>JACVVK020000302.1:35000-215000 GCA_018292915.2 Batillaria attramentaria | reverse complement strand
CCATCCAAACCACCGCTACCCGACAACTTCACTCAACCGGTCCGGTGCGCAGTCTGCCGGTACCGACGACATCAGTTTCAAGTCGAGTCACTCAAACACTACACTACCCCAGCAGCAACGATGCCCTGCAACAAATCCTAGTCAAGTTCCTGCTGTAGACAACACCTTTCCCTCAAAGTAACTCGCTTCATACGTGTGCACACCTACAAGCTGGCATTTATTTTGCCTCTTCCTCCTTTTCCGCCCGTGGCTCCGCCAGATCAGAGACATAGATAAGATCTCTATCTATGTCTCTGGCCAGATTGAGTGAGAAGGAAAACGAACAGAAATTAGAAAGTCATAGAGACTGGTGTAGGGGAGGCAACTCCTGTTTGGCCTCCCAGTCTCGGCAAACCACACTGAAACTTCTACTGCGCATGCGTTCTCACAGAGTGATCTAACCTTGGCGAAAACGTGTGGCCAGAAAAAATGTTGACAAAATCTACGTTAGGTCTCGCCGCTGCCGGAGCAGGAATTTGTTTCATCGGTTATTGCATATATTTTGATAAGAAGAGACGGAGCGACCCCAACTTCAAACAGAAACTGCGAGAGAGTGAGTAGTTTAGCCGGACCAAACGTTTCTTTCCGGCGTCTTTGAGACACGCTCTTTTCTTATCTTGCGTGAGACTGGGAATTAGAGCTGATGCAGAACTTCACGATTGCCATGCAGTAGCGAGCCATGCAGAAACAAAAGCAATTTGCGAGCACAGTTTGAAATTTCCCTTTAAACCCTGTGTGCAGATACAGATGAATAACATTTTTCCTAGTTCTGCTTAAAGGTCAGAGTGTGTCAACGAGACGAGTGCAGTATCATTAGTAAATTTGACACACACACACACACACACACACACACACACACACACACAAATCAGGCCATTTACACTTACAGCCACAGAAGTTGAATGAATCAGACGAAACAAAACACAGTTTGTTGCTGCTTCAACATCTGTATTATCACCACCAAAGTTCAGCAGGGTTGCACATTTAAGTCGGTCCCAGGACATTGACCTATAAAAATTTCAAATGTCCTATTTTTCCCACCTCAAGCGGACATTTGTCCTGTTAAAATTTTTATTGCCACTAAGTGGCCAGGACACTGTGTCCTATCACTTCACTGTTTCCAGGACACTTTGTCTTATAGAAACTGTGGAAAATGTGCAACCCTGGTTCAGTAACCATAAATTCACCAGATGTTGCCTACACTTATAATCTGGCACTGTGGTTGTCATACATGATAGAATCCAGCCATGTGATGTATCATTACTGAGTAGTTCTGCTTTTTCATTTCAGAAAGAAAGAAGGCGAAACAAGAAAAACAGACTCAATCCAAGAGACGGGTATGTACTCTCTGTCTGTCTCAGTCTTTCCCCTGAAACATGCCCATCAAACATTTTTAAACAGGCCAAATTGCAGGTATAAGCAGCCCTTTAACACTATTTTTTCACCGGTATCTTTGGCATATTTCACAAATTGTAAAGTTAACATGCTGCATCTGCACCCTTGTTTCATGTCTGGTCGCGTTACTGGTTGTGACAGGTTGTGAGATCAGACACGGTTTTTGTAAAATGTGTCAGTAAAAATTGCAAATGAAGAAGATGATATGACAAACTTTATAATTATATATTCACGGTCTTCTTTTGTTTAATTTTGCAGCTGCCAGATCTAACCAACCATGAGGCCATGCAGCAGTTCTTCCTGCAAGAGGTGCAACAAGGGGAGGAACTCCTGGCACAAGGTTGGATTCTGGTTCTTAGTCTTAAATTCTAATGTCCCCTCCTCCTTTGCTGCCTGTCTGATATATAATAATATATGTTTAGATTAGAGGTCCTCTCAACTGTGTGCCTTTTTTTTTCACATACTGTTCTTCCCACATAACTGCACATGCTCAATAGTACTTGAGGTTGTTTTCTTCCTTTAACCCCTTTCGTGGTCGACATCACTGTTGTTATTAATCATTAATTTAATGTAATTTGGTGCAGGCCTGTTAACTGTACAGGTTTCTTAAGGTGATTAAATCAGCAAATCATTTCAGAGCTGGTAGTTTTTAACGCTTTTTAAGTTTTTCTGCCTCATCCTCTGACTTCCAGTGCGTAATTAAAATGGAGTAAATTGATGTCTGTTGCAATGACCGACAGATGAAGGTTTAAAAAGTGGGCTGGATGTTTTTATAATCTGAACCTGAGGCAGCAGATGTGTGTATCTGTAGAGTGTGTTATGTCCTACTGACTTTTCGGTAATTTTTGCAGGAGACGTGGAGAATGGCGTGGAGCATCTGAGTAACGCGGTGGCGGTGTGCGGCCAGCCTCAGCAGCTTCTCCAGGTGTTACAGCAGACACTGCCACCACAGGTGTTCCAGCTGCTCATCCAGAAACTGCCGGATGTGGGACAGGTGTGTTGACACTAGTTGCAGGTAGCACTGACTAAGCCAGGGTATGCTGGTGCTCATTATTAAACAAAAGTAACCTAATGTCATCCAGCGTAGATCGGTGGTCTAATAAGTAGCGCGTTGGACTTAGCCGCTGCGCTGCAGGACGGCTGTCACAGTGATATAGTGTGAGTTCAAGCTCAGGTCAAGCCTGTGATATGTGATACTATTTTTTTCTGGCTACCAGGCTGCTCATTAGGGGTTTCTCTCTGGGTTAGACAGCTTTCCTCCCCCAGCAAAATTGAACAAAATGATAGGTATTGGGTGGTGGTGCACCGCGATGATGCGCTTCCCCTAGGGGAAGCAACCCAAATGTCTCAAAAGGAACATTAAAGTAGTGAAAAAAACAAATGGAATGTAGCTGGTGCGTTTGGCTACAGTTGGAAGGGAGGTAACTTTGTCAGCACCTTTACTTGGCTCTAGATGAGCTACTTCCCCTCCCCTATATACTTTTGACTCTCAACCTGGGCTTGGCATACACCGATTGACTAGGGATGATGAAATTTAGAATTTTCAACTTTCCAGTCAAGCTGTCCACAGTGACAGACTATTTGGCAGCACTGAGATCAGGCTAGAGCTTCATTAGCTGTCAACACTTGTCTTACGACTTAGGGTGTTTGTGATACAGTTGAGGTCAAGGTGTGAAAGGTCCTGTTGATAAGAAAGTGAAGCAACTACTGTCTGCACATGAAAAGTAACTGGATGTGGCAACCGACAGATTTCTGCCATTAACAGAACCCTTCCAAGGGGGTTTACTTGACAGTTATGGAATACGTTTGAACGTGAACAGCTTTTGCTCTGTCACAAAACTTGTCATCTGGCAGTGCATGGTGGCAAGAGACCACACCGTAACTGCCACCAGTATTTAAGTCATGCTTGACAGAAAACCTTGAATACAGGTACCAGAATTTCCTGGTTCCAAACTGCAGTAACTGGAAACTGGACTCGACCATCTTCATCGTTCAGGCAAATACTGGCCAGGTGTAGCACGTGACTAGCGCTTCCTCACCAGCTGATGATACGACCCATATTACATTCAGTGTTTGTATGTTTTCCAGAGACTGATGATGGGTGCGGCGGCAGCAGCCGGTGGAGGGGAGCAGCCTGCTTTGGAGGAGGAGGACCTGGAGTAACATCTGCAACATCACCATCAACAGCACCAACATCATCCATACCACCTTCAACACTACACATTAATTGCATCCCCACACTACGACCTGCACACTGAAGGCTGATAGTAGCGTGTTAGTGGAAATTTTTAGGACAATCGAAAACTAACAAACAGTTTGCAAAATTCATTGTGAAGTGTGACATCCGCTGTCATCTATGAACTGCCCATCCCTTGTTCAAGTATTCATGATATTGGGATATATATGATATGAGAATTCTCAGTTGACAGATATTTATTAAGGTGCTTTTAAAGAAAATACAAAACTCACAGGTGGGTTGCCATATGTTGAGTACAGTAAACAAAAAAACAAAAAGCTACATTGCGACTTGTGGAGATCCTTACAGAGCGGTGACTGTACTGGTTGATATCTGCACATCCTGAATGAGAGAGAAACAAGGTGAAAGCATCTGTGAATATCATTGATCACATTTGAAATGCTATCAGTGGCTTCTTTTTTTTTATAACTTGCACCTTGTCTAACAATTTGATTTCTCAGGTTTGTTTTAGATTTTAGTATTTGCTGCAATTCAAAAGTCAGTCTGTCAAGTCATATGCAGAGTACAACCTGATTTCTGTGTGTGATGGTTGTTTGGATGGGAAAGTCAGTCTGTCAAGTCATATGCAGAGTACAACCTGATTTCTGTGTGTGATGGTTGTTTGGATGCTGAGAAAGTGGTACGCATGGTTAATTACAAGGTCTAATACATATTCACATTAACATCCTGTCATAATTTAGGATGAAATATGTGTTTGTGGCTTCTTGCATTTACCAGTAAGAGCTAGTTTGTGCATATTGTCGCACACACACATGTACACTAACATTCTGGAAAGAAGAGTGTGGATTTTTCATGTACAGTCAAACATGTTGGTGATGAAAGTTCATTTTGCTTGGGATCAAACACTGAAGATGAGCTGGTATAGGTAGGTTTTGTATGTCTTTGGTCCGGCAGTTGTTTTTCTCATGGGCGTGTTTGTGTTTTGAGTGGTGACCAAAGTGCAGTTGTAAGCTTTTGTACAGTGATGTTCGTGTGAGTGAGAACTTGTACTTGCACATAAAGATATGTGTTTATTAAAAAGGTTTTGAAATTCACTGTCTGCGTTATATGGTTTCAGCAGTGAAAGTAACCAGAGGATGATTGTGAAAACTACATTCAGTAAATGCAGCAGAATGTGCAGGGTTTTTTCGGGACACAAGATGAAATTTCCAAGCTCATACATCAACCTGAGCTGCTTACAGGATCAAACACGAAGATTTAACCCACCTCTGGGCAGTCAATGTTGAGATACATATCAAAGGGGTATTCAGCGTTCAGAGGCAACACAACCCTGTAGAGAGAAGAACTTCAATACATGCCCAAAAACAGAAATGGTACTGACATGGCAGCCTAAAACTGCCATGCAGTGAACTGAATAGGGAAAACAGTCCTATTACTGTCACTGTGTGTGGATGTAATGCACTGTGCACTGTGCAACATTTCATATTTGCTGTGACACCCCTCCCATCACTTTAAGTGAACTTGGCTGATGTGGAAATAAAGGGCTGTTGTCATGCCAGTATGTACATGAGTTGTACACTTGGGTCTCACGCGGTTTCCGGCCCCCGCCTAGTGCAAAGCCATGGTGCAGTGTAACAAAGCAACAAAACAACAACAATACGGCAACATACACATCAACACGACTTGAAGTCATTCATCCCTTTGTCGTACCGTCTGTATTTTCGCTTGGGATTCACAGAAAAGTGAAACAGCGTCGCTATGATCTCCCCTCGGAGCTACGAGCAGACGACACTTTGTAGATAATGTATACGTCAACAGATTTAACCAGAGATTGTTTGGCAAAGTCGTACTTACCGGTTCATGGGAGAGTTGTCTTCTTCCGCCATATATCATGATTATTATTTTTTGTTTTTTTTGTAGACAAGCTGCCGACACACAGCTGTTATAAACTGATGAGGAACACCCAGTTTGATCTGTGTCAAGGTTTTGTAAGCTGGGCCATCATCAGTTTCAGGTAGTTTTACTTCTGGCCATGACAGCTCACGCATTTCTTTTTTTTTCTTTTTTTTTTGTGGAGATTCAGACTTACTGGCTTTTTGTGTCGGCTGGTGGGGAAGCGCATCTCAAGCTGCCCACTTCAGTTAGTGCTGGTATGAAAATTCCACCATACATGTAATAATAATAATAATGAGTATTGTATAGGCGCTTTACCCAATTTCATGAATCGGCTCAAAGCGCCACGAACTGAACACAACACGCACGCTCATGTGAATCACACGCATTCTCTCACACACTGGACGTGAACACATTACAATCATGTGGTGCATAGGGTCAGCTCAGCTATTTAAGTCTCGGAATTTAGAATTGCATTTTTTTTTCTCAAATGTTGTGGGCTGAACATTTCCAAAGCTGAGGGGGAGGAAGCCGGAGTACCCCGGAGAGAACCCCCGACGATCGTGCCATATACGAGAAAGAAAAATTCTTAGCCTCGGGTGGGACTCGAACTCCTGACCTCTCACATTGGAGACAAGTCTCAACCACTAGACCACCGCCCTCAGAGCAGGGAGATAAATCTGCTTAAAAATATCTTCCCTTTTTTTACGCGCAAGTTGGCTCAGTTTTTGGAAACAAATTCTAGACTTTTACTGATGAGGGTCACTACACTCACTGACCTCGCCACGTGTACCACATTGAAGCATTTACTCAGACCGATTTCACTAAGTTTCGCACGAACAGCCGTTCAGATTGCCTTTTTCGCTTGATGTTCTCACAAGACAGGGTGTAACGGTTTGAAATATCAAGACATATGCACATTCTTTGTAAATTTTGGACGTTTTCTTCGCCGTTCGAGAATAGGATCCTGATTTCTGGTCCACGCAGTAACTGGGAAGTGTCAGTGTTTCAAAAGTACCGAACAGATGCACGCACCGGACAGAGGTTGTTGCAAATGATCTACGGGTGAATAGGTGGTTTGGCTGTCCATACGGTAGTCACATCCAGTTTTGGTGAACTGAAGGCTTTGTTTCTTTCCGACGGGCACGTTTCTTAACCGTTCGAGAATTGGAAATGGAGTGGAGTATAATTTTATTGTTTTAGACACAACTTGATACCGTGCAAAAGAGAACACACACACACACACACACACACACACACACACACACACACACAACACACACACACATACGGCGGTTTTGGCATAGCCGGAAACCAAGATCGACTTCTACAATTTGAATCAGGCTAACTCAGCATTGAAGCTTCCTCCATAATCGAAACGAATAGGAATGAACTCATCCCATAAAGTTGTTTCTCCAAATCTCTGCGATTTTGTCAGTCCGCTGTTTTGTTGGCGGTGGTTGTGTGTGTGTGTGTGTGTGTGTGTGTGTGTGTGTGTGTGTGTGTGTGTGTGTGTGTGTGTTGATGTGTTACTGATTTTCCTCTCTTTCTTTCTTTCTTTCTTCAAATCCGGCTGTCAGACCTACCAAAGACTCTAGGTCCGCTACGCTATAGCGGATCTATAGGGTCTTTCGACTGATCTACTGACAGTCAATACAACTGTGATTGCCAAATGTGATCATTGATAAGAGAGATGCCGTCGGCAGAGGCAGTGACAAAATGTACACATTTTCTCAGTGAACTAAACATAATTGTGGCGTCACTCTAACGCGGCATATCGTCAGCCCGGCAGTCTAGACAGGTGCCGGACGGCGGCACGGTGCTTGTCAGTTGATGTCTTGTGATTTCCCTCAGTATATTGTGTTGTGACTTCCATCAGTGCTGACTGAATTAATTTTGACACAAATCTGAAGACTGATGATCCAGGGCCGGGCCGGTGACTCAGTGAAACTGGCCGGTCGGCTTGAATACCTCAGTTGTACTTACGTCGGAACTCGCGTCACTGAGTTGGCCCGGGCACTGAGGTGCTTCTGTCATTCTCGCAACCGGAACTGAACTGCCGGCATCAGCCGTCATGATGAAAAAATGTTGCTAAAAGCTCTGTTGATATTAAAGCTATAACAGTGAAGTAGTTCCTGTCACATCAGTGTGCAGTTTTCACTGACACTGACGACTTGACAAAACTTGATGCCGGCCGGCCGGGATGATGAAGGATCCCGGTGTAGGATCCGGTCCGGTCCCCCCTCTGAAGCAGTCCCCCGGGGGACCAATTCGTGGCAAAAACTGCTCTATAATGGTCCCCCCTTAGACATCCAGCCTCGTTTTCGACTGGTCCCCCTGGGCGATTTTGGTCCCCCCTCGCATCCAAAGTAGGCCCCCTCTCGAACTGGTCCCCCTCTTTTCTAACCAATGTAGAGCTATGTCAGTATTTATTTTTAACTTTATTGTTATAGTGTGTGTCAACTCAGTAGAAAACGTGACTCTGGATCTCTCTCACACTCTCTCTCTCTCTCTCTCGCCCCCCACACTTTCTCTCCTCCCCCCATCTCTCAAACACACACACACACACATTATGCACGCACGCACGCACGCGTGCACACTCACTCACGCACGCACGCACGCAAACACACACGCGCACACACACACACACACACACACACACCTCTTTCGTTATATGTATAATTATTTTCATTTTTGTACAGAGATGTTATTCAAGATGATCTTGAACTGGGTCAAGGTTACAGTGTCAAATCTAAACTTTTAAAAGTGATTTAACTTCGTAGATTTGCCGTTCTATGTAGCCTATACTTTTGTTTTTTTTATTTTCTCTTTTTTTTTTTTTTTGTGGGATGAGGAAACGGTCGCCACTAAAAAACAAAAGTATAGGCTACATAGAACGGCAAATCTACGAAGTTAAATCACTTTTAAAAGTTTAGATTTGTTTTTTCTTTTCTTTTATTTATTTTTTTTGTGGGATGAGAAAACGGTCGCCACGCTTCTTGACACGTCACGTGACTCGTGTCAAACATGCCTATAATTATAAGTACACGACAATTCATTCCGTACTTGGGCCACCGAGGTTGAGATATTTGCTGCAGCCACCCTCTTGGACACGCCCGTGTATGTGTTCACAAGAGAGGCTCCAGGCCGACAACCTAGGTGGCTGAAATACGGGCCAGTTTGGCAATCGGCCCCATTGAAAACAGACAGAGTAATTTATATAATGAATCTTGGACATCACTTTGCTCCTGTTTTTTGTGTCACTCCTTAGACCAGAACTGTTAGTCTTCTGCTGTTTTTGTTGTTTCAAGGGTCATGATTTGAGACACTGGTACTCAGTCTTGACTGTCTACTTGAAGTACGCTGAAAGCCAAAGGTGGCAACTAGTTTTCATGTCATGGACACTTACTTAATTTTGAAGAAATATTTTTCTATGGCGTTGTATAGAAAATATTAGATACTTGGTCTTTGATGTTATTCTCTAAATGCTATTTCCAGTTTTAAAAAAATGACAGGAAATGTGGACAGCAAAAAACAACCAATGCAAAAAAACAACTGAAAGAAACAAGAACACAACCAAACAAATATATCTCACACACACAAAAATAACAACAAGCACATAAATCGGAAAAAAAGAAAAAAAATGTTCCTATGGCCCTGTGCTTTTGGGGACAATAAAGTTTTGTAACAATAAAGTTAAAAATAAATACTGACATAGCTCTACATTGGTTAGAAAAGAGGGGGACCAGTTCGAGAGGGGGCCTACTTTGGATGCGAGGGGGGACCAAAATCGCCCAGGGGGACCAGTCGAAAACGAGGCTGGATGTCTAAGGGGGGGACCATTATAGAGCAGTTTTTGCCACGAATTGGTCCCCCGGGGGACTACTTCAGAGGGGGGACCGGACCGGATGCTACACCGGCTTTTCAGTCCCGGTTACGTCACGTTGTCAGTAGTTAGCGGTTAGCTTTACCGCCGGCCTCAGGATTTTTTGTTTTTGTTTTTTACGCCGTGACAAAACCTGTCCGCCGGACAGTGCTACAGCCGCCTGACTGAGGCCGGCTGTGCTACGAACTCATCAATTTCATCAGTAATTGGATCAACTTCAAAGTTCAGTCTCAGTACAAGAAAACGAAGGCATCAGTTGACTGAACCGCAACGCAGTTTCGTCCGAAAACGACTGACTCAGTTTTTAAATTAAACAGGCTGGGCGACTACTGACTCGTCAAAACCGACTGAAATCAGTGAAATCAGTGCGACATGGCTTGACTGAAAATCCGCCGGGTACGGCTCTAGTGCCGGGAGACTCAGTGAATATCAGTGACTGCCCATTTCAACTGACTCAGTCACTGAATGTACCAAGCACTCAAACGAGGTGGTTTTTGACATTCTGCCAACATACACACACACACACACACACACACACACACCCGGCGCCAAAACTTGAAGAACGCCGCAGCAGCATAGTGTGCACGCAGCCGCTCTGAAGCTGCGCCGTGGGCGTCTGATGACTCGGACGCACTGAGATTTCGTTACGCCAGTCACGTAGTGACTGAAAGTATGTCAGTACTCTCTGGAGAAACGTCACAATCTTGTTTTTCGTTATCACTGAACATTGCTGCTGTGACTGCGTGCAGCGAAATCTGCCCCATCCCCTAAAGTTGTTTCTCTACGGACATAATCATAGAGAAAGTGAGGCGACTCCGACGGACCCCGACTGACGCGGCTCAGTAATGCCAGCGGCTTCTGAGTCTTGTGACTCTCCGAGTCGGACTGTACTAACATCTAAGCTTTCAAAAATCAGTATGTTTCACATGGGCAGTGTGTTCATAAAACTCTGTTGAAGAGATTGACGGTAATCGCTTGCCGGACGGTCGTTGCCGTGACGCAACTTGCCCCAACAGTTGCTACGTGGAGCGGACTGTAAACACAAACCGCGAACTTGGGGTCAAGGTCGAATTACCACGAACTCTCGTTGAATCTCAAAGCACCTGGCAAAGACGAGATTCGAGGAGCCATTAGACGAATAGCAACACACTGCAATAATCTGTTTTGAGACTTATATGGTGGCTAATTCGGTATTCGGAGAATTGTCTACAGCGTTTAGTGTGTGTTTAATTCATGTGGATACGACTCACCGGTTGAATGGAGTAGAGATACCGCGCATTCAGCCTGTGCCGGTAGAGAAGTTTGCTGTCAAGTGTATCCACGGATTTGTCAATGGAGGTTCTGCAGAGGCCATGTTCCGGAGTGTTTGCGCACATGTGAATTGAGTTCTTGTGGTTTTAGGGCGGTTTCACCGCACACACTCCACTGGATGCCAATATGTCGGCTAAAGTTGCTGACCGAATTGACCCTTTCACAAGCAAAGCTTCAATAAAATCGAAAAAACAAAAACGATCTCAAGGGTCGTCACATTATCGGACTAAAAATGCGCCGGAATTGCAGGCATTACCTCAGTTGAAAGGTAAGATATCTGCTCATATTCCAACGTTTCTTTGGTATTAATCTGACTACCGAGCTAGGAATTTGGATATGACATTTCTTGGCACGGTACATACACCGGCGAGTTATTTTAAGAATTCCCCCCATGAGTCGAGGCACTAATGTAGGTTTATAGTCTTTTTCATTTTTTGCCGTCCCTCCCCCACACTCACGTCCGCACCTCACATCCGACATCAACACATCGATTCATTTTCACGCAAACTACTTATTAGTCGAGTATTGTTTTGACTGCGATGCTCAGGAAGTGCACCGGTAAAAGTTTGATCCTCGGAGCGAGCAACCGGGTCATTCACACTCACAGCATGCGTGCGGTTGTCTTGTGTGTGGAGCCTGAGTCAGTGGAGAGAGCTTACCCCGCCTTGTATGTTGGCACTGACAGTGGCACGGCTTTTGGATCGCTGTAGCAGATGCAGTGTTGCATCAATGAGCTGATGCTTCCTCATGCTTGATGGTAAAAGTGCAGGTTCAGACTTTAGGGGAAGCTTTAAAGCGTTTAGACACCTGTGGGGGTGAAAATTATGACTATGCACTACTTAAAGGAAGACTTTGGTATGAACTGATAGGACAGACTCATCACCTGAAGTTGAAACAACCCCACTGTACCAGGTTCTGCTAGAACAAATCAGCTGAAAAAGTACCTCAAGATTTATTTCTGTTTTGGATGGGACTTGATTAAAAAAAAAAAATTGCTCCCTGTCACAGGTGCCAGTGGTGTACAGGTACATTACAAGGTACTGCTGTACTAAATTTTGATGTACTGTTGAGTCAGTGCCATGTCATATGAGTCCAGCAGTATAAAGATGATACTTGCACAGTTCGTCTTAGATTGTGTTTTGGGAATAAAATGGAGCAAAAGAAAATACATACTGGAAATAAAACAAAACACTGATACTACTATTCTTAGCATTTTAAATTTACACTGACGTGACAGTCCTTAGTTAGGTCTTAAAAAACTGCACTTTCAGTGTGCCAGCACAAACCACAAGTTGTCTACAAAAGAAATTTGAATTTTGAACTTTGTCGGTTCAAGATCTGTGAGGCACCATTGAGTTGAAAGTCACTCAGTTGTCAACAGAACACTGGCGTGTAACATCCACATGATGCCAAGCTGATCTAGTCCCATTCATATTTTTGATGAACACTTTATCCTGTTAATTACATTTTTGTATAATGAATATATGGTGCTACTCCTAGTGGAGTAGAACCAAGGCCTCACCACTTGGTGAAATGTTACACACAGTCTAGTGAGGTGGAAATTTCCATAAATAAATTTACTCATTGCCTGCAGCTGGCTAGCAATAGCCTTCTCTAGCCAGCTGATAATGTCCAGTCCAAGTTATCAATAAATTTGCACAGGAGGGTGGCATGGAAACCGTTCTCATTGGAATAAGAGAATGTATGCTAAACAATGCTCTATTATTACATGTAGTGTTAAACCATTTTCCTGCCTGCATTTATTTGTTTTTTGTTAAAGTTTGCTCACCTATAGCATCCCTGCAGGTCAGCTGAAACAATTTAAACCAGGAAGTGAAACTTACCTGCAGAGAAAGAACTAGTTTCAACATCGCAAACAGCTTGAGTTTTACAGCTGGGCAACAGGTTCAGTTTATCATTTTATGACGTTTTGTGGCAATGGAAACTGAAAGGGTGAATCCCTGAGTCAAATTTGTCCACAACTTTCATAAAAGATTGTCATAGTACTTATCTTCTGTTGTGCTAGACACACTAATAGGCAGCACTCAGAGGGTGAAATATGCAGGGCAGATTAGACACAGTGTTTGGAATTAATAGCTTGTGAGAGAAAGATGACACAGGGCTTATCTTTACATCATGGTAGATCTAACATACTACACATAAACTTACTTAGTGAAAACTAAGGCATTGTGAATGTGATGATTTATTTGATACTACTATATTACTAGGAGTAGAAGAAGTGATTTCCGTGACTTGCAGACGTCGGTCCATGGCACAGACTTTTGGCAGTGCCTCGCCATAAATTGAGAGGAGTAATGACTAATCCATTTAGCAGCAATTCACCTGCTCATCATTGACACTTGCCCTACACCGGGACTAGTCAGTAACATCTAGACTACAGTACTGTAGTGTTGTGTACTGTGGCCCTAGTGAGCCAGTAAATTCAATTCCCTATGTATGCATCTTACGGTCGGTTGACATTGACAGTGTGGTAATCAGGTCAAGACACAGAGCCACACTCCCAAGTGATAAAATCTTCACCTCGGGCAGTAGGTTTCGGGTCACTGTTTACGTCTGTGGCCACTACGGTACAGGACAGCCTCCTGTCCCGGCTTGGGGCTTCCCTAATGAGATCAGCCCCCTCCCCCCCCCCCCGGAAGGCACACTGCGAGTGTGTGTGTGTGTGGGGGGGGGGTGGGTGGTAGTTGTCACACCCCCCTTACAAGGTTAGCGAACGCCTCGCGCTGTCCTGACTGTTATCAGCAGGTGCCCGAGGGCAAGAGTGGGCGTGTCCTTTGATGACTGCCGACACGGGGACAACAGCTGTGGGGGATTCTCTTACAGTGGTGTTGACCCGTTCCGGCTGATTTACCGGGGATTACCTGACGAGTGATTAACACTTATGCAATAGCTTGTACACTGTAGTGGTAGGCAGTAAACTACATGGTCTTCACCAGTTGGCATTTAACATATCATGCACAATGAATTTGACACTTCATGTTTTCACCAACTTCATGCATTGATAAGTTTTGTCTGTTAAATTTGTGAACACACAAACATTTCCACTGCTGTGGACCACTAGTGTGGGTCAGCCTCTGTACATGTATATTCTGGACATTTGAGTTCCAAGTCTGGCTAACCGTAGGAGTTTATGCCGAATGTGTGTAATCTTTGCTCTGAGATCTATAAATTGAATTTAGATGAATTGTCATAACACCAGACCAGTCTGTGGTTCAGGATGGGCATATCGTTAGTCATATCGTTTAAGCAGTTGCGCTCATTCTATTTACAGAAAAGTAGGTGTGGTGCCGTAACTCAGTTACTTCCTGATTTCAGTATAGTCATGGAGACCTTTACCTTAGCATTTGAAAATAGTTGCGCTTGCGCAGTTGCAGTGTCAAGTAGATCGTCACATTTGCAAACAATGGTCGAGCTTCGTAAGCGTCAGTGTAGCTGTGAACGTTTCTTACCTGTTCTCCAATCCACAGCCCCTCCCATTTGATGTTTATGTGATTTTTATTTTGTATGCATGTTTAATATGTATAGATGTGCATACATGTGTGAAGGTGAGACACAAGTCTGCACGTGTACATACATGTATACATGTATGTTCACGATTACACACAGGTGTGTGCCCACAAAACTCTTAAATTAACGCACAAATTTGATTACAGCATGCACAGGGGATGCATGTTTTTGGTCTGGCTGCGACAAACAGTATTTTTCCAACGCTGTCCGGGAAACACGGTGAACAAAAAGTGATCTAACTAGCAGCGCACACGTGCAGCATCAAATTTCTGCAGAGCCATTGTGCATTATAACTGACAGAATTTGATTGGCTTAAGCACTCGGACACTTTTTGTCCAATCGTAATACCAATAATATGTGGTAAGCATGCGGGTTCCTTGCCTTGCCAGTTTGCAATGGCTGACATGTATACATGTATCTCTCCTTGAAAACTTTTGTAAACAACAATGAATGGTTTTGTAAACAACAATGAATGGTTTTGTAAACAACAATGAATGGTTTTGTAAACAACAATGAATGGTTTTGTAAACAACAATGAATGGTTTTGTAAACAACAATGAATGGTTTTGTAAACAACAATGAATGGTTTTGTAAACAACAATGAATGGTTTTGTAAACAACAATGAATGGTTTTGACTTTCACACTTTTTATACCAAAAGACCATGGACCCTCAAAACTTAAAAAAATGACCCTCAGAATCAGATACGTGGAGAGAGTCCCAAGGACCCTTGTATTTTAAAATCACAGGGAACACTGGTAGATTTTAATTTAAAAACCCATCAGAATTCTTGGCTATTTACCTCATGATCTGCATGCAGATCTATGCTTTTCCCCACTAGGCCAAACCCTCATGTAAGCGAACCAGAGAGATGAGGGTGCAAAGCTGACATCATCAAAGACGAAGTTCCTGTAACAAATCTGCCTGGTAATTCGGTAAATCTGCCTGGTAAATCTCCTGACAATTACTAATTGTCAGGAGATTTAAAAATAAACTTTCTCAGAATTTTTTTTTTTTTTTTTTAAACAAACATCCCGTCTTCCGCTTAGACAAGCGTGGTGCTACAATTGATCTCCGCCCTGCTACACTTTCATTTGCACAAGTTTGCATTTAGCTGCAGTCAGTGGAGACCACACCTTGTGTGTGGCTGTCGGTGTCACTGCGTGGGAATTTCTAGAAACTGAGAGTGCGAATAAATTTATGTGTGTCTACTGTCATTGTCTCTCAGTGTCACAGTCATGTTTACTGAATGGAGATCGGGTGTGCTAGATTTGTTGGAAGCAGGACTACTAGCATCTGTAACATTGTTTTCGCTTCTTCTTGGTCTTCGCAGGACAGCTAATTGTAAATTGCGTTTTGAGATAATTTGCAAACATATTTCTGCTAAAAATACTAATTACATCAGGGACAAAACAGGACAACCGGACAAGTGTTTGAAATGGATGCCGATCAGTTTACATCCATGAGCTCGTTTGAGCTAGATTTGTTGGAATTTCTTAGTGAATATTGTCACTGAATGGGACAAGAAGTTAAATTTGTCTTGTTTATTAATTATTCATGATCATGAAAAACTGCAGTGTAGTAGACAGAAAGCAACTTTTTCATTCTCCATCATGGAGGAACTAATCTTAAGGAGATTGGTGTACATGTATAAACTTGTACAAGTGTCTAGATACATGTGTGGGTGTGGGTGTGTGTGTGTGTGCACACATGCATGCAATTTTATTTCCCTGTTGTCATTTTAGTGTTACAGAAATCTGAGGTATGTTGCAGGGTTTAAAATCTTCCACATTTTGGCGGATTTCCACCTTTGGCCAAAAATTATCCTCGCCATAAAAAGCGTTTCCTCTAGAAACACGATGATGCCAAAAAGCACCAAATTGCACAGATTTTGGTCTAATCCTAAAAAAATTCCTCCAAGAAAAGTGTCTCCTCCTCTGCAGTACCTAAATGCCAAAATGCACCAACATTGCACAAATTTTAGTTGGTTTTTGTTTTTGTTTGTTAAATCCAGGGAAGCATGCCTCCAGACGCGCCTACTGTAAAATTACTAAAACGTTTGCTTTGCAGACGCGCGCTCGTGGCTAAATTTTTCCTCCTTTTGGATCACGGACTGTTTTAAGCGGAGATATTTGTAGGTAAATTACGAATAGACATTAACAGTACACATCCTTTCGCGCTGACAGATACACCACCAGCAGAGCAGCAAGATCTGTTCATCAAGAAGCTGCAACAATGCTGCGTGGTCTTCGACTTCATGGACCCTGTCACCGATCTGAAGAGCAAGGAGATCAAGCGTGCATGTCTCAACGAGCTCGTCGACTACATCACCGCCACGCGCAACGTGCTCACCGAGCCCGTCTACCCGGATGTTGTGCGCATGGTCAGTAAATTTTTTTCATGTTCAGTTTTCTTTCACTAGTTTCAGGGTTATGTCCAGTGCGGTGTAGTGGGCCCCTTGTTTGTCTGAAGCTTGGTGTGCCTGTTTCTGAGACCTTAAATCACTTGGCCTCCTTCAATTTAGTTCAAAAGCGTTTGAAAGACGAAGAGGCGAAAATCGAAAATAACGCTCTGTGGTGGCCGTGTTTCGGCTTTGTTAAACTTAAAGCCCTCTTCAAGACCAGTGTTCATGCATTATAAGTCTGGACATCCACAGAAGAGTTGTTGTGACTGTCGTCATAGTATCAAAAGTGTTTTGATTTCCAAATTGCATGTTGCAGAGAAGAAGAAATTTGAAGTTGACTTTTGAAAGATTTGTGTCACCTTCCTGTTGTCTGATTCCCTGGGTCATCTTGACAATGTCTCAACAACAAATGGTTGCCATCGTTTTGTTTGTCTTTTGGGTTTTTTTTTTTTTTTTGGACATGGTTTCAGCTGCAGAGTGTCTTAAAACCAAGGTGATTAATGGCGGCAGTGACAGCGATTGCTTGCGGCCTGTAGTGATACAAAGGCTTAGCCCATCTGTCCACAGCCCTGGCCCAAGCAACCCTTCCTCTGTTTGGCGGTTACCATGGTTGCCTGGTCTGGAACTGGACTGAAGGCAAATTGGGCTGGTGGCATTATGTGTCATGTCCCTTGTCTGGCAGCATCCGATCTGGTGGTAGTAATAGCCTAATAGTAACAGACTGATGGATCAGCTGCACTGTACAAATTGACCACTGTTCATCTTCTTTATCTGTTACTCACCTAATAAAGTTCAGTTGATATCACACCTGTACAGTTGAAACTGCAGTTCACATAGGTCATCTAATGAATCCTTTGGTGGGACTTCCATGAGTTCCACCTGCCCTCCCTCTGCAACCCCCCCCCCCCCTCTGCAACCCCCCCCCCCACACACACACACACACACACGTCATTTCATCTAAGGATGCCATAATCTTTGGACCCATGATAATGTTTGGTAATGGTATGGTCTTGCAATGGTTTGTAGGTGTGTGTGTGTGTGTGAAAACTTAAGATGGGTGACAAAAGGCTACAGGATATGGGCAAAATGGATATTGAACTTTTGTAGTCAGAAGCTCTTGAAAGAAGAACAATTAGAGAAAACCTGACTTCATTGTACAAAGGATTCACATGTCACATAGTATACTAGGAAGAGGAAAGGGGTGGGGGAGGGGGATAAGTCTAAGGATCTTCAGCTGGTACAACAGAATAAGCAATAATGACACATGGTGAGACACTGTGGAATCAGTTGACAACATGCTGTCTGATTCTCTGGAATCGGTAACAACATGTTTCCGTTGGGGATTGACTATGCCGGTGTGTAGTTGATAGATGTGTGAGGGGCGGAGGGAGGTGGCGGTTGGCTGGTCGCAGACGCCCTGCCACCTGACCCAGCAGCCAATCAGTCATTGGCCAGAATTACCGGCACGGCGCGACCCACAGGGGAAGCCATTTCTACAGGCCGAGGCATCGGCGCCGCTCTCCCACAAGCCATAAACCTTAGCCACCTGTCGTCTGGTGAACGAGTTGTGGAATTGGCGCTCACGGTTTTTGTCGCACTCGCTCATTTCCCAGTGTGAGGCGCACCGTCATGGACTTAATCAGCCACTGAAAGTAGCTCGCCTCTTATCATGTCTGTCTCATTCTGTTTCCGTGAAAGGTTTGTTGGTGTGTAGACTGAAGCATTGGTAAAATTAAACGGTAAATTTGTAAGGATATGTTTTATGTTGTACGTCCGGTTTCACAAGTTGTGGCTTGTTCACAGCTCGGGTTGCACACGTCTGCATTGAGTCAGTGCAAAACTGCAAAACAATGCATCTGTTTTTCGCTGAACTAACTGGTTGCATTGGCTTTCAGTTAAAAAGAAAAGGTGGTTTTCCAGTGGAGGAAGTCATAATTCATTCCTGTATGATAGTCTCTGGAAGGTCGGCGTAGCGCAACAGTCCTGACAAGAATCGAGTTACACCGTAACCCCAACACTAACAACAGCTCAATACGGTCCCTAACACAAGAGTGGTACTTGATAGCAGAAGGAAATTTGTGGCAGATAAGAGAAAATGAGTCTGACTCTGAGACATGCCATTTGTCAGGCAGTGGGGTGGAGAAGGGTGGGTGTCCCACAGACATGGGGGTGGGGCGGGGGGGGTCCCTTGGCCTTTTAGTACATTGCAGGAAGGGAATGAGGCGTATTGATTTCTGCCTGAGTCAGTTTGTCATCTCCTGAGTGTTGTAGTGTGCAGGTACTAAAAGGATTCTTTTCACCTGGCTTCTCGGCTTCCTGCGTGGGAGGAGAATAGCGGCACTTACTGTATGTTTTATAATGGGGTGAGGGGGTGGAGACAGGGCATAGGAAACAGTAAAAACATTACCTCTCTCTCTCTCTCTCTCTTGATAACATTTCTCAGACTGAGGCCATAATGTGTGAATGGTGGTCACCCGTTTCTTTGGTCTTTGGCACGTGTGATGGAAATGTTTTATTCATACTTATTTTACTGGTTCACCATGTTATTTCAGCACCTTTTCTCTCTCTGTGATCGGTTTGCACATTTTGGCTGAGACAGACTATTCTGCCTGATTTCTCTGCCTGAGTTGCAATCATAGGAAAAGGGACTTGGTTACTGGTTAGTGAGGTCATTTTGCTAGAGTGCCAGACATTGATGAGATACAGGGTGTTGGGGTGGGGGGGGGGGGGTCAGGGAATGGCTGGATGGAGGTACATGTACTTCAATCAAATTATAGGAAGCAAAATTGCTGCTGGAGTCGCAGTAAAGTATGGGGAACGTGCCAAGCTAGTCACGATCAGTGACGTCAGTGACTTTCTTAACTTGCTGCATTTTCTTACAGGAGTGCTAAGGGGTGATGTGTGTTGATAACATTGGAAGCTCTTCATTTCTATTGCAGTGCATGTACACTGATCACCATCAGTCCCAGGTCATGACTTGGATAATCTTTTGCTTTAAGTTTAACAGTACATGTAGTTCAGTTCTTTTCTGCTTGAGCTCATAAAAGCTCATAAGCTCCAGCCCATGGGCATGGCTCATCTTTCAGTCATCTCTCCAGGATGTTTGAAGCTGTTAGAATGTTGTTGGTTTGGTTCATAACGGCTCTGTCGTACCGTGTTAGGTTCCATCATCAGTCACTACCTCTTTCTACAGCTGTGTGCAGCGTGAGGCTTACACTGCTCATCCCTTCTGATCCTCCTAGGCTCACGTGTCTGCTTTGTCATTGGCTGCCTCTCACCCGTGAGTGCCCTGGGCAGTAGTCTATCCAAAAGAAGCCTCTTTCGGCGGGTGCTTGTACATGTACGTAACAATAAATGAACAAGCAAACCTTTCAATAAAAGGAACAGACCTGCGCAAACGAGGTTCGTTGTTGTAAGAACCAAAACATGACTTGACTGCATCATCTGAGACCTCGGGGCTTGAAAGTTGAAACTTTCATTACAGGGTGCAGGATGGACTGGTGGTTTTTCTCTTTGGTCTGGTTTGCTGTACAGGATGCCATAGTTGTTGATAAAGTTCTCAGGGTATAATACTATAAATGTTGACCAGTACATGTAGTAATGTGTTCAAGACTAGCCACTTGAAACACATTGAATATTCTCAACATGCGAAGTGGATGGTTGTCATTGTGTCAAGGAAAACAATTAACAGGGTCCATACAGGTTCACAGTCTCAAAAATTCATAACTTTTCGATGACTTTTCGAGGCCAACTCTCCTGTTTTCCATGAGAACTTCCTCGCCCTCTTTCACACTGACACATGCAAGGGTAGAAATTATGAGCTTACCCAAGTTATCGCAGTCAGCAAGACCAATGTTCAGAGTTAGTCATTAGCCTTATGGGATGGCAGTTTGTTGGTATTTTTGGCAATCAGTCCAGTGAGTAATCACCAAGCTGACCGTTTCATCGTTGGGCTCAAAATGGCTTCCATAAAATTCTGGAATTCCATGACTTTTCATGACTCTTGAGATAATTTCATGACATTCCAGGCCTGGAAAAACTATAATTTCCAAATTCCATGACTTTTCCAGGATTCCATGACCTGTATGGACCCTGACAATAGTTCTGAACCTAAGTTCTTGCTACATCAGTACGTGTACATGTACCAGGAAGTATAACATGATGTAACAAGAGAGCCATAATTAACTCATGTTTATGACACAAAAAAAACTTAAACTGGGTTTAAAGTGGTTTAAACTATAAAATGATAGAAGTTTTACAAGCAGTCTTGTGAATAACTGAGCATACAATGCAGAATGGACTGTACTGTAGTTGTTCAACCTGCACAGGGAGACACAGTGTACGCTGTTCACGATGAAACGTGTTCTTTGTGAAGCAGCACGATCAATCCATATGCATGGAGAATGAGCATAGTGTTCATCCTGCGGGACATAAAATGCGCTTTGTCTAAATAAATAGGCGGGCAGCTTTGTACACAGGGATTCTCAAAGGATAGTATCAGCTTAGTACTTAGTGCTGCAGTAGCTCTGTAGTGTAGACTAATCACTCAGCTGTAATTAGGGGCTGGTGATGTAGAAGACTGCTAATTACAGGTCACACTCACTATAGCGCTATAGTTTTGTTGTCATGTTCATTTTACAAAACATTGTGCAGAAAGTGTTTTTGCTGGTTGACAAATATTGTGAAGTGGTACTTTGTTCAGGGAAAGTAATCGTGGATGTTTGGCATAACTCGATTTTGAGAATGGCGCAGGTGACATAGAGGCAGTGTGACATCCAGAGCTATTGTCAACATTAGGATACCACAATAGTGTGTCCTGTGGCATCCTTTTGTTATACTTGACAGAACTTATGGCACTTTAACCGTCAACAAAAATTCAGGCATATGTGGGTCAGTATTCACAATTGTTGACATTCTCGGGGCTTAAACTTTTCCCGTTTTTGACGAGTTTCCACCTTTGGCTAAAAATGTTCCTCCCTCCAGAAAGTGTGTTTCCTCCTCAGAAACACTTAAAATCATCATCATGCCATCACGCACCACATTGCTCAGACTGAAGTCTAACTACTTCCAAAAAATTTTCTTTAAAAAAAGAAAGAAAAAAAATGAAGAAAAAGAAAAATTTCCTCCTCAGAAGCACTTAAAATCATGCCAAATTGCACTGATTTAGTCTGATTAAAAAAAAAAATCTGGGGAAGCATGCCCTTGGAGTTGGACACCCCTAGCATAACAAACAGACACGCTCAAGGCTTCGTCACTTGATGCGACACACTCTTTCCTTCTTTTGGATCATGGACATTTTGAACCCTGCTTTCTTCAGGACATGGTTACCAGGGGAGCCAAAACCTTTACTGCGCAATATAATTTACATGCCGAGTCTGAGACAGACTTACACTGAAGGGCAGCTGTACGACTGCCGGCGAGAGTTGTCACCAAGGAGAGGGAGGGAGCGGGGATCTGACGATATTGACCTGGCGGGGAATTGCCGCTCTGACTGGAGCTGATTTTTGCATTGGAGATGTAATGGGTGCGTGGTTAGACCAGCGAGGGATTAGTGCTCGGCCTCGTGCCGGCATCGCGACCTATTTCCTCAACTTGAGACCCCTCACCCTGATTGCGGGTGGGAGAAAGGGTCAGCCTGCCGTTTAAGTTCTCTGTCCCTCAGGAGAAGTGGTGATTGGGGGCAGACATCTTGCAGTTAGGAACCAGTCACCCTGCAGCTGCATACCGTAGATCTGTAAATAATAATGAGGGAGTAGAGTGTACAGGAAAGAGCGTGCCCACGCGACAAGTCAGACGTTTTTAATGTGTCGAGGTGTATCCATTTTCCATGCAGCTGAATATATGTCACTACCTTTTTTTTTCTGTGTTCAATAAATGCCACATAACACACCAGCCCCTGTCGTGTGGTGGTTAGCACTTCGGACCTCGGATCGGGAGACCCGGGTTTGAATCCCAGCCGAGGCAAGCGGGATTTTTCCTACCTAAGTCGACTCCTACCCAGAGCGGGTGTGCTGTGGGCCCAGTGGGGAGGCTGTTGCCGCACAGGCCAGATTCACCCACTTCACCAGTGTAGCTTTGGTCTCTTGTGTATGGTCTCTGGGGGGTGCTTTCCTTGTTATGACACATGCATCTTATGGTGTGGTTGATTACACGGCCGGCACCGCAGGTGCCGTAGTTCGGGGCATGGGTAATGCCAGAAAATGACAGGAAGTGCGGAATGCGGCCCTGTGACCACGTGGACCTCCACAGCATCATCATACTCCTCATCCTCATCATCATGCATTATAAAAATTAATTGCCACAACTTCTGAGCTCACTGTGGATTCCATCTATGACTCCAGGAATACCACTTGACCTGGCAAAGAGCTGGGGCAGTGGGATAAATAAAAGTCTCTATACTGCTCACAGAAATTACCCGGTTACAGATCAGGAGTGCAGCAACAGTACTGTTGCTGCTTACAGACATTGAGAGGCTTTTACTATAGAAACACACAGTAGTAGTAGTAGTAAATGTTGTAGTAGTAGAAGTACCATTTCAATATTGATTTTATTTTGCCTGTTTTTTTTTTTCTTTCTGTCAACAGATAGCATGTAACATATTCCGCACACTTCCACCAAACGACAATCCTGATTTTGACCCAGAAGAGGACGACCCAACATTAGAGGCGTCATGGCCACATCTGCAGGTAGAGGCAGACAACTCTGTGCAGCTGTCTTCATCGTCTCCTGTCCTTTGTTTCCTTGTCTGACTTCTTTGTGTTCAAGTGGTTAAAAAAAAAAAAAAAATTGAAAGGTCAGATGAAGCAGGCTACGTTCGAATCATAAGATGTTTTTTTTTTTTTGTGGTTGTTTTCGTATTGTTGTAACTATGTAAGTCAAGATTGTTGCGGTCTGTGCTAAGGTCTGCTGTATTATTTCCTATATCATTTTTAAAAAATTTTGACTAGTATACAGAGGAAAGATCACTCATACAAGGCTTAAAATCTTCCATCTTTTGCCGATTTTCATCTTTGGCTAAAAATCCCCCCCCCCACCCCCACCCCCAAAGAGTGTGTTTGAAGCACTTAAAATCATGCCAAAATGCACTAAATTGCACAGATCTTAGTCAAATTGTAAACATTTTCCTCTTATTAGAAGCCTTTTCTCCTCCTCAGATTGAACAGATTTTACTCTCTCTTTCTCTCTCTTTCTCTCTCTCTCCCTCTCTCTCCCTCTCCCTCTCCCTCTCTCTCTCTCTCCCTCTCCCTCTCTCTCTCCCTCTCTCTCTCCCTCTCTCTCTCCCTCTCTCTCTCTCTCTTCTCTCCCTCTCTCTCTCTCTCTCCCTCTCCCTCTCTCTCTCTCTTTAAATCCAGGGGTGCATGCCCTTGCACACCTGTAACAAAACATGTCCGCTTTAAGACCACTTTGTCACTTAGTGGTAGACACTTCTCCTCCTTTTGAATCGAGGACTTACAACATCAGATTACATGAGAATTTGGTCACAGTGAGTGCACAGCTTTGTTTGTCAAGACAGTGTACGTGATTGTGATACATGATAGAGTGTCTCACCAGACATTCATGTGACATTTAATCTCGTCACAGCTTTACAAAACAAAAAACAAAAAAAAATCAAATGGGTTTGTTTTCACGTTCTGCCTGTTGTGTGCTACAGTGTATAAGCCATAAATCAATGGTGATGTACGCTGGGTGCATGCCAACAGCAGTTTGATTGTATCTGTACCTGTTGACTCACAGAATCTTGTGTTTTTCTTTCTCTTTCCAGATTGTATATGAGTTCTTCTTGCGGTTTTTAGAATCTCCTGACTTCCAACCCAGCTTGGCGAAAAAGTATATCGACCAAAAGTTTGTTCTTCAGGTAAGGGGGTCCGGCATTGTTTTTCAGTCTGACCCTGACAAGCACCACCGTCACGACACGACACCCTCTTTTGGCCGCAGAGGAAAGATTGGGGGGGGGGGGGGGAATAATAGAAGTCATGTTTGTGTGTAGTTGGCAACATTTCTGGTACAGGTCAAACCTCAGCCCCATAAAAGGCAACTCAAAACTGAGGTGCTGTGCATGCTGCACAAACGGAGAGCACCTGATTCTTTGCCGGGCTGGGCATTGTACTGGTCAGCCGGGCACATCACTTACAGTCTGCTGGAATCTCAGTAACTACCAAAAACACTGAAAACACCAACACAAACAGTACAGAATACCGCAAAGCAGCCTCATACGAACAAACTAAACTAATTTGCATCAGTATTTCTTCTGGTCTTACTCAGTTCCTGTTGATCTTGTGCGAGTTTCTGTAAGCGCACAGACATTGAATGATTGATCAAGTGCCATTTTGCTGTCCGTGAAGCCAGTTCATTACCGTCTGTTTGCAGATTACGATCACAGAATCGCCTTTTTGTGTAGCCTTGCGAGCTGGAACCGTCTCGCCATTGGCTGGAATAAATGTGAAAGCCACTTTAGTGTAAATTATTGATAAACTTGAGTCTGTGGTGTCTGGATAGTGACATTTACAGCTTGAATTGTCTCCCCTCAGCTGCTGGAGCTCTTTGACAGTGAAGACCCGAGGGAGCGGGATTTCCTGAAGACGGTCTTGCACCGGATATACGGAAAATTCTTGGGGTTGCGGGCATTCATCAGAAAACAGATCAACAACATCTTTCTCAGGTATGCCGTAGTTTATGAAATATTAGTGGTTAGGTCAGGGATGACAGTGACGTATTTTTGCTTTTTATATATATACAGTACACAACAGTTTCGTGCCAGGTAGAAGTTGAGGTTAGGGATTTTAACCCCAGGTTAGAGTCTAACCTCACACTAAACTAGCTCTAGGGTTAAATTTTCTGTTGTTTTTTGTTTTAAATCAGGAAGCGGGTCCATCCCAGCAAGATGCCTAAGCCGTTACAGAAGGATTTATTTCTTCCTTTCTTGGCATCCTTTTTTTTTAAAGATAATTTTTTTTGGGTTTCTTTTGTCCTAGTCTGGGTTAGGCCTGTAGCCGTGGGTATAATTAACCTCGACTTTTACATTCGGGCCCAGTTGTGTGTTTATGTGTGTGTTCATGCAAGGTCTTTCTTTTTGTTAGCAAAGATATAAAACACACTGTAAAGATGTTTCCAAATTTAGATGATTGAGAAAGGGAAATAACTGTTGCACTCTCGTCTGCTTCATGCATTAAACTTGAATCAGTGAGAACACCAGCACCAGTTGCAGTGTTTTTTTTTTGGGGGGGGGGGGGTTATATGGATTATTAAAATTGTTTTGGGCTCTTCATCGCTAGATTCACTTAGAAAATTCAAACCGACAAGAGACATGAAGGACCTCCCATCAGTGATGTTAGTCCTTATCTTTTAAACGCACTTTTCGAAAGACCTCTATCTAAAGTGTTTATCTGATAAACTGATGTCTGATGGCTGTTGTGGCATTGAAATGACAGGTTTATTTATGAGACGGAGTCATTCAACGGGGTGGGAGAGCTGCTGGAGATATTGGGAAGCATTATCAACGGCTTCGCTCTGCCGCTGAAGGCAGAACACAAGGTGTTTCTGATGAAGGTGTTAATCCCGCTGCACAAGGCGCGCAGTCTCAGTCTCTACCACGCACAGGTAAACCTTCACTCATGTCCTGGCCAGCTGGTCAATTCACAATCCTGTAAACATAATGGCGTGTACATGTATGTATTACCCTTGCTACCTAGATCCATAAGCTGCAGTAAAAATAAAAATTCCTATATGTTCATGTTGTTAAAAAAAACCCACAAAAATAAAGACAATCACTGTGGAACTAAGAAGGGAAGATGATGAAGGAAGGTTCTTTTTTTGCCACCAGTCAATCCTGGCCTTTTTTTTTCTTCTTTTAAATGGCGGTTATTTGTTGCGGTAAATGGACAGGCATGTGTGTCATAGTCACATTTTCTGTGTTTTTCAGCTGGCCTACTGTGTTGTCCAGTTTTTGGAAAAAGACGCTGTTTTGACAGAAGATGTGAGTTACATTTTCTGCTTGGTAGATAGTTAAAGGTTTCGCTTGTAATATTTACCTCTACACATAACACGCGCACGCATAATGTGTGCATGCACACACACACACACTCTCTCTCTCACTCTCACTTCATAATACACAGCGATTCTTCTGTAGGCGTAATTAAAAAAAACAGGAGCAAAATCTAAATGTACATTTTTGCATTTATTTAACCGTATTAGGCTAGAGGTTGATTTTCCCAAACGAAAAGACGAACAATAATCCAACTGTGGTCATGTTATGTGCAGGTGATAAAGGGTTTGCTAAAGTTGTGGCCAAAGACCTGCAGTCAGAAAGAGGTGAGTACAGTTCAGGTTGTGGAATTTACAGGTCATGATGTGCAGGATGCCAACATGAATTGCATGTTTATGTTGTGCATGTCTGCAGTGTGCCCACGTTGGCCTGGCAAATTTTTAAGTGACTGAACAGGATGCATTTTTAGGAGGAATCTGAACCGTCAAAAAAGTTTCATCAGTGTACTTAATGGATTTTTGTTTTCTTCAAGTTAATTTTGTTCCAGTTTATGGTATGATGCACCTTCAGTTATACTCTGCTTGCATGAGAGCTGCTGCAAAAACCACAGTCAACCACATTGCTTGGATAACATAGCGACGACTGTCTTGCCCAGTTTAACCAGAAATACAAAGTTTCCTCTACATGCTTGTCTTGTGTTTGTACAGGTGATGTTTCTTGGCGAGATTGAGGAGATCCTTGACGTGATCGAACCTGCACAGTTCCAGAAAATCATGGAGCCGCTGTTCAAGACCATCTCGCGCTGTGTGTCCAGTCCACACTTTCAGGTCAGCCTCTTTGTTGTTGATTACTATTCCATAGATGAAACTTTCCTGCCAAATCAATTTGGTTAACTAAGGAAGTCCTAATTAAAAAAAAAAAAAAAAAAATGAAGAAGTAGAAAAATCATGTCATTGTCACCTGAGGTTCAGCTGGACTATCGTAACAATTGAGGAGCGGTCCCATTAGCTGACTTTTTTTTTTTTTTAACGTGTTTGTTCCCTTATAGAAGGACTTATTTCACATTTTCAAAAGTTTAATCCATGCTATTCAGATTAGTTCGTGTGATTTTAACAACTCAGGCAGCTGTTGTAGGGGTGGGGTGGGGGAGGGCAGATGAGACGTGAGGAGTGGGCTGGTAAGTGCCCAAATTTTCACGTTACATGCCACTTCGTCTCAGTCTTGCTTCCCTTGCCTGTTGAAGTCCACGACTTAACACCTGTTCAGGATTTCTTTCTTTAAGCAAAACACATTTAACTTTAGAGTTCCACGTTCTGTTTCCCAATACATGTACAAACATTTTGAAAGGCAGCAACACTTGGGAACTGGCTTTGTGCAGGTTGCAGAGCGAGCGTTGTATTTCTGGAACAATGAGTACATCATGAACCTGATCGAGGAAAACTCCAACGTTGTTCTGCCCATCATGTTCCCGGCGCTGTACCGCATCTCGAAGGAGCACTGGAACCAAACCATCGTTGCGCTTGTCTATAACGTCCTCAAAACATTCATGGAGATGAACAGCAAGCTGTTTGACGAACTCACCTCCAACTACAAGGCAGAACGGCAAAAGTGAGTGGTGGTTTTAGTTTAAATGGACATGTACTGCTGATTAACTCATTGACAGTGCACAATTTTTGGCAAGGGTTTTTTGTGTTTATTTTTATGTTTTTAAAAAAGTAATAAAAGATAGAAGAAAAAGCTCAGCTGTTAATCAGATTGCCTTATCTGGTTGACCTTTCAGCCAAATTTCAGGAAATTCTAAACTTTTTAGACAAAATTAGAAATAAAATAAAAATTAATTTTAAAAACATCGAAACATTGTTCTATGGCTCTTAGAAGTATACTGTATCCAAATACTTCAGTATGCTCGGTGACACATTTTCAGCACTTTTCTCAATCCATGGATGGTTTCATAAGAACTGCTAGTACACAGCATCATCAGATAAAGCTTATCAAGACAAAAAGGAATTTACACACACACACACAAAAGAAAAAACTTTGAAAGTATTTTCTTGTTAATTGTTTGTGTTATGCCAAATCTGGTAAAACTGAGACTCAAAGTCTTACACTGTCTAACAGATTTTCAGAAGGAGAAGGAAATGTGTCACAGTGTGTGTGTGTGTGTTGATGGGAACTGCGTGTAAGTAGGTCAGATCAAGTCCAAAGCTTGTTGGAATATTGGACCGCGCCAGCAAGTGGCTTGCCCAGTGTTTGAGCGAAAGTGCTGCTGATTGAATTTTTGTGTGTATGGAGGTGAGTGAAAGATGTTACTGCGTGCTGCTGCCTTGGCTATCTGTGATGTGAAAGCAGGGTGTGAGATATTGTTATCAGTTAGTCACTTGAATAAATAGTATTGTTTTGTGTGTTGCCAGAGAGAAGAAGCGGGAAAAGGATCGCGAGGAGCTGTGGAAACGGCTGGACCGTCTCGAGCTCAACAACAAGAACAAGATGATCAACAGCTCTTAACGCCCTGCACCCTAGCGTCTCACACCCTGCACCCTAGCGTCTCACCCTGCTGTCTGCGGCACCACCTGGACGGTGAAACAACAGGATGAACAGCGACCCGGCACCTTAGCATCTCCCTGCATTGTCTCTCTGACCGTCGGGCCCGCTAAACAACAAGACGGTCGACCATGCTGCACTGTAGTGTCCCCCCCCCCCCCAAGTCATGTGACCTTCAAGCCAACCAGTCAACGAGATTGTTGAACGCCCTGCAAGTTAATGTCAACACCCACCACATGGGCAATGAATGAAATTTTTGGTCTACGTTCCAGCACTGTAGTGTTACCCCTAACCGATTTGCTGGATAATCATGTGACCTGCTTAACAACAAAGTGATGGACGGCCCAGCAGCATAGTTGCCATCCCCATCATGTGATTGTGGGGAGGGTTAACAAGGAGTGAGGGATCATCGTCTACTACGTGTTGCCACACGCTACCATGTGACTTTAATCGCCCTGCGCCATAAACTGACCTCTGACCTCTGTGCTGCCTTGCACAAGTTGGATGTGCAAGTCGGGGGAGTAATACGTGTGAATGTCGATGGTCTCACGTTACAGTTCTCCAAACGGACAGCAGTAAATCTCCCTGAAAAGCACGCTCTCTCTAACACACACACACACACACACCCATCTCTCTGTACTAATGCAGGCTTTCTGTACTTCGCCACAAGTTTTGTTCTCTGCCCACTGTTACAAACAGTGCCCAGTCCTAGCAAGGATTATTTGCTCCATCCCTAGTATGTGCTGTTTTCTTGTGCGCATCCACTTTTTCTGTATAGATCCTCCCCCATGACGTAACAACAAGTGCTCACGGCTGGAGTGCACCTAATTTACTTGCTGCATTGAGAAGATCGATAACACAAACCAAAAGGGCATCACAACAACGACAAAAAAAGGAAGGAAATGCAGACTGTACAGATCTTTGTTGAACATCAGTCTGTATATGCCATGGAGATTTGTGCAGAAAGTTTCACTTCATCTTTGGAATAAGTAGCAATAAATGCTACAGTTAAAAAAAAAAAAAATAATGTATAAAAAAAATTCGGGATGCTAGTTGCCTCCTGAATAGCTGGGAAAAGTCATGGAGAAGAAATGTTTAGGAACTGTTCGAGGTCTGCGGCTACTTTGTTTTCCAGTTCAGCTGTTTGGAAAGGGTAATTACAAACTTGGTGCCTTTAAAATAAAACATAAAAAAATATAAAATCAGAGGCTTAGATGGATTGTGGGCAGCCATAGTGTGTGGAGATGGACAGCTTGCCGTTTTGTTCATCATGCCGTTTTGCAATTTTTGGCCGTTCAGTTTTGTCACTTGCAGTTTCTGTAATTCTATCACACACTCACAAAAATCCGATCTGTCATCCCCCCCAGTGATATTTACTTACACTGCACCAACTTTCTGCTGCTGTTTATTGCATCGCTTGAGAAGACTACTGCATGTCGGTAGTGGTTGGTTTGTTTTTTTCTCGCATGGGAACAAGTACATTTGTACTTCGCTTCAGTTTTACAGCATTTTGCGTGAGTGACTGCTTATCAGTATTTCAGGGTCAAATCTTGACCTCTTTCATTCATAACAAACAGTGCAGCTTTAATTCCCCGATAGTGAAGGTCGTCAACGTGGACTTGTCCGTTTTTGTAGTGTGTTGTAAAGGGTAGGCGTCTACGGAGGTATTGCAGTTTTTGTTTTGATGTTGACTTGTACATGATACATGATAGTGCAGCATTGCCATCTACTCTTACAACAATGATCGGTCACAAATCTTTGACAACAGAACTGTTTTGACATTCACAAATGTCAGCTTGTTCTGGAAACGGCCTAGATGGGACGTGTGGGAGATTTTCTGCATTGCTTGGATCCCTGATGGCTTAGTTATTGCGTCCCCGTTATGATAACGTAAAAAATTATTTCCTCTTTTTGCGCTGGTTATTTTGAATTTGTCTTTTCATCTTTTGTATTTTCTGTCTTTGAATGACTTTACTCCCAAATTATGTGTTAAATTTACAGAACTTTCTTGTGCGAAATGTGGCTCGGTGTCAAGATGTCATCAGTAGAAAGTACTGTACCTGAAATGTGTCGGTGTGAACAAACATTGGTAGCTCACCAGAAAGGCAGAGTCGCTGGCCTGTGTTTCAGGTGGTCAGTAGTTTTTGTTTCAGTTCATTGACTGTGGCATTTAACGGCAAGTTACGCTTGTTTGATTTCTGCTTGTGATTTTGTTTGGGTTGTTGGAACTTGATCAGTTGTTAGTGGGATGGGTGAGGCAGGAAAAAAGGTATGGTTATGGCTAGTGTCAGAATATTGTACATTTAGAGTCCACTTATGCTGAGGGACATCGGCACAAGCAGTGCAGTTTGGGGGGTACTTTCTTGCAGCTATTGCACACAAGGGACATGGACATTTCTTAATCACTTGTCCCTAGTCTTTCTTTTCTACCAAGGAACTGCTCTATATGGGTACATGATTTATTTGATGTATCTGTGCCTGATTACAGAGAAAGTTTCCGCATTCGTCGAGCAGACTGTCAGCAGAAATCTAGTCAGTGGTGTACTTATTCGCACCGAACATTGGCAGGGTCTCTCTCTCTCTCACACACACACACACACACACACACACACACACACACACAGCAACACATGAGACAAGTCTCTATTCTTTATGTTCTAATGTTAATGAAGTGATCTTCAGACAAAAACACTATAAGAGAGATAATTTGCCTAGTGTTGTCAGCATGAGAGCTTTGCCTAAAAATACACATCTCGTGTATGTGTGTAGGACCTGAGCATCGGTAGCCATGCATTTTGGTTCATATCTTGGCAGCCATCGATGTCCCAGAAAAAGGCTATAATTTGTTCTCACATCTTCATGATCACGCTTTTGTCAACTCATGTTGATCTTTGGGTTTGGAACAGTTAGCCTTTGTCCCTCTTAAGAATGTTCAAGTTTCAACATTGTGCGGGAGGAGAAGACGTCAGTCATTCACATTGTTTCAGGGTGCAGCAGGGAGCTGATGGTGTTAGCATACTTCACTACATGTAGTTGTACACGTACAGACTGATATACTGGAAAAGAAGATGGAGGTGTCTGTATGTCAGTGTGATTATTTTGAATAGCTGAGTATTCTTCTCTCCCCCAGACTGCCCACAGTATGGACTTCTTTCACCTTTAGTTTTGTTACCCAGGACTCATCTTTTGCAGCATTTGGGTTTGGGGGGAGAGGGGAGGGGAGGGGAGGGGTGTTGCGTGAAAACACACCATGGTTTTGCTTTTGTTACGATGTTTAGTGATCAGTTCAGTTAGTAATATGTAACTAAAAGTGAGGTTGTATGGAATCCTTTATTTCGTTTTCTGTTGCCTGCATCCCACTGACTGTTTCACACGCTGACTGCTTCACACGCTGACTGTTTCACACGCTGACTGCTTCACATTGAGGTTTTGCTTACTCCCTCACCTGTAGGCTACACATACCGGTACACACCTTGACAGACTCAAGCTGATTACCACACCATGTCAGGTTGCTTACTCCTGCACGTTTAGGTTATGTTGCGTACCGTGGCAGAATTTAGGCTGCTTACCACGGCACACTCATATTTTAGGTCTGACCTCAACACTTCTACCCCCCCCCCCCCCACTTTCCACCTTCACATTCTTGTTTAACTCCACCTGTCTATAGATGTAACATACAGATATGTACATAATCTCGTGCTGCATTTTTCTCCTTCAGTTGATATGTCAATGTCAATGTGAGTGAGAAATTGTGAGTCGTTCAAGGGTCAGTGTGCATGGGATCGCCTGCCTGACGTGAAAATAATGCGGTGTGCGCCGGTCTAGGGCAGCGGTGGTTCGTTGGTTCGTCACACAAGGCACGTCCTGTGTTGTCAATCTGCACCGATGTGATATTCCATGCGTACTAACCAACCCGACAAACTCTCGTTCAGTGGTTTACTTGTCACCTGCTACAGTGTATAATGTTTTATGGGCAGCGAAGTGTGTGTGTGTGGCATGAGGTGGCGTGATTCGGCACTCGCTGGCACACTTCCTGTCCGATTTTGTCTTGTCTGGTCGTCGGCACTTAGAGTTGGGAGCCTCCTCACTACATGTACTAAATTAACGGGATAACCTGCGTAAGGTGTTTACTTTAGTGTGTGTGCTGTTATTACAGAATGATCAACACTTTTGTTTGTTCTTTTGTTTGTGAGGTTTTTTTTTGTTTGTTTTTTTGTTATGGTGCTGTGGTCACGGTTATTGTCTTGTGTATATATACATATATAAATAATATTATTACATGTATGAGCTACATGTATATGTATTAACGATGAAACTGTGAAATCTCTTTCCCCCGTGCAGTTAAACTCATCCTCATACTACGACCGTTTCCTCTTGAGTTCTTTCTCTCACACACATCATGTACGACATGTGTATCTCCATCACATTGCTTTGTATCTGCTGGACTGTACTATACCCTCAGTCTTATTCAGCGTGAGTTGACGCGGACAGTGTAGGCAATTGTGTACATTATATCTGGGTAGTTTTTGTGTCAGGTGTTAGTAGTCGGACAAAGGCTCACATTACGGTGTCATTGGAAATGGGTGTACGGCGGGCGGTGATGTGTGTGATGTCATGCTAAAGTCTCTGCTTCATATTTTGGCCCATCTCTTGGCTGCTGTGGTGAATTTTTTGTTGTTATTGTTGTAAGTCAGCGTCTTCAACTTGCTGTCATTTTTTTGTTTTGTTTTTTCTCCTCTCAATTTCTGATGCATGGAACTGGCAGAAGTGTGAGCTCACTTTGTCCTGAATTATTTTCTTTAAGCTTGGGGTGCATCATGAATGGGCGAGGTTTGAAGTGGATAATGAGGATGGTTGTGTGCTTGGCTTGTATGCTTGATTTTCACGACACGTTTCCAAGCCCTGTACCACTTCGCTAGCACTGCAGACACCCTTCCCCCCTCCCTCCCCTCTTCTCCCCCTCAGTATCTTTCTAAGGAATGATGGGAGTTTTCAGTCATATTATGGTACAAAACCATCGTGACGGACGAACCATTAATACCCTTTGTTTAGTTTGTCAGTCTCTTCAGTTGTGGGTTGGATCTGACACCGACTTCAGTGTGACACATATCGCTGACTGTCAAGTCACAGACGGCCGTTTGTAAATTAGCCACCACCAGACGTTTTTGATTATCAAAATGGGGCAAACCTACGTGCTTCAACATTGTAGAATTTTGGTGGATTCAGGCAATGGAATTTTCAGTTCAGCTACTCCATTGCCAATAGTGGTACCCCTGGAAACTGAGTGCTCATTGTGTTTGAGGTGCATGTATGTTGGAATGTATTGGTCCCTGCTACATGTGAGATGTCTTTACATTCGTTGTTGAAAGTAAATCTCTGTGTAGCCGTTTCAATAGCGCGAATGCGAGCATGCGTATGAACTAACAAGCCTGATGGAAGTGTAGAAATCAGGCTTTTTGATTATCTGCTTTTGAGCAGTAAGATCTGTTGAAAGACAAAATAGTGTTTGGCATGTTTCATAGAATTCTTCAGGTCACCTTAGCTGTATGAAGTCGTAAGTCTATGAACAAGACATGAGCATGTCATCTGGTGCTGATAATGTTTGCTTCAGATCGCTTACCCTAGACAGGATTGTGGGTGGTGGGAAACTGATAGTGACGCGCAGCGGTCAAGCCCTTGATGTACCAGTGTGCCAAGGCTCCTTTGTAAAACTAAACATCAAGGAAAGCTGTTGCAGAAGGATGCTGGGAGCATCCATGGACAGTATTGATTTTGCATGCTGATTTCTGGTTTATAGACTTGCGACAAAGCAGTAGTGAAGCCATCTTTGTTTTGAAGATGCTTTCTTTGTGGATAGTGTCAAGCATCTGATTGATCACATTTGGTGGGAAAATGTGCTAAGGTGTTTTTGTTTTGTTTTGTTTTTCATTTTGAATTTAGCAAACTGGTTTGGTATTACAAAAGTTACATCTGACATCATGAGGATAAACTCTCTCTCTCTCTCTTTTTTTTTTTTTTTTCAATCCTTTGACATCTGCATTTACATCTTTGTTCACCTCTTGTGTTTTGTTCCATTTCTGTTTGTGTGCGCACAATGCTGTTGCCATGAAAAGAGTTGTCACCGTATTGTTATAAGCAACAAAACCCCAGCCAGTGAGTGTTTTTGTTCCTCGTGCCTGCCCACCCCCTACCCCCTTGCTCTTTATGGTTGTAAAGCATTTTGGCTGTGAGTTTTGAGTAGTTAACACGCAGCTTGTTCTCGTAAAGAATGCATTTCTTCCCTTTGCCACTTTCTTCTCAGTTTTGCGGACACTGGACTTTGCTGACCGGCCAGACTGAGACTGAGTATTAACAGATTTGATTAATCGATGAAATTAGTGTTATCTCTGCTATGTGTAGATCCAGACATGTTCTTTATAGTGTTTTAATCTTCGTGCCCCCGATTCGACAGATTTGTCAGTAACAGTACCTGTAGGTGTTTTGTGTGCAGAGCAATGTGGAGAAAACTCTGTTTTGAAATGAATTGAAATGCTAGTGATACTCACGTGTTACTTCATAAATAAACTGCAGTTATCTCTTTGGCTCATTTCCTCTATTTTACTGAATTCAAGCTTTTGGTCTCACGATTACTGACATTGCCCTCTCGTGGAGGGCCAGTTGTCCTACTGACTGTCAACGTGGTGATGGTATTTTTGTGTAAGTGGAGTTTGAGAATAGTGCAGGGGAAGTGTGCAGTGCACATCGTCCTGCGCTGTTTACACCACCAACTCCTTGACAATGTCAGTATGCTGTTGGCTATGTTGTGGATCTGTTATGTTTCAGTTATGATTTATGTTTCTTTGTATTTATTACAACTGTCATGCTTCCGTCTGGGGACACATGCACACAAAGACTAAAAACACACTCTCACACACACCACACACACACTCTAAACAGAAAAGTCATGTTGCATGATATTGTATTTAAAACATACCCGGTAATAATACATGTTACATATAACTACAGCAGTGGTGTGCGTCTCTCTCCCCTACACCACTGTGTAGTAAGACAAATGAGTAAAACAAAGCCTGTTCCATCGGGCAACAAAGGGAACCAACAGATCACAACAAAATGCTTATCTTTCCCTGTTTCAAGCTGGTGGGGGCTGCGGTTCACAGCAACAAAACGGTAAAATTGGATTTGATAACTAACCTGTTGATCGGCCACAAGACAAATGACACCATGTTGATCTCATGAAAATCAGTTTGTGGAACTGCTGTAAAACTTGTGCAAGAGCTGAATGCATCAGCAGGTAGACTCGCAACAAGCCTGACCTGAAGCATGTAAGACTTTCGGTGGAAATGTGTTGATATGTAAATCACATGTGACAATTACCTATGTTTCCAATTCTGATGTTACAATGTTGACACAGTACATGGTATGATGGCGGCAAGCAAGCCATTGGATAATGAGAACTTTTGAAACGCGTAATACTGATGGCACGAATTGACTACTGAATGAAAATCACAGCATCAGTACAAACCTGACAAAAAGGTGCAGCGACTGGTTGATTTTGTTGTGCAACGACAAACTGTATCATCTCAGAGATACAAAAACCAGTGTCTACAGTTGTTTCTATAGTACGTTTACTGTGACACCCACAGTCGGTCAGAAACTGATTGTGATAAACCTTCCCTGACAGGAAGGCAGTGTAGTGCAAGATACACGCACTGGTTACCTTTCTTTTCACTCACAACTTGTTGACATGTACACTGACAGTACACCTGGACTACATCAACAAAGAACGCATCTTCACATTTGTAAGCACTTCGCTCACACATATCCAGTGCACATGTCTAAACTGTGTAGATTTCTCTTGCACATTTTACCCTCCCTCACAACAATATTGCAAAGCAGATGAACATGTTTTTTGCCTTTAAAAAAAAACGTGTTTCACGAGCATGTTACAAAAACAATCTATCCTGAGCTTTCAGACATTTTCCACCCAGAAGCTGAACAAGAGCACCAATGAGCAGCCGACCTTGAAAACATATTACGGACACTGACAAGTAAATACCACAAGGAAAACATTCCCAAACCAAGGACTTCTCTCGCTCTCTCATTCTCATCACATCACTCCTAATCTAAAGGACTGCTTCTGACATGATCCACATCAATATTACAACTCAACATTTGCATCTGACCATCACCCATCCAGGCTGCTACTGAACCAACAAGCTCCGAAGGTGAAAACAACGACGTGAGTCTTGACTACACAGATATTAACAAATCCGTCATCTACATTTCTACCCATGACAAGCCAACACTGTTTTGTACGACCATCACAAACATTGTAAATACTGGAACACAAAACATTCCCCATTTGAGCATTAGTGTGGTATTTTCCACGTCATTTTCAGACTTGGCGTTTTCATGTGCACAACATGTGCTCCCAAATCATCAATTCTCCACATGATTTGATTTTAAACATGCAAAACGGACACGCGTAACAAAATACTGCACACAAAGAAAACTGGCAACTCGGATTAATGATAATTTCCAATTACACAGAGACTTTGTCTACTGGGAAACCACTGGCTGGCTGAAAGCGTTTGCTGGTATTGCAGCTGTACGTCCGATACTTCCATGCGAATATACTACATGTACCATGGTTCACAGTTCTCAACTACCGACCCTGTAGCATGTGTGACGTGACTGAGAAAGAGCTTCATGGCAGACTAGGAGCAACACTGACAACGGGAAAACCATCAATCACAAGTGAAGCAAGTCCAACACAATCTATCACAGTTGAAGAAAAAACTCGCACGCTCACACGAACTTGCGAAATGTGGGCTGGACGAACCAAGCAAACTCTGTGGAGAAACTTACAGAGGACAGATAAAGGGATCGTATATTTCAGGAACACGCTTCCTATGCACGTACTTCCAGTAACACCGACTGCTGAATGCAGCATGTCATACAAGACAATTCTGGGTGTCAACAGAAATAAAGCACTGCTGTCTTACGGACACTACAGAGACAGAAATATCAAACTCTGTCAAAAGAAGCATGTCGTACAAGAAAACTATGGGTGTCTGGACATACAGGTGAAACAAACAGAAAGAGAAAGAACGACAGAAATCGGGCACTGCCATCATAGGGAAACTACAGTAACAGAAATATCAAACAAACTTGACGTATTGCTTCACTGTTCACTGTGTCCATCACAAAGAGACGGCAAAAAGGCAGCCAGGAATCAACATGAGAACACAGTCACTGTCAATGTAAGTGGAGAGACGGATGTCAGACTGGGGAATCGCCGAGGAAAAAAAAAAAGGGACTGAAACCCAGTTCAGCGTGCAGAGGCAGTTGCTGGGGGGAACAAATTTTAGCAATTGTGAAGGCATTTAGTGGCCTCTCCTGGCACCCAAGCGTTCAGTGACATTTCCACCTGACGTTTTCTTTGGCAAAAACTTCAAAGTTCTTAGCTAAAAAGAGAAGGAAATTTGGCTGAAAACTGCCAAATGACAGATAATTCCCCTGCCTGAGCTGTTTTCTGCCATCATGTGTTTTCTGCCATCATGTGTTTGCATCTGCCAAGAAAAAGATGACGCACTATTGTGTGCGTGGTTACGAGGGACCAGCAGAGAAGGAAACTACAGTAGACTGAAACTCAGGGGACAGAAAAAATCGGTGAAAAATAAAACAAGATCACAAAAACCCTGTCAGTTGCAAGTGAAATATATCCTGTTATGTTTCTCAGCAACTAACTACTCCATAATTATAGCAGCACATGCATGCAAGCACACGTGCACACACACACACACACACACACACACACACAAAGAGACTCACACACACACACACACACAAAGCGACTCACACACACACACACACACACACACACACACACAAACTGAGGGACGGGCAAAACAATGACCAATTACAAAAGCACCGGTGGGCAGAAATTATTTACAAACAATACAGAGTAACAATTCAAATCTGCCAAACGAACGGATTACACACAAAAAAGGAAAAAATTTTGGTTACCTTGTGCTACCAAAGAGAACGATTCTGGTTAACATCCCATGAATTAACCACCAGTTAACTGGGAATAACTAAAACATGAGAGCTGGACAAACATTCTGTACCACCAAGATAACCTCTACTTAAACAGAAAACTACACAGTACTGTACGTACGTCAAGGATACAATCAATAAATCACTGACGCTGATAATCCTTTTGATTTACACAAACTTTGAAGCTTTCTTCCTGTCAAAATGACCAAGAATACATTAATTTTCCACATGAGGGAACACACATTTTCCACATTTGAAAAAAAACCAACATCCTCTCCCCTAGTCTAGTTCTGATGACACACTAACCACAAAAAGTTGAACACATTTACTGTTCTGCTTCCTCTTGTGATAATTCCCCGTGTCAGCTCCCCAACCTTACACAATTCCATTTTCCAGCCCCTTTGTGATCATTTAAGGTGAAGTGGATCCAAGTGTATGTCACTGTATAGTTCATATAGACCAAAACAGAATCTTTTTTAAAAGTGTATGTAATGATGACAGTATGAACACATAAACTGTGTTCTCTTCATAACTTGGATTTTACAAAACTTCTCAATCAGTAATACTTTAAAAAAAAATAAGAAAAGAAGAAAAAAGGGCAAGAGATGCATACCAGAAAATTCAGATTAGATACTGGTAAAGAAATGTAGATCTGGATTCACATTAAAATGAGACCCACATAACCCTCTAAGAATAAAACTTTTCCGTCATGCAGAAAGAGGAAAAAAAAAAAAAGGGGGGGGGGGGGGAATCCAAAATGAAACCTCATGGATTTCTCCGTTTCCTGTCTGTCAATACTCACTGACTGTAATACTGAGCTCTAGCTGTGACAATGCAGTACCGAAGGGTTTTGGCGAGATCATAAGCAGCAAATCAGCCCGTGAAAAAAGAGAAACCAACAGAAACAACCAAGCACAACCTCTCCACGTGTCAAGTTTCACTAACAATTCGCACTTAAAGAGTGGAAGTGAATGCTCGATGCTAGTATTGAATTTCAATACAAAATATAAAAAAAATTTTAAGAAGAACATGTGCACAGGGAGCATAGGAAATGTAAATTGGTAAAGCCAGAAGACTGAATGAACATACATGTAGTGAGTGAATGAAATTACAAGTAGTAACTAACCTGTATTACCGCATCATGTGCAGACAATTTACTGTAATCCGACCTGTCTGGCTGATATTGCGAACAATTTTCAACGAACAGTTACAAGTACAGAGGTTGTAAATGCTGAATCACATCCATCATTCTGACAGGGGATAACAGTCACATCCACTCAGCCAGCCGTATAAAGTGTGCACGGTTAGAACTGTCACAGACGTCACCGATATGTAAGTGAGCGCCTCTCACCATAAAATGACCCAAACTGGCAAACAAATATTGCTCAGATCATGATTGTGTGTGTTCAGAACACACAAAAATTGTAGAAGCACTCGTTCGCTGGACATATCACTCTGGGTTGCGGAAACGACATTTGAGCAATATGGTACTCTGCGTGGCGCCCCGGTGAAACATCATCTAACAATTAACAGATGTTTTATTAACCCCTTTATGGATTTTCAGTGAAATTACAGAAGTGAGTATGTGGAATTTTTCATGAGGAAAGGTCTACTTTCATGAACAACGATGGCATAATGTGGAGTTCCTGATGGTAAGACGAATAACAAAGAAGCAAAAACCAAGCACAATTTCACTCCTTGTTTTCTCTCTCTCTCTCTCTGTAACTGAAGGTACCACGATGTCAATAACATGTATTAGTACTTTGTTTAACCCATTAAATGCTGCTGCCTGTCTCTCTAGTGCTGGTAGAATGCTGATAAACCTATACTATGTCATACTCTGCCAAAGTATTCAATGAGTGCACCTAGCATGGACAGCAGCACTCAAAGGGTTAAGTCAGTGTGATCACATGATGAACAGTCACCTTCTCAGACAGCTCAAAATTGGCACAAGTCTTTACTATAGATCTGTTGCTCTACTATATCACAACTACCAAAATCAATTACGAAACCTTGACCTAGCATGGACAGCAGCACTGAAAGAGTTAAATCAGTGTGATCACATGATCAACAGTCACCCTCTCAGACGGCTCAAAACTGGCGCAAGTCTGTACTTTAGATCTGCTGCTTTACTACATTACAACTACATGTATCAAATTCAGTTATGAAAGCTTGGCACTGATGTCGGTGACTGTAACCTTACAAAACCTATCACAGCTGAAAAACGTTCACAACTGGAAAAAAACAAACAAATAACTGGCTTACCAACAACAAACAAATGCAAGATGAGAGCAGCCATGAAAGTGGCACGTATTTTACTCGCCGTGGCGGGTAGAAAAAAAAAGCTGGCAAGTAAAATTTAAAACTTACTCGCCAGATGTGAGAATTCGGTAAGACGGAGTTGATTTTTCAGTCAAAGCAGTAAGATGGCTTGAGGAACGCGACTGAGTTCCCACGGCTACTTCTGACTCTGAATTCGGCGAATCATTGTTTGAAGCAGCGCTTGTTTCTTCAGAGGTGGAACAAACAATTTTTACGACTGAAGTATAGGACAAAATGACAAACAAAATGAACTGTTCCGTCTGCTGGTGTAACCACTGGTCGGAAAATGAGTATAATGAAAGAATGTAGGCAATCTTTTGTTGACTGCAAGTTGTTTGAACTTTGAAGTTTGGCTAGAAACTCTTCTAGTTTGGCTAGTTAAATTTATGAGTCACTAGGATGGAAATGATCAGACTTGCAGGGCTGAAGAGGTGGTCATTCTCAACGTGTCTACAAAGAATAAACTCAATATGTATTACATTTTGATGTCTGTAAAATGGCGACTGTCACCAAGAAACATGGACGGCAAACCCGTAAGCACGGCTCAACAGCGAGCAACAAATATAGATCAACATACACCAAATACAACATAGGTCTTATGCGCAGGTGCAAAAAAAACCCGGCAATAATCATGAACCATGAGAAGTTTTGATCTTCTACTGACTGATGTACATGACTATAGGGGGAACAAATGTTAAAATCTAACACAGTGGAAGAGAAATAAATTAAGAATAATGAAGTAGATCTGTTTAGGGAGATTTTGCTGAGATTATTACTGTCTCCGAGCTGAATGCACAACCAGCAGTAATGTTCTCATCAGCCATAAAAAGAAATCAAATGACCACCACATCGCCCAGATGCAGATGCGAATTACTCTCGCCTTTAGGGCTTGCCTACAATTGTGAATGAGAAAAACTTCACAGCAGTGTTTACTCTGAATATTCAGGTTTGTGGACCACAGCACACTGTGCTGAGCGATTTCTTTTCCATAAGCTCATAGAGCAGTTAACTACACTTCTCCACACCAGTTTAGTTCCTTCCCACAACCTGCAATCTTTCAAGAAAAAGAGAAAAAATAGGTGTAAATTCCCTGCTGTCACAAACTACCATGCGGTCCTCAATAAAAACGAAACCATGTTCATCCATGAACGGAGCATCTCAGTCATACACCACTTTTTTCCAGTTCAATAAAAGTACAGTGTACTAGACAAGAAATTAAAGAAGAACATACAAACAAAAACAATTCTGGCCATAGGCAGCTGAAAAACATTTGCATGTACTGTAAGCCGCTGTGCTGAAAGCGATAACAGTCTGCTACACAGTTGCGAACGCTGTGACCAGAATGAAGACGGAGACGCGGAGTGATGCTGGAAGATTGCGGCCTCATTATCCCTCCTCTTGAATCTTTGGTGGACTTCTGAAACAATAACACAGACCATTTTCTCTTCAGTTTTTGACAACCGAGACGCACATCAGAATGGCTTGTACACATCTACAGTGGGCTAAGTTGACGGACACCTGCAGAACCTTTGCTACAAGACCAGCCCCTCCCTCTCCCCCCCAATCCTCCCCCATCACCACCTTCCACCCTGTCTCTCCCCATCCTTCATTCAGCTATGTACATGCAGATTCAGTTCCGTCTCATTCCAGTCTGATTCAACATTTCAGGGAAAAACCAAATAGAGAAGCAAACAAATCAATGTGAACAAATTGTAAATCTAATTCTAAAGGACAATACAAACATTCATAGTTCACTTGTATACGCTTACATAAACAAAGATTACATTTGTGCAAACAAAACCATCCAACAGTTTTCCAGAAAAAGGAAACTGACACCCAAAAGCTCTGAAAAAAATGTACACATCAATTAAAAAGACGTATGTATCGATGCCTGCAATGCATGGGGGAAAACCAAATCCAAAGAAGACTGGTGCCGACACTGTGATAATTACATCATAACTTAAAAAAAAAAATCTTTTTACTACTTTCTAATCCCTTTCGGGAAATTCGGGCAGCTCCCCCCTGGGGAAGCACATCACAGTGGTGCAGCGCCACCCAATACCTAACCTGTTTATCAAATTTGCTGGGAGAGGAAAACCTGATAACCGGAGAGAAACGCCCAATGAGTAGATGGTAACCACGAAAAAACAGTACATGTATTCAATATCACAAGCTCAACCTGGGCTTGAACCCACGCTTCATTGGCGTGACAGCCATTCAGTCGCACAGCTGTTAAGTCCGACGCACTACCTATTAGACCCCCACTCACGTTTCAAGTTTATAGTGTTGTTTTTGAAGACACTCTACTTATTTGTAAATTGTTATCTGGTTTCCTGTACACAGTGTAAGTTTCCTTCCCATCAGCTAATGAAAGATAAACACGTGGATGTGACAGGACTATATAAAATAAAAACAAAAACCGACAGAACCTGCATATAACAGACTTAAATAACGCCCAAACCACAAGAATAGTATTTATATTAACAAAAGAAACTAGAATGCACACCAAACACAGCTTAAAGTGAACACAAGAGAACACTAAACAACTAAAACAACTGCTAAAAACACACTGTACCTACATATGCAAGGGAAACCATTCCAAGGCAAGCAGGCAAAGTAAGAGAGGAGGCGGAGTTACAGGACTTGGAGAACACAGTGTTGGTGTGAGCAGACAAGTAACGGGGATTTGGGGGAAACAGAAAACAGGACAATACTGGCAGTTGTGGAGAACACTGTCTTGGTGCACATGCTAGGGAGTTGCCGGTTCACGCGGACTGGAGTTGGTAGCCAATTTGTAACGCCGACGCCTGCAAAAGGAACAGAACCGTAGTGCTAAGAAAGCGCCAAGCTTCCCAAAATAATCACTAAAACAAAACAAAAAAACAATGAAGAAAAAAGAAAAATGGTAACAAATAATAAAAAAACAAGAAAGAAAAACTGGGAGTGCTCAAAATACAATGTCAAAAAGGTGCATACAGTACACTGAAAAAACTAACAACCCCAAAATGTCAAATGTGTGTGTCTGCTGGCAAATGAGTGTTGTTCAGACAAGACATCAAAACTTTTGCATGTCTGCTAGCTGATCCTGAAGCAAAAGTGAATTAGTCGTGAATCAATAAATTTCTCTTTGAACATACACAGACACGCACATAAGAAAATGGTAAAAACACATAAGTTTGTGCAGTGTGTAATTTGAACCATTAGGCAAAAAAAAAAAAAAAAAATGTTGTTTCTGGTAACCCAACCGACCCTATTTTTTCCCCCCGACCCAAAAATTTTTTTTTGGCTGATGGAAAAAAAAAAAAAAAAAATACAAGCACGACCAGTTTCGGTTTTCATGCGCCTGTCGTCAGGGAAGTCGTGCGCCATCACGGACCCAAGATTAGAACGAAATGTGGTAAGATAGTGTGTTATAATATATATATATTAAATGCAGTTTCACTGAGCATCATTTCTTATTAATACCCTGTTTCTTCTTGGATATATAAGGGGGGGGGGGGGAAAAAAACCCAAAAACCCTACCTACCTACCCTATTTTTTTTAAGCCATGTTACCAGAAACAACAATTTTTTTTTTTTTTTTTTTTTTGGCCTTAGTGCATTTTCTGAATGAATAAACTGGATGTGTCTGTTACTTGATTTCCCTGCGAGATGCACTCATCTCCTTTTTAAAAAAGTTGTCTTTCCCTGACAATAAAAAGTAGTGAATGGACACTGTAAAGTTGCTTGTAATGCGGGACACTTGAAAACAGTGAGTATGCAGGACCCAGGCAAAGATACAACAAAGGTGCTGTCAGGGGAATGACTGCACCCATCCCAAACATGGTCAGTTCAATTCCCAGTATGGCTGCAGAACATAACAAACCACTCCACTCAACAAGCCCCGAGGCCAAAGCCCTGCCCCTTTACTATACCACGTATTGGTAAAACACAGTACATACGTCCATGGCATCATTAAGGAAAAAGGGGTGATTTCAAAATGAAAGAGATTGGCGTAATGGTCTTTTTCCTCAAATGATGTCAACAGACTTACTGCTTTTTTCCCACGTTTCAGTCATATCGTGCTTCCCTCTTTGTAGTGTCTGGCAAGAAAGTTTGCCATGTGTTGTGCTCATTGTGCCATGGCACGTGATTGGCTGAATTCGGGGGGGGTCAACCCTTTGGATTGACAGGAGTGGAGTTTGTCAACTTACATGATGGTTACACACGTATATATATACACAGATAGAAAGACTTGTACAATTATCACCCTTGGAATAAGAGGAAGCAGAGCAATGGGTGTACAGCACGACACAGTGTATCAGCACATACATCATACATTCATACAAATCATAGGAACAGTCACAGAGGATACAGATCTATACAAGCTGCACACATTTGTCTGAAAACTGAAGTTGTTTGAAACAAATGAAGTGTATAAATTTGTTCATGGCTGAGATCAATATCTACTGAACCATACCAGTGATTTTCCTCCGACCTTGCATGTCATGAAAGGCTGTGTAGTTCACCAACCTTATAATTTTTATCAAATTGCAGTTAAGTGAATTTTGTCGTTTTCTTTCTCTTTTGATTAGTTTTGCATGCCATAAGATTTCTTGTCAAAATCCCTGCATGTTTCGTGACCGGCAAATGACTTCTAACAATAAGATGAACTGAACTAGTTGAGAGACATACACAGCCACAGAAACTATCAAACACAGCAAGTGGCGGAAACCACAAGGCTACAGCCATCACTTCACTACATAGCCACAAACCCCTTGCCCACTGACAAAATTAGTCCAGAAACTAAAACTGCAGCATTCGGAAGGTTCATCAGAGTCAAGAGACAATAATTCTTCAAACTTGATTTGTGAAATGTGTCAGTAGTGACTAGTCCCTGTCTGTGAACTGTGGGTCATAACAGGTAGGACAGTTTAAGCAATAGACGACTCCACTTGGCAAACACTGAGGCTAAAGTGCCACCTCTTTACGGTGCCATGTATTGGCAAAACACAGTATGTCCACGACATTATTGTACTGGAAAAAAGGGTGATTTCAAGATGAAAGAGATTAGCATCATGTTTTTTTTTTCCCTCAAATGACATCAGTGGACTTACTGCTTTCTTTCCATGTTTTGGTTTTGGTCATATCCAATTACATGTGCTTTCCTCACTGCAGACCATGCCATGTGCTGTGCTCAATATGCCGTGCGACACGACTGGACAAATTCTGGGGACTCGATCCTTGTGATTGACGGGAGTGGAGTCGTCCATTCTCTCCAACACCACAACATGCTTTATCAACACGCACCACATCAACAGTGGGTTAATATAAACACATAATTAAAAATGCAAAAAGCCAGGTACCAGGGTTGCCATGATCAGTCTCTGCTCACAGTCACAGTCATCATACAAATTATGTGACAAAACTGCAAGCAAAACTCGCTGCCATTCAAATCTCTCTATACCAGCAATTTTTCTCTCACCTGGCATTGACGGCTGATGGCCTTGGATGTCCCGGTGGGGGGCGTGGAACTGGTGAATCATCCTCCAGATTTAGCGGTGACACACATTCTGGGATGTCAGCCAGCTCTTTGGCGGAACGTTCTACACGCGAAGCGGACACTGATCGTTTCCGCGCCACGCCAGGTTTTCCTCCTCCGGTTCGGATGGGAATTTTGGTAGATGTGTTGCGTTTTTCTTCACTGCCCGACCCAACACTCTCTGTCGACCGGCTACCGATGGGTGAACCTCGCCCTTTAAAATCGCCAGGGAACGACGCTCTTCTCAAGACCTCTTCTTTTTCTTTGTCACCTGTCTTTCCAGCCTGTGAACTGTTTGAGTTATTTACAGGTCCCGTATGATTCGCAGACTGATTATGGTGACTGTCAGCAATATTACCATCTGGCTTTTTCTCCTTGAGAATGGGTTTCAGGTCCCTAGGGGTGGTAGCGTCATGACTATCTAACTTCTTGTCTTTGAGGATGGGTTTGAGCTGTGCATGGCCGACTAAGTTATTGGAATCCACAGCGTTTCTGGCACCACTATCTACTGGCTGTGCTATATCTTTGGTTTGTACAGGTGCGGCTTCGTTGCTGTGTGCAAATTCTGGTTTTACCGTCACTAGTGACTCACCCACTGCGTCCCTCTTTTGTAGTTCACTCAGTTTGTCCTTTTTTGCTGCTATGGGTGGCTTGCCGGTGGCGACGAACTTTGACACCGGACGCATCCCTTTCTTCTCCTCACCATCTCGCACCTTGAACAGCAACTTGGATGGACTGCCCGGGCCTTGGGACTTGAGGGGCGACCCGATTCCAATACGGTTGCCAATGTCTTTTGCTAGTTTCTCTGGCATTTTTCTAGGACTAGAAGTATTGAGCTTAGCGTCACTCCCACTCCCTTGCTTCCCTGCTCGCCCGGCGGCCATGTCGTGTTTCCCTGACCCAAAGAAGACGGGGATTTGCCCCACGAGTGGTGGACCTACTTTGGCCTCCCCAGACCCCTCCCCCTCTGCTCCGTCCTTCAGATTGCAGGATTTCACCAGCTGACTAAGGTGTGAGTCATCGTCGTCAAATATCTGGGATCCTCTCAACAAGTCTTGGTCTTTCTCGTCCAGAAAAACCAACGAATTACGAGCCACGCTGTCAAAGTTGTCGTCCTCGTCCGCCATTGTATTCATGGCCAGCTGGCGCGAGCGTGATTTAGACACGCGCGGCCTTGCTTCATTGCCTCCGTCCTTGGGTCCAACATCATCGACGTCATTCTCACTGTCTTCCTCCCCGCTGGAGCCGAGCGCAGATATACCCTGCCACTGGCTGGCGATGGTGAAGGGCGCGGCCCGCGTGGCATTTTCATCCACGCCATCCTCGTCCTCCGCCAGCGTGTGCGTCTTGTCCTCAGTCTGAATCATAGCGAAGGTCACGGCTGCTTTACTGGCTGGGTAGTAAGCGTCCTGCGCTCCGTCCTCGCGATTCACCTCGCCGTCACTGTCAACCTCAACATCATTCAGCTGAAGTCTGTCGCGTGTTAACTGATCGGCCGTCGGTCTAGGTATCAACGAGCCCTCCCCATGCGTCCTAACCCTCCCGTCTGCTATATGAACGGCCGCCTGCACCACCACGTGCTGTCCGTTAGCACCAGGAGCGTTATGTGAGGGAGCCTGGTTGACAGCCGCTGGCTGTGAAAGCTCCCTAGTACCGTCAGAACCACCCTTCACGGCAGCACTACCAGCGTCTTCAGTTTTGCCAGCTGTGTGGAACTTCACATTGTCTGACAGCGCTTTCATCTGGCCTCCCTGACCAACGCTGACAACTGTTTTGTACACGCCGGGCTTGGAAGGGTCTGGAATGCTCAGCAGACCTTTGGGTTCCGCTCCCCTCTCACCCGCAACAGCTGCGTGAAGTTCAAACTTGGGCGATACTGCCACTCCCGCACCAGCAGAAGGGAACTCACAACCAGGAGCTCCTCTGGCGTCCACGTCATTTGCTCGATTGTCCGCAGGCTGTAACGCTCGCCCTCCCTTCTTGTTGTCGAGATCAAGGTTAGCATCCTTGCCCTTCTGTTCAGCCTCATACTTTCCCAGCTGGTTTTTCTCCAGCACAATGTCCTTGGGCGACAGTACCATCATTCCCTGTTCCTCCAGCAGCCGGTTGTCCACTTCACGGTTGAGGGGGTCCGCAGAGATGATGAGCTGGTCGTTAGCCGGCTTCTTCAGCGGTTCCTCCCCGTCCTCCTGACTCAGGTTCTCATCCATCACTTCTGTCGCTCCGTGGCCCGCCGTGTTTGGGCCGACGTTTCCCAGTCTGCACAGAAACACATTAGTACTGTCAGTGCTTACAGCGCGACAGGATTTTGGCTACCAACAAAAAGAATCTCTTTACAAAGTCAAGTAAAATGGAAGTCAGAATAAAAGACAGCAAATAAATCAGTCCCATTTACTGGTGTGGAAGACTACAAAACCTGTGTTTAAGCCAGGGTGACCTGTGCGTAAACGCTGAAAACGAAGCGATTGTTCAAATTTCTGGTCCACTTGCACTGAGAACCATCAGTTTGGTTCTGAACAGATTTTACAAAAGCCTTGCCCCTGGCGGACACGGACAAACTACAATATCTCACCCCTGTCCCCCTGTCTGTTTGATGGCCAACGGTTGTGAGGTGGTTGTAGTGGTGATGGACGTGTCAGCGTAGGCTTTTTCCCAGTCGTAAGGGTCAGCTTCACGGATGTTCTTGCGACACATGCACTGTTCAAACAGGTTGTGGAGAAAGGCGTAGTCTGGACTGGTCATGTACTCTAACGTCTGCAGGTGCTCTAGGAAAGATCGGAACTCCACTGGCATGTTCTTCAGCAGCTGCTGGTGGTCGTACTTCTCCTTCATGGCCCCCACCTGTTCCTTGTCCTTGATCTTTCGCCAGGGTAACTGTCCGGCCATGAACTCCACCAGCATATAGAAGAGAGACCACAGGTCATCGTGACGACCCATCTCCTGTAAAACAGCAACAAGCACTGTCACAATCCTGTCTTACCTTATCTACACAAAATACAAATATAATCAAAATCAGTTACTCCTACTGGAGTCAGTACTGGTGTTACCAAAGAATTGTCATTTGTCATAAATCGGTCGGTCAATTTGGAGAGATGGACTTTCCCAAATGAAAATCCTGGACAAAAAAACAACAGCAGCAACATCAACAACATAAACTGTCGTGACTCAGTCAATTTGAGCTGTGGGAGCGAGCGGGGCAGGAACCAGTGGCCAAGCAGATCCTGCGGAGGAAGTGGGGCTGGATTGGACACACCCTCAGGAAGCCAGCATCCAGCACCAAACGCCAAGCCCTGACATGGAACCCGCAGGGGAAAAGGAAGAGAGGCCGGCCTCGCAACAGCTGGAGGCGGGACACTGAGGCAGAGCTATGTAAGCAGGGGACCAACTGGACTGGAGTGGCAAGACTAGCCCAGAAGAGAGTGCGATGGCGAAGGGTTGTCGATGGCCTATGCTCCACGTGGAGCCAAGGGCCTAAGTAAGTAAGTAAGTAAGTAAGTAAGTAAGTCAGTAAGTAAGTCAGTAAGTAAGTAAGTAAGTCAGTCAGTCAGTCAGTCAGTCAGTAAGTCAGTCAGTCAGTCAGTAAAGACTCAGTCAATTTGGAATGGTAAGTGAGTACTCACTTTATTCTTGTGCGCATTGACGGACGCATAGCGGACGGTTCCCCTGAAGCCTGCTGCTGTGCGTGGGGGTCGAACCTCCCCCGTGGCGGTGGTATACTGTCGCGCAAGGCCAAAGTCTAGCATGTAAACCTTGCGAGCACTGGTACCCTTTCCCATGGAGAAGTTGGACTGCAAGATAAATGTCCTGGACTTGAGGGAATCTGGGTTAGGGTCTGCTGGAACATCTCATCAACCTTAGCTGACAGTGATATATAGTGTATCCAATTTCAGATAAGAAGAGAAGAAAACACATTTTATAAGGTTACTAGGTAACACCGCCAACAATTCTTGCTTAGAAACAGATATGCTTGTAAGCAATCCTGAATTCTTGAAATAGTCTACCTTAACTTGTAAATGCCCGACATGGACCACCCGCTGCCCACTATATGATAAGACTGGTTAAAAAGAACAAGCCATTGCTCACCAGTAGGAGCCACTTCAAGCCACTATTATGCAAGGCTCAAGACCACAGCAGATTGCAGGATAGTGGCTTGAAGTGGCTTCTAATGATTTGAAGATTTCAAGTAAAATTGTGATTTTAGCACGGGCTTTTAACAGTTAATGATCAGTGGAGCTTGAAGCAAAATGCTGATATCTGCTCTAAAACCATTCATATTTCTGACTCAAGTAACACGCTTCTTGCTGTTAGTCATCTGCTTTTGTAGTCTTCAACATGAAAGTAGTTATCAATACGTTGGAGAATATCCAGACCTATACAAACTCAACACCTACTGGTTTTATGTCTCTGTGCAGAAACCCAACAGCGTGGATCGACTCGACCGCCTTCATGATCTGAGCACCAAGACGCAAGGTTGTGCTGAGAGAAAAACAGCCCCGCGGTTGGCTCCTCCGTAGTTCTGCCAGGTTCTTGCCTTGTAGCGACATCACCACGTAATTGTAACGCTCGTTGCGACCGCAACCAATGAAGCGGCACACATGCTCTCGACCTAAAAACACATGCAAACTTCAGGGTTTAAAATGATCCATGATTCCAAAGGAGAAAAAGTGTGAAGCATGTAGTGAGGAACTGGCAAAACTACAAGCGCAGGTCTGCAAAGACAGATTTTGTTTGAAGTGTGAAGCATTTAGTGAGGAACTGGCAAAACTACAAGCGCAGGTCTGCAAAGACAGATTTTGTTTGAAGTGTGAAGCATTTAGTGAGGAACTGGCAAAACTACAAGCGCAGGTCTGCAAAGACAGATTTTGTTTGAAGTGTGAAGCATTTAGTGAGGAACTGGCAAAACTACAAGCGCAGGTCTGCAAAGACAGATTTTGTTTGAAGTGTGAAGCATTTAGTGAGGAACTGGCAAAACTACAAGCGCAGGTCTGCAAAGACAGATTTTGTTTGTTAATTAGACTAGAATCCGTGCAATTTGGAACATCTTGGCATGATTTTAAGTTTTTCAGATAAGAAAAAAAAAAAAAAATTTCCTGGAGGAAAATGTTTAGAATCAGACTCAAGTCTGTATAATTTGGTGTGTTTAGGTATTTTAAGTGCTTAAGAGGACGAAACAACAGTTCCATTTTTCCCCCTATCCTTCTTTCAAAATTACCCCTCAAGCACTTATTTAAGGTAGAGCCATGTGCTATACATAGGTGCAGTCAGTGGTCTAGTGTTTAAGACTTTAAATTGCCACCAATGCGAGAGGTCAAGTTCGAGCCCTACTTGGGCCAAAGAATTTTTTATCTCGTACATGGCAGGCACCATTCAACTGGGTCAATCATCAGGGGGTTTCTCCAGGTACTCCGATTACAGCTGAGCTAACCCTTCACACGATGTGATTGTGATGTGTTCAGTGTGTGAGAGAATGCGTGATTCATGTGAGCGTGCGTGTTGGGTTCATCATCATCATCATTACACTGTGCAGGTTTACCTTGGAGTTTTTTCAGAACAGCCACCTCCATTTTGAGCACCTGCTTGGCCTGTTTGGCCGACTCCAGTTTGAGGGCCACACTCTCTCGCGTCACCATGTCCATCGCCTCGTAAATCTCGCCAAACCCACCGCCACCGATCTTCTTCAGCTGCAACATGACCCAGAGTAGCATATGAACCAGCTTTCTAGTTTTACATTAGCTAGGTATTGGAGGATAATGTTGGTGGAACATGTATATATATATATAGATGCTGCTCAGCATCGCTGCTTTTCTTCACTAGCAGTCTTCACTATATGCTACAACTTGCACAGACACACAGTAACAAGATTAGAAGAAAAGTTACACAGGATCTGCTCTAGACGACAGGAACGCAGCAATGTTAACACATATTATATATAATGTTTATCCTAACTGAAAGATCTCTTACAAATGCACCAAAAAAGTGCACACTGAAGTCCACAAGTATACATGTAACTGTACATTTTTGTAATCTTTTCCCACCTTCAATTCAACACCATTTCGTTCAGTACAACTACAAGGCCAAATAAAGTGTTAGCCGGTGAAGAGAGACTCACCACTTTCCATCGCTCCTTCACCAACTGATTGGGTTGTAGCAAGTCTTCCGTTGTCATGGTTACTGAGGCTACAGTGAGGGGTGAGTGGCCACCCTCCCTCTGTTGAGGACAGTATTAGTTTACCCCATCATCAGGCTGGAAAGGCACTCCTGTGGAATATCAAAATCAAATAGTGGAGCACTTAGTGGCTGGAAAGGCACTCCTGTGGAATATCAAATAGTGGAGCACTTAGTGGCTGGAAAGGCACTCCTGTGGAATATCAAAATCAAATAGTGGAGCACTTAGTGGCTGGAAAGGCACTCCTGTGGAATATCAAACAGTGGAGCACTTAGTGGCTGGAAAGGCACTCCTGTGGAATATCAAACAGTGGAGCACTTAGTGGCTGGAAAGGCACTCCTGTGGAATATCAAACAGTGGAGCACTTAGTGGCTGGAAAGGCACTACTGTGGAATATCAAACAGTGGAGCACTTAGTGGCTGGAAAGGCACTCCTGTGGAATATCAAACAGTGGAGCACTTAGTGGCTGGAAAGGCACTCCTGTGGAATATCAAATAATGGAGCACTTAGTCAATATCTAGTGCTTAGCTCAGTCACACTAATCCATGAGTAAGTCACTGAATGTATGAAGGGGGATTCCCCTACTCACCCCCTACAACAAAACAGAACAGTAGTGTGTTTAGCCTGTTGGTGAAGACTAGTCACTACACTGGAGTATATTATACCTATACAATCACATGTACATTTTTAAGCCGAAGTCTCTGTGGTCAAACAGGTCACTGCTTGCTCATCGTGGTTACGAAGAAAGCACTAAATGAATAATAATAATAATAGTTGTTACTCTGTTTCACAGCTGAAATGCGTGCATGCACGCGCGTGTGCACACACACACACACACACACACACACTTGTCTGCCCATTCCACGTGGGGGGTCTTCAAAACCAAAACCCAAAACAGAAGTGTACTTATGCAGTTGATCCTACAATGAAGCATACGCAGCCCCAGGCCACTGCTTGTTCGTCATGGTTACAAAGAAAGCAGCAACCAAGACACCAATGGATAGCCCTCCTCCCCCCCCCCCCCACCACCAACAACAAAAACAAACATCATCAAACAAATGATGTGTTTTAATGCAGGTAGTGCTACAAAGGGGTATTCATGAATGTGCATACATTTTCAGCAGAACTAGAAAGAAACTTGCATGGTCAAAGGGGCCACAGCCACTAGCTAGTTCGTCATCCAGATCCTTAAAAAGAACGCAGTTGCACATAAGTACACTGTCTCAGAGCTCTGCTTCCTACATACTATTGACTGAGTGATCAACTTGAGAAGAGAGAAAGAAAGAAATCAATGATGACCTATCATCATGGACCAACATGTATTGTGTCAGTCTCATCACAGCAGTACCGGTATACTTTCTGCAGGCCTCTCAATATCCTGATCAATGAAGCATGCAGCGTTCTGATGAAACCCATCCCGGGTACACAGTAGCAGGTGATTCACCCTGCTGCCTCATCAGCTCATCAAGCTATGAGTCACCGCTACAGCAGGGAAAAAGAAGGGGTAAAAAATGGAAGGCAGAACCTATACTGCAGTTACCACAGGGATCCTACAGGTGATAAACTGGGTGTGTAAGAATATATTGCGCATCCTCGCTAAAAGGCAAGCCACCCTCATGCAAAATAATTAGAGAAAAATATGGCCGCAGTCCTGGCTGTCTTGAAAGAGATGGTCCCAGCATTGTCCTTACATCATGTATGTCAGCCAGAAGTCTAAAATACTGCTGGAATCTCAAAAATATAACCTGTCTAAATGGCTATAGGCCTGTGAAACAAGCTGGCTGCTGTTCAAACAAATGCAAATGTCACATAACTCCATCACAAAACGAGTTCTCAGATAATTAGCACTAACGAGCTGGCTTCATTAACTATGTGTATACCTGAAATGCCACTAAACAAAACCACATTAAAACATCTCCAATACGATAGAAAAAGATGCTTAATGAATTGCGTAGTAACCGCATTGGACATGAAAGTGGATGGTGCCAAGAGAAACACTGCCTGTTGAACGAAGCTGCACCAGAAATCAATATGATCTTCTATTCCTACTGCTGGTGCCCGTTTCCAATTGATCCGCCTACAGACTCCGATGCTGCTGCTTTGTATCCACGCTAATCTACTGGGGCCATTCCTGGCCACTGCAGCTACTTCGCATCCCACTGCAGATCAACATTCCATGCAACTTTGATGATGCAATGTCCATACGTCCAGACGATACCAGAATGAGAACAACTACGCCGTCAAATTACCAGGCAATGTGCTGTAACTGGCAGACTGACACTTTCCACACACACACACATAGAGCCGAGACAATATTGATCAACTGTGCTAAACACCAGTACGACCAATTCCGTGAAACGAATGGACACAATTATGAGCTAAAAAGCTATTAATGGATGCGACTGTGCTGCTGTTAATTCGCTCGATCCCTTCGCCTCGGTCCACATGCTGACATTGTCAGTGTAATACATACAACTAAAAGGTCAGGGCAAACCAATTATACACTGTCTGCTGAATACATGTATAACAAAACATATGACACTGGAACCAGGACGCACTGGGATCAGTAAAAGAAAAGGAAGAAACATACGATGGGCCCACATATATCATGCTTTTTTTTCCCCATCATACAAATTACACGAAAGTTTGATATAATAACAGTATAACATGTCCATCAAACAGATCAATATGTAACAGGGAGAAGACTGTTACAAGTATGCATTTCTTTACAATGTTATTCTTGATTCTTGTGACACTGGTCTGAAAAATGTCACTGCGACACACCACAACAAGACGCCGTGTGGAATAATTTCCAATAATCGTGACAGACTAAGAAATGAAAAAAAGCGCTGCCCCTTGATCCTCATTCCCTCACGTTGCCTAGCGTCTGGCTCTGAGCTGTCCAAACTGGGGTCTGATTTCAGTCAGATCTAGTGAAATATCTGCTTAATCTTAATACAGACACCTGCAAGAGCTTAGAATACTCAAAGACGCGGAAAACGGTTCTTACCGTCAATCGCCGGCCATTATCTATAACAGCGTAGTGTGGCTACTCCTCATGCAAGACCTGAGAGCTATGATAATGTCATTTTCCTAAGGTATGTCGATCACCATAGTACACTTCCGGCTGCTAGAACGAGACTTCTTTAAGGTCAAGGCCACAAGATGGATTTTGCACCAGACTTTTGCCTGTTGTGAAGGGGAATTATAAGGAACACAGTCAGAAATCGATTTTGACTGGATTTTTGAAAGAAAAATTCGCCTGTTTTAACAGAATTGCAATCACGTAGTCAACTAGTACACTTTTTTCATCGGGCCGGAAATGACCTGTTTATGACCTCATGCCCCGTCAAGTAATGAACATGCTACTTTCGTTACCTACGTGTCCACAGTGATCTCGGTGTGTGAAAACGGCTAAAGGTTCATAATTTGGTCGATTCTCGCTCAGAAACTTCAAGAGGAATGTGACAGGGAGTCTGCCAATGCCATGAGCTTCAAAAGCCCAGACTGTCGACCGGATGAGCGTGAAAATGCATCGACATCACGACCACAGTCTGTCGTGGATCCCAGCTGGGAGGTCACGGAGACCCATCACCCAGATGTTCGGGCATTGTTCCGACAATTTAACAATCAGTTTTTCTGGGGCAAGCTTGTTGGTGTGAAAGTCGAGTGGAGCAAAAGACTGACTTCGTAAGATTTCATCCTTTGTGAATCAGATAACCAGCTGGAAATTAGTGGATGTTTTTGCCTCTGTCGAGTATTAATTGTACGACAGGGCCAGAGCGAAACGATTTTCTGCTCTTCACAGTTTCATTAATCTAACTTCATATGTACCAGCTGACAGCCACAGGTGTGAGCTCCCCTCCCCCCCCCCCCCACACACACTCACACACACACACACACACACACACACACACACACACACACACACACACACACACACAAGTTAACAGATTATTTTTTGCATGAATTAACAGACACAGAAAACATGCACTCGCAGACACACCCACACACTCATAGGTAGACACAGAAGACATGTAGTGGCAGGCATGGAAGACATTCAGTGGCAGACACGAAGAACATTCACAGAGAACCACACACATTTTTATTTTTAGATGTTATATGTTATTGCACGTTTCATTTCACAGATGTGCTGGTGTCTGCAGCTATGGGCTTCGTACTGAGCTTTGCACCATCCGACTGAGTGAACGGCTGTTGAAACGCTCCGAGAAAGATATTGAAAAAACACTTTTGGTAAAAATCATATTTTGAATTTGAAGCTGATAAAAGTCTTGTGTACAGAAAATGGACTAGCTCCTCTTCTGGATTAGGCTTCAGATGTGTAATTACAGATTAAGTATAAGGGAGACGCCATCAGCAGCTTTGACTTACCTGACTTCACTACAAACATCAAATTGTACTTTTGTGTGCCTTCAAACTATATGACACACACACACGCATGCACTCACACACACACACACACACACACACACACACACACACACACACACACACACACACACACACACACACAAATATGTATATGATCAGATGTTATTTGCAGTACCAAGTGTGTGATTATATGAGCAAGCTAGTAATTTAACCTTTGACTGTCCATGTGGCACAAGTCAACTAGACTAATTGGATATACTTGTTTAATTTTCTTAATTTTCTGTGTATGTTTTCTGTTTGTTTGTTTGTTTGCTTTTTCCTTTTGGAGATTTGCAGACCTATACATTATTATGTTGTTTGTATTTCTTCTTTTTTTCAGCATGAGATGATCCATGCATTCTTGTTTGTGACAGAAAAGGACATGGTATGTATTATGTGAAAATGAAAGATACATTAAATGGGATATAAAATGAGTAAACTTCTTCATGATAATATCTTATGCATGTACATATTTCAACAATTATTTTAATTTCTTTTGAAGCTGTTTTAGCCAGGTTGTCTTTACTTTCTACCTCTCCAAAGTGAACTATGTTTTTGCGAGGAGCAGATATGGCCCTGTGCTTTTGATTCTTCTTGTCATAGTCTTGTCTGGCACCTCGTTGGAATTATCCTCTTTCTGTAGAATCGAGATGGCCATGGACCAAACTTCAAGAAGCACATGGACAGAATCAACAAAACCTCTGAAGCAAAAATCACAGTGAGTTTCAAAGTGACGCTGGGAAAAAAAAAACCCAAAAAAAAACCCTGAGTATAGTAGTTTTGATTTGTGTGTTTTGTACAAGTATGGGTACTGGTACTCTCAGAAATAGTACATGTAGTACACATTTGGTCACTAGGTGTTCATACGAAAGTTTTTCATATATATATATATATATATATAGGTCTTTCTAACAAGATAATTCTGAGCTGTTTTCTTGGTATCTATCATCACACCACTTAGTCACCGTGACATTGACAGTGTCTGTAATGCTGGCAGTGAGACCACACAAGTGACTCAAGATGCATTGATGTGGCAACCACACTGAGTGCTCCAGTAAGGTAGCAATAGTCGTAGAATTTGAACGTTCAATTGCTCAAGCAAAGTGTAAACAACACTGTATTGCATTAAGAACTGTACTAATCATAGAGTATTTCGAGCCCATAGGCGTACTCACCTCCGACACTGTTCAAAAACATAAACATCCAACGCTTTACCTGACAACTTTGAAGCTAGCACGACAGCCCATTCTGACGGTGGTACATCACAAGCCCCTTACAAGGACAAAATTAGCCCATTTAAAGGGGTGTTCCAGGTAGCAAGGTGTTAGTGGTGAGACAGGAAGCAAGAATGTTGAGATGGCAGATGACAACAAAAATATGGTGAGAGTAAACTGTAAAGGCTGCTCATTGACAGCAGTTTTTTCCCCCCTGCTTACAATAGCGGCAATCAAAGTCTGTGGTGGTAGATTGAGCTACCTGCCTTCAGAGTCTCTTAGCCTGACTTTGTTTCACCTCTCATTTCACAGTGTACACTGGTGGTTGCTTTTTTGACCATTCTTCATGTCTGATACTTGCACTTGCAGATTTTTCATGATTTCCTTGATGAGGTCGACAACGGCCGAGAGCACGTGTGGCGATGTGATGGACCGTGCACAAACAAGGAGCCATATTACGGGTTTGTCAAGCGTAAACTGAACCGTGCCCCGTCCTCACAAGACAGCTGGTGGTCTAAGCACCAGCGAACGTGCGGTGGAACGTTCACCAAAGTGAAAGAACCAGATGGATACAAGGCAAAGAAGAAAGGGGGAAAGGGGAAGCAGACAGCTGGTGTGGAGAGTAAAGGTCGGTGTATAGTCGTTTATGACGCCAGTGGCCATCATTTCTTTTGTGAGGTTTGGTATGCCTGGTACCCACAGCCAGTTTGAGTGCAGCACAACATGACTGTGTGTGACTCTGTGTGTGTGTGTGTGTGTGTGTGTGTGTACTGGTTGTTGCTACATGTGTTTTCCATAGATATACAATATATGTATATCTTGTTCCTCATAATTTATGTTTAGATGTTAAAGTGCCACGTTTAGGACACTTAGAGCCCACCTTAGCGTGCATTTTGCGCTACATAAGTTTTTTTTGTTTTTTTATTAATTCTTTTGATCTGTCTTGAAAAGCCATAGAATGGTCCAGGAAACACTTGTGTGACACCCTGTCAGCACTGTAGAATAACCATATGATCCTTGCCACAGTGATGTTAAACTTAACCTTCATCATCACTATGTTTTTTTTGATAACACAACCCTCATCATTGTTACACTCTCACTGTTGAAAATCAGTACTATAGTCACTGCCCTTAGCTCTTGAGTCATGAAAGTTAGTTGCCCCCTAAAAGCCTTGGCTTTGTTGTGTTGAGTTCTCCATTCTGTTATATTCGTTATCTTGGTCTTTCAAGCTTTCAGTCTTTTTATTTTTTCACCTAAACTGAGCCTTTATGGAAGCATCTAAGTCCTGTCCAAAACCTCATAATGATATGGTTCATGTCGTTTTTCTCACAGCACACATTGGCAGCTCTCTTGGGAAAGGCAATGAACCAGGTGGCTCCAGTCAACAGAGTAAGATCCCAGACAAGACAGGCAACAAGAGGAAGACTGTTAGTACCAGCACTAGCTCTGTGGACACTGCCGAAGATTCGCCTCCAAAGACTCCCTGTTTCAGGCTGTGATAAGGTACATCCTAAGAAATAAAAACAAAACAAACAAAAAAAACCCCGCAAAAAACAGTTAAATCTGCAAGTCTTTTCAGTGGTGTGTCAGTGCAGTGCTTGAAGATAACTCAACCTCTGGTGGAACTGATGGTTCCTTCACCCGTGAAGCAGATGGTTCACTCTCCTTTGGAATACACGTTTCTGGTCACTTGTCCTGTTTGTCGTGTGTCGGGTAGCATCTGCTTGAATCAAAAATCATTTAGACATGTGCTGTGTTTGATATTTTTGTCTTCTTTCTCAGTTTGATATTTTAATTCCATCATGTGTTACAATTTTTGTTGTTGTTGGGGGGGGGGGGGGTGTTGAAATGTGCTAAAAGAGCTAGGTCATAATTATATACATATATATTCATATATTTTATACAAAGAGTTAACACACTCCTTCAGATTGTATTTATTTTGTACTTTTGTGTGTGTGTGTGTGTGTGTGTGTGTGTGTGTGTGTGTGTGTGTGTGTGCAGTAAAATTTGCATAAAATTTAAGGCTGGTTTGAATTTGATTGTTCTAGCTTCCATGTGTGCCGAAACACACACACACACACACACACACACACACACACACACACACACACACACACAGGTCAGCATAAGAATATCCGTGGCAAACTGAAATATATTATTTTTATAATGTAATTTCATGGAGAAACATTGAAATTCAGAAAAAGTCACAGACAAACGATACAACAAACAAATAAAAACACTTGGGCAACTCACACTTTCCCACTACTGAGGATTTTTATTCATTACGTTTTTTTACAAATATTGTTCGGTCATTTGTGTGCTGTTCAGTTTAACACAAAGAAAACTGATGCAAATATGAGATTAAGAAACCAAACTGACTATATACATCAGCCTCCTAAGAGGCTATAAGTTAACCACTTTGGCTTGATTTCCAGTCAAGTAAACATTGCAACTAAGGAGAGAGAACATGTATTGAGCAGATTAAAAAAAACCAAAAAAAACAAAGAAATAGACCCAAAAAAAAATACAAACCCCAAACAAAAACAAAAAAAAACAAAAAAAACGTGTCTCAGTATGTACTAGTAGCCTAGAAGAATGAGTTTGGCAGGCACTATACAACAGAATGTAATGTTTACAACCATGCTGTGATACACAGCTATAAAGGGCTTTCGCCGGTTACAGATCTTCCTGGGTGAGACCAGAGAGATGTCACTGGGGTGCGTACATGTCAGATCTCCGCACACTCAGTGACGGTCCACAAACGAACATGGCTACAAATATCATTAGAACTGTATTTCTCCAAGAAAATTCTTCTACTGTGGTGGATACTGAACCACTCAGTCGGCGAATCAACCCTGTTCCGGGTCCGTCGCTAACGCTAGACCTAGAGTCAGCGATCGACGCACCCGAACAGAGTTGTCGACGAATGCACTTTCACTTTGGAACCGGAAATGACCTGTGTGTGACCTCATGAGTGACTCGAGAATTGAACATGGCGCGGGACTGTGTGAGTTACTTTCGTAACAGTAGTCTCAGTACTTGAACACACTGAAAATGGACGATCCTGACTTGATTCTCGCGCAGAGACTTCAGGAGGAATTTGACAGGGAGTCTGCCAATGCCATAAGTCTCGAAAGCCAAGACTATGTACCGGATGAACGTAAAACTGCATCTTCATCACGACCGCTCTCTGTCGTGGATCCCAGCTGGGAAGTCACAGATCCCAACCCTGACGTTCGGACATTGTTCCTGCAGTTCAACGATCATTTTTTCTGGGGCAAACTATCCGGTGTGGAAGTCAAGTGGAGCCCAAGGATGACTCTGTAAGATTTCTTTATGAATCGCAATGGCAATGATCATCTGGAAAAGATTGGAACTTCTCTTTGGAATGGAAAGGATAGAGAAATGGACACTGAAACTGATTGTAATTGAAATAACTTTATCTAAAAACGGTGGAAGTGACAGAGAAAGCAAAAGATTCGCGTGTCTCTGCTTCTGCCTTTGATCAAACTTCTAAGTTCTTATGCGTAACATACGAATCGACAGCCACAGCTGTGACCATCTCCTCTTGCTCAGTCGATCCTCTTCCATTGACACCGCCCCCTCCCCCCTCCCCCACACCCCTCTCTTCATACCCACTCTGTCACAGGAATGCGACTAAACAGCTACAAGAATGTTGAAGTTATTTTTTGTTTTCTTTACCAGATGTGCTGGCGTCTGCAGCTATGAGGGTCGTGGTGGGCTTTGCTCCATCCGACTAAGCGTTCCGTTGTTGAAACTGCGCCCCAGGAAAGACCTTGTAGAAACACTCTTGGTAATAAAATAATTTACGTTCACACGAGTCTTGTGTACTAGAAATAGATTCCTCCGTTGGATTAGACTGTAGATGAGTATGACAGAGTAACGGAGAAACCATCAACATTGAAAATGTCATCAGTTATACTCACAGTGTAGACCTGATTGTACTTTTGTTAATGCCTAAATTTTAAACATTTTAGTTTGAATATAACGAAATCTGTATATGTTTAGCAAGTATTAATGGAATTTCATGACAACCTTTGACTGCCCATGTGGCGCACTACTACCTGGGTGTATATAAAATTTGATTTACTTTGATGTATGTTTTGTCGTGATGTATAGTTTATTTCTGTTTTGGGTTTTTCAGCATGAGATGATCCACGCCTTCTTGTTTGTGACTGAAAATGACAGGGTATGTACTAATGTAGTTTGTCAAAATGGAACACACAATGGAAGATAAAATGTGAATGAAGTTCTTACACGTGTATGTATGTACATGATTTAAGAATTGTTTCAGTTTGTGTCGAAGTTGCTTCACTTTCGTCAACTTGTCTTTTGCTGCCTCACCAAACTCAACTATGATTTTTGCAGGAGTAAACTGCAGCCCTGTGCTTTTGCTGCTTGTTGTCTTTAATTTTAATGTGGCACTGTTCATTCGGGCCAATCGTCGGGGGTTCTCTCCGGGTACTCCGGCTTCCTCCCCCTCTGCTTTGGAAATGTTCAGCCCACCAAATTTGAAAAATAAATGCAATTCTAAATTCCGAAATTTCAGTAGTTGAGCTGACCCTTCGCACCACGTGATTGTAATGTGTTTATGTCCGGTGTGTGAGAGAATGCGTGTGATTCACGTGAGCATGCGTGTTGGGTTCAGTTCGCGGCGCTTTGAGCCGATTCATAAATTGGGTAAAGCGCCTATATAATACTCATTATTATTATTATTATTATCTTGTCTGACATCATGTTGCCCTTGCTCTTTCTATAGGATCGAGATGGCCATGGACCCAACTTTCAAAAACACATGCATAGAATCAACAAAGCCTCTGGAGCGAAAATTACTGTGAGTGTATCAGTCTGAGTGTTGTAGTAATGCTGGTACAGATGGTGGTATTCACAAGATCACTGTAGTGTTTAAAATTTACTCTGTCAGAAAATAAAAATAAAGTTGTGTTTTCATACAGCAGAGTGTTACTGTTAGTAGTGAAGCAGGGCTTTCAGACCAAAGGGTCCCAAGAACCCTCTTCCAGAATCCAGAACTTCAGGGGGTCCTTTTGCAGTTTCAGCGAACCCTTCTATGTATGTAATTACTCAGCAGTGAGAAACTTTATTGGATATAAGAGACAGAGAATATACTGTACATATCATTGTGTTTAACACAAACACCCACTCTCAATCACACACACACACAGTCCTATTTTCCATCCATAATTGATGTTGGTTGCATGTTTTGGATGGTGATCATGATTTAACTGGCCTGTTAATTTGGGCAATTGCAACTATATGGACAATGGACGCAACTCTGGCTACAACTGTTCTGTAGTCTGCTCTGAGCTAAGATTGTTCAAAGTTGCAGAGCAGTACCAGAAAATGTGTGCGTCACTGGGACACAGATATGTTTAGGTTTTCTGTTTCATTTTTAGATTTCTGTGTGTACGTTACACACAATAGTGCCTAATGGGAAACACTACAAGAAAGCGGAGATGCAAAAAAAAAAAAATTAGAAGATCTATATAAAGGCTTGGTAAGCACAGTAAATCTTTCTTCGCCCACAAAAAATACCACATCAAATCCATGGAGGCATTGCCACCTTTTTTCATTTTCTCAAAGTTTCTTTGCTGCCGCTGAATTTGTGTCACCTGCCACTCTGCAATACACCCTGGTGTTTCCCGTTTTTGACCTGTCTTTCTCTAGGTTCTGTTTCTTATCTCTGAGACTGTTTGCTCTTGCAGATCTATCACGATTTCCATGATGAGGTTGACAGCTATCGGCAGCACTGGTGGCGATGCGATGGACCATGCAGAAACCGGAAGCCATACTTCGGATTCGTCAAGCGTGCGATGAACCGTGCCCCATCTCCAAAAGACTTTTGGTGGGGGGAGCACCAGCGAACTTGCGGTGGAACATACACCAAAGTGAAAGAACCAGAGGGATATGGAGCGAAGAAGAAAGGAGGAAAGGAGGAGAAAGACAGCGATGCTGCAGACGGTAAAGGTTGGTGTTTGTACTGTCATTAACGCAGTGGTCACCATTTCTTTTTATCTTTACACATCGTTCAATGGTTAACTCCTAAGAGCCTGAGCCCGACCACCCTGCCCACTAAATGTTAAGACTTGTTAAAACGAACAAGCCACTGCACACCAGTTGGATCCACTTCAAGCCACTATTATGCAAGGCGTGGGCCCGAGACCACTGCAGATTGCATAATAGTGGCTTCTAGTGATCTGAAGACGTCAAGTAAAATTGAGATTTTTGCATGGGATTTTACGAGATAAGATATGTATAAGCTGTACAGAACAGGGATCGATTTTCTCGCGCGCCGTGCGACTATGTCTCATATTTTGATAAAATGTCGCATAGAAATTTCGCAAAATGCGTCATATGTCGCATGAACATGACATCACAAGCGCACTTGACAACGCGAAGCAGAGATGTGCTGTCTGTGTCAGTCATAGAGTCTGTTACACTAATCTAATTTTAGTGATGAGGCTTGCTTATCCCGCTCGCCGCGCGCGCTGCCAGGAACTCTAGCTCGAAAGAGTTGCAAAAAATATTGGCGCGTTATCAGTTTTTTCAGTTCTGTGATCGAGAGGTCCTTTTCCATTCAGAACCTGAACGTCACTGCACTTAGGAACAGGCTCTCGGCACAGACATGTGACAGAGTGATGAGGGTGAACTTGATTGTCTCATAGAAAATGAAAATGTCTCATAAAAATGACTGGTCAAGGAGACAATGTCTCACTGGCATATTTGAGTAAATCCATCCCTGACAGAATATATTGTCACAACACATGTGTCCCCTCCCCATCCCCCTCCCCCCAGCATTGGCTTCATTTTGTTGATTACAACTGCGTTTTGTTGGTATAATTACAGTACATGTAACTTGGTTTTGACCTTTCTGGCTTTGTTAGTTTTTCTCACCTAACCTGAGTATTCAGTCAGTGATAATGTGTGTGTGTCCTGTCTAAAAACTCAAAATGGTGAACATGGGAAATGCTGTTGTTTTTACTTACCTTTTAATTTAATTCAAATTAATACACTATCTTGTTTTACTTTTATATATTTTCATCATACAATTATATTTTACGGCTGCAAAACAAATTGCCGTTTTGGGACAATAAAGATTATTGATTGATTGATTGATTGATTGATTGATTGATTGATTGATCACTTTTCTCACAGCATCAGGCAGCATGGACATTCGCAGTTTTCTCGGCAAGGGCAACATTTTGGGAGGATCCAGTCAACAGAGTAAGATCCAGGACAAGACAGGCAGCATCAGGAAGACCAGCAGTACCAGCACTACGAGCTCTGTGGACAGCTCTGGTACAAAAGGTCTGTCAAACAATGGTAGTACCAAAAATGTGAACACAGGCAAAAATCAGATTGCTGTGAAAAACACTTCCATTGATGCGCTGTTTAGGACGATAGGCAGTAATGGGTTAGATCCTAAGAAACAAAGTAAACCTGTAAAACCTACAAGTCTTTCTAGTGATGTAATTGATTTAGATGATGAGGAAACAGTGAATAACGTTAGTAAAAAGGCAGGTCCAGACACAGACACTTCGAAACAACCAGGGAAGCCTATGTTCAAAGATGGAAAGACTTGGACGGCTGTGGAAACAGGATCAGGAAGTTTGTCAGACATGGAGTCTAAGAATGAACGAAACAGGGATACAAGTTTAGAGGGTGGAGGGAGAACGCTAGGCAATGGACCGGTCGGACTCAACTGGTTGTCTGCGGCAAGGAAACAGTGGGCTAAAGAATCGACCCCCACATCTGTTGATCAAAGACCTGCAAGTTGTTCAGGAAAGATTCGAAGCTCATCTGTCAGTGAGGATGATTGTGGGAAGGTGTCACCTATTGCTGAGAATAGTAGAAAGTTGGCAAGCAGTTCTGAAGAGTCGTGCATGCATGGATCATTCCACGTTTCGAGCTGTGAAGAAGATAAGTGGCCAACACCAGAGAGTTACTACAAGAAAAAAGCCTCGCACCCCGCACACAGTGGAAAGAGGACAGCTGTAGACTTGCTCGGGTCCGATGACGAGGATGAAGCATCTCTTCTCCCTGCTTCTGCAAAACGTTTAAAATTTTCACCTTCCAAGTCCTTCTCTTCACCACAAAAATCAGATGGAGTTGAGAGTGCGGATGAATCGTGCATGAACGTGTTTGAAAGAGTGAAAATGAAGAATAAATGGGGTTCTCCACCAAAAGGCATCACTTGCTCTACACTTAAAAAAGGCAACATGAAGTATGATAGTGGATTTTCAGACCAACTCTCAAACCAGTGTAGAACAGATTTGACTAGTATGAATGGCGTGGTTCCAGCAGCAAGAGGGACCAGCCAACTCCCAGTCCCATCCACTTCAGGCCTTTCCGCAACAGGTAGATTTTCTCCAGACCTAGACGTTGCACCAGTACCACGTGATGCTTCGGATGCTGGTGCAGCCTGTGTGTCTTGTCCAGTGTGCCAGGTGACAGTAGCTGCAGATCGCATCAACCAACACCTGGACTTGTGCCTGATGTGAATTGTGATGGTTGTTGGGACAGCCAGCTGTGTGCCTGATGTGATTGTTGTACCATTACTTTGATTAGGTGAGATGACTGTGGAAACAGCCACTTGTGTTCATATTCAGTCTTTCATATGTCAGCATACTTTAGGACTTGTTTTTGTTTTTGATTACCAGATATTTTTGTCTGTGTTAGTGCAGGAGGTGCTCATTATATAGACAAGTGTTACATACCTATGTACACAAAAAGATAGATCTATACAGATCCATGGATGAAAGTTTTCAAAAAATGAAAATGTAAAGTAAAACAGTCCGGGGCTCGCCATATAATTAAAACAATTGGTGGAGGGGATTCTACTGGAGTCTACTTGGGGTGGGGGTCAGGGGGTGGTCCTATTGGAGTCTACTTAAATGCAAGAAGTGCACCACCGTTTCTTGAACAGTAAACGGTCTGTACACCTGTGTTGTCTGCTTCACGAGCGTGCGCGTGTCCTTTCTTATGAAAAGGCATGACTGAGGGAATTTAAATATGCAGACATTTTTTTTTTTTTTTTAAAGAAATATTTATACAGAATCCCCTGTTTGACTGAAATGATTTTGCTGACGTCTGCCTTAAGTTTGAAAGGTTTCATTCATGCTGATACATACATGCATACATTTGCCTGTCCTTGGGAAAAAAAAAAAAATGCTGCATGTAAAATTGCAGTGTTAAGAAAATAAGCTCTGATTTTTATACTGTTTTTGAAAATTTCTTTTTCAAAAATCTTCTGAAGGCACAGTTCTGGACTCCAGTTGCTGAATGAAATCTTGGAAAAATCTGCACCTATGTGTGTCATGAAAAGCTAATTGTTTAAAATTTCAATACGTGTGTAAAATATGACTTCTGGCGGTTTTCCTTGGAAGGGCACACATATGCATATATTATGAACATACATGTAGCAGTATCACTGTAGTATTGATACAGTATTGTACTATTATCAGATGAATGCCATGAAACAACCTAGATGTTACAGGTGCTGGTGCAACCTTTTCTGATTTTGAGGACATCATTGCCGCGCTTGAAGATGACTCAGCCTCTGGAACCGATTCCTTCTCTGACGAAGCAGATGATTCACTCTTTGATATGGAAGCGTTTCTAGTTGTTTGCCCTGTATGTCACGTTGTGGTGGAGCCTGCTTGCATCAATGACCATTTAGACATGTGCTGTGTTTGATGTTTTTTGTCTTCAATCTCAGTTTGATTTTCTAATTACTGGCACATGTGTGTTACAAACCTTGTTTGGTGGATAAGAAAGCTAATACTGATGTTTAGATTTTGTAAATGGGCTCAGTGCTTTGTCATATTCTGTATGCATGAACATTCTTTCAGATTGTACAGAACATACAGATTTATAATATATACTGCACATGCTTTTGGCAGTAAATTCTGAGACTGTTTCCTTTTGAATTTGACTGTGCTTCTTTTTGTGTCACAAGTAACACACGCACATGCACACACACAAACACTCGTACTATAAGCCCAACACTTGGAAACTGAGGCATATTATTATTATTACTGTCATATAATTTAAATTAAATCAATGAAAAAGTACTGATATTAAGATAAAATCACTGACAGGCATTAAACAAACAACAAAATTATACAAATCATAAAATCACCTGTGTCAACAATAAATTTACTCATTCAGTCATTACAAACAAAAGTCCCCCCCCCCCCCCCAATTATTTTACATAATCACGTTTGGTCTTCAGTTTAACAGAAATGAGCAAGTCAAAACTCACAAAATATGCCATCAACAATCCATGCTGGCAGACATGTCTTTAAAGAGCTTCACAAGTTCAGCTTGATTTCCCCTTATATATATATATATATTAGTGTACAAATGCCTGTACTCTGAACAGCATGCATCAACTATAATCTTAAGGATCCAAAACAACAGAGGAGACAGAGTATACACATATTGTAGTGGTACACAACTTGACACTTACATAGGTAGACCAGTATAAAGTCAAATGAGCCATACAGTAAACTCAGGGAATGAAATAATGCAAGCACTGCTTTTTACCACACGTTATTGTAACCATGCTGTGGTCCTATAAATTTGGGCTTCAACAACACATCTACGCCCTGCCTGGATACAGACCATCCACTGGGATGAGTGCAGACGTATGATCTTTCTCATCTTGTGGGTCTGATGCATGTTTTCTGATCTCCACACACATTGTAATATCACACAATACAATTTAATTTTAATTTACAGATCTTTGTGTGGTCATACCCTAACCTTTCAGTGCGAACAGTACACACAAAAAATACTGCTGAAATGAAGATCTATGCAAAACTTGAGTTTTGTCAGTTAATGCTAGGGTAATCTTGACCAGGCTTTGTCTTCGGCATTGTTCTGCCTATAATCTATTCATTAACAAGACGGGTGTGAAAGGCAGTGGTGTTGGATCCACAACTCAGTCCGTCACGATGACAGCCATATCTGGTCACTGTGATGTACCAATGCAGACGATTATGCTGGTAAACATACTTGGTCCTTACGGATGCTCGGAACAGTACTACGTTCTTCAGTTTCAGTTCCTTTCACCCACAGACCATGTCTTGGATCCAAAAAGAGGAAACCACAAAAAGTCAGATCACATTTTGTCTACTGCTTGAGCAAACGCCATAATCTGGTTCCCAATCTCTTTGCTGGTCTCTTCTTTTGATGCTTTCGGGTGTTCTTTAATCCATTTTGCAATGTTCACTGTGGTTTGATTGCGCAAGGCATCCATTTCTCGTTCACCACTCAAACGCTGGTACAGTTCGTAGCCGATCCGTACCTTGGCTAGCTGCTCGGCCGTCGTCGAGTCTCCTGTTGAGGTCCACACCAGTGTCCCAATCTGCTGAAGAAGTTCAACGTTATTCAGTGCTAACGACTCCGGATTCATCTTGATGGCTTGCACTTCTTGCCACAGAATGCTAGTAGTCGAGACCTGGCAGGAAGTGTCAAGTTTATTGATCTTGCCCCTTTTTGGGGTCGACTATTTTTGTCTGCGCATGAGCAACGAGGGTGCGCCCATTTCTATGAAAACGTGCGGCAGACAAAAACTCCAGGGATTAGTGGTGGTGATGGTTTTAGGTAGAAAGCAAAATGACCAGTGTTGTTGTTGTTGTGGATGAGCCAATTTCAGTTCCTGTCCCCCATTATGCAAACGTTTCCTAGCACATTTATAAAATGCCTTGCGGTGGACACTGAATCACTGCTATTGACCTTGGTCACAATTAAAATCACCCGTTTTACCTATCATCATAAGATGTGGTAAAAGAAACAAAAAGTAATCTTTCTGGCGTGCCATGGGTGCCAACCAAAAGTGTGTTTCAACACTGTGAAGCTGATCAGGCGTTCAAAGCATCATAGTTGATCAGAGAATATGTGCCTGCTTTAGGATGTGTCCTACCTATACACATGTTTTAGAAGTATAAGCTTATCATCCCAAGAAATGAAGTTTTATGTGAAAGTCAAAACTTTGCTGATACCAGTCAGAATGACTGAAAACAAACAAACAAAAGAGAAAGAGAGAGAGAGACTTTAGAGCAGTGTAAGTGGGCGATCATGGCATTAACTTCTTCTCTTTTCAGTTTTTTTTTTTGTTGTTGTTGTTTTTTTTTTTTTGGGGGGGGGGTGTATTTCTGATATGTGTGTGTATGTACTTCCGAGTCACACCAGTGTATCCTCCAGATATGCAAAATTTGCTGAGAAAATGTATTGGGTATTTTCAAGTTTTTTCAAATAATACAATGTTTCTGTTTAAACAATATGTATTTATGTCAGTAATTATTTTAGGATATTTCCATAATTGTCATGCTGAACACATCCACAATTAACGGACGGTGGTTGGTTGGTTGGTTGGTTAGCTGGGGTTTATCGTCCACGCCACAACGAGGTGATTGCAGACGGCCCTAAGGGGCTAGTTATGGGGGATGGGGATAGCTACCCTAACTGTACAGTCCAGCTGAACACTTTTCCAATCCAGTCAGACTGCCAGGTCGGCCACAGTTTATGTATCCTTGACTGTAATGGACAAATAAAAGCGACACAAAAGGGACAGAAACCACTTAACTTTGACAAAGGACGGCACAGGTCGACGTTTCGGCTTACGCCTTCTACGTTTCTGTCCCTTTTGTGTCGCTTTTATTTGCTTAACTTGTAACCACTTCGCAGTCATTACCGTTTCCGTTTCTGTAATGGACAAGTTACACAAACAGATCCAGTTCACAGTCAGTGGAAGTGGGGCAACGTGAAAAGGCCTGTACAAATTTTGACCCTGTCGGGATTCGAACCCGGGACCTTTCGATCTCGAGTCCAACGCTCAAACCGTTGAGCCACCGACTCCCCCACGGACGGTGGTTTGTGTACATGACTTTTAACAAGTTCAGCACTATAGTTGATGTCATTGTGACAAAACCTGCTTTCCATACAATTCTAGGTTACTTCCGGCCGAATGCCCTCACGAAAGACAACTTCCGTTGGAAAGGGTCATTGTTGTTTGGGGTAAAAAGTTGTATTTGTATTCTCAAAACAAACGAAGGTTTGGTTGACAGGCGGGCTTGGAGCTTGTATGGATCTGTGAGAATCGTTGGACAGGATCAGCTAGATGCGAGGTCATGCCCGATACAAAGGACAGGTGAGGCATTGACCGACAAACTTGGGTTTGATGGAGGAAACCAGCTGTCTCGGAAATGTGTCAGTCACAACATGGTCGTGTATGAAAATTAGAGCACTTGAGACGAGACCGCGAGATAGATTTGTAATAGTTTTGCAGCGTATTATGTTATAATGTTACACTTTTGGGATACAAACGGACAAATCATGGACCACCATGTTCATGCAGAAAAGGGTCAGTGAACTGGTGTGGCCTTGCGTTCTCATTGTGTAGCATTTGTGACAAACAATGGCCCGTGTACCATTGTATCTAGATCTAGGTGAGAAAGATAGACACTGGGTCACTTTGGTCCGGATGTTAGGCACGTCAAAAACTTGTTCCATCACTGTATAAAATTAGATGGCTGAAAACAGTTTACAAAGTTTTTTTGCTGTGTACATTGCAGTCCATCACACATGATGACAGATAAGGTTCTTTGAAACAAATAACAATGCTGTTCATGTATACAAAAACTGCTTTAGCGTAGCAGAAAAAAGAAAAACATAATTTACAAACGTATGCAGACTGGGGCAGGACATATATTCACTTTGTTGACACTGGGTATGTTTACACTATTACTAAGAGTATGACTGGGAGTACAATTTACAAATAGACAAATAAGTTGCAGAAGGGGGTATAAGTGGAACTTCGGTGTTTTACTTCCCTTTTACAGTTTCATTTTTAATACCAGCGCACCTGTCATTATATGGCCATTAATTTATACTGATTTCCAGGATTGGCAAGAACACAATGAAAGTCGTTGAAGACCTGTGGTCAGGACCGCATGTTAGCTGAGTTTAGGGATGGGAAGCAGAATTGATCGAGATGTTCTACGTGTTGGGGTTAATAACCATAGGTGGAATGAGGTTCAGGGTCAGAAATCAAAATGACTGATGTTCAGGGTGGTGGATGGAGGCTCTGTTATTCAGCAGTTCATGTTGACATCATGAGACAAATAAGAAATTTTATATTGACAGACAACTTTGACAAGACAGAAACTGTTTTGCAATCAGCTTATAATTGTCATATTCTTATATATATGTGTGTGTGTCTTTTGTGGTAATTTCTGTCACTTTGGGGAAGTGTTTCAGTGAGACCCTAAGTGTAGTCGTTAGCCAGTTGAGTTAGTGAGTAAAGAGAATGTTGTGTATTGTTACAGGGGGCTTGATGAGACAGGACGGCCAGTCTGTGATGTCAAGGAGCTAGCTGGCAAACTGGCACAGGAGCTGACCACTGCAGGTCACCACAGCAAACATGCATACCAGCACGGCAACTCACCATCTCACTCTCACTCCCAGCCACACTCGGAGGAGGCAATCAAATATGGAGAGCTAGTCGTGGTTGGGTAAGTTGCAGTTTGAACTTTGAAGAGCAGTGAATAGGTAATAACATTGTTAAATTCATGTGGTGATAAACATTAACATACATGTAAATTTGCATACCTTTTTTTTTTAATCAGTACAAGTAATAATAATAATAATGAGTATTGTATAGGCGCTTTACCCAATTTCATGAATTTGCTCAAAGCGCCGCGAACTGAACCCAACACGCACGCTCACGTGAATCACACGCATTCTCTCACACACTTCACATAAACACATTACAATCACATGGTGCGAAGGGTCAGCTCAGCTACTTATATTTCGGGATTTAGAATTGCATTTATTTTTCAAATTTGGTGGGCTGAACATTTCCAAAGCAGAGGGGGAGGAAGCCGGAGTACCCGGAGAGAACCCCCGACGATCGGCCCGAATGAACGGTGCCACATACGAGAAGGAAAAATTCTTTGCCCCGAGTGGGACTCGAACCCCTGACCTCTCGCATTGGTGACAGGTCTCTTAACCACTAGACCACCGACCACCCCGTTAGATTTTCTTTACAGGTTTTTCTCATAAATTTATGTTTTCCCTACTGTTTCCACAGTCATTGAGTTAAGTCTCCATGCTGGCAGTAATAAGTGACACAGTTCCCAGTGAACTTTTATGTTTTCCCTACTGTTTCCACAGTCATTGAGTTAAGTCTCCATGCTGGCAGTAATAAGTGACACAGTTCCCAGTGAACTTTTAGTTTGTGATTTGTGAATCCTCATTTATGCGTCTTAATCTTTACATTCATTTTCATGGAATGTATTAATTACAATTTATTTGTGGATGTTCACAGATATAACGGACATTTAACAACTGGCGACAAGGGGAGACGACGTAGCAAGTATGTTCTGTGGAAGCGATCCAGATCCAATGGTGTCAAACCTTCCAAGCGACACTTGGTGTCAGATCCCAAGTCTTCAAAGGTACATCATTTAGCTGAAGCTGCTTTTGACCCAAACCACATGAACCTCCATGTCAGCTTGTAACCATCACCTTTATACTGATCATTATGCATAAGGAAAAGGAATGCCTCAACTTCCGCACCCTCTATGTATTTCACTCACTGTCTGGGAGGATGTCACTAGAGCTGGCAAACAGATGGGGCGACATAGGTGCAACATGAAAAAAAGGGTTGTAGCTGCTTATGATTGGAGGAGGGGGAGGGGGCGGGTGTCTAGAGAGTCCTCTCACTCATCCACGTTTTGTTTTCTCATTGCATGTCCAAGTCTAAAAGATAAGCAGTTGCTTAAGAAATAGCAACAGTGCCTCTTATCTGTATCGTGAAATCCTTGAAAATGCAGTTAGTTTTGTTTTTCAGGCGAGATGAGTCTTCCCTTGTACGATTATATCAAGAGGACTTCAGGGTAATGTGTATACATATACATATCACATGGTTCCACTCTGTGGGCTTCAGTGGCCATGTTTTAATTGAAGGTGGAAGCAGGTAGGACAGAATTTTTGTATGATTTAATGTCCATTTTCTATTGCAGGCTGTCCAAGACTGCGCCCAGCACTCCGTCTCCTACACACTGTCCCGCAACAAGGCCATCATTGTGGAGTATCAGCAGGATCAAGACACAGACATGTTCCAGATTGGTCGTTCCTCGGAGGGGCCAATAGACTTTGTTGTCATGGATACCATTCCAGGATTCCAGCGCAACGCCCGTGAGAACGTCACGCAAAGCACCATATCACGCTTTGCGTGTCGAATCATTGTGGACAGAAATCCACCGTACACGGCGAGAATTTTCGCTGCGGGGTTCGACTCTGCCAGGAATATTTTCTTAGGAGTAAGTGCTTCTGGTATTTGTAGTGTTGGTTCCCATATATGGTGTTGGTGGTGAGCATGATGTTGGGGGGTGAGGCTGCAGTTAACAAGAAGGAGATATCTACAGGGATCAGGGATGTCACTTGTGGTGAGGGTGAGGTTGGGTTGAGGCTGCAGTTAACAAGAAGGAGATATCTACAGGAATCAGGGATGTCACTTGTGGTGAGGGTGAGGTTGGGTTGAGGCTGCAGTTAACAAGAAGGAGATATCTACAGGGATCAGGAATGTCACTTGTGGTGAGGGTGAGGTTGGGTTGAGGCTGCAGTTAACAAGAAGGAGATATCTACAGGGATCAGGGATGTCACTTGTACCATAATTATGTTTTTTGAGAGTGCTGTTTGTAGATTGGGGTGGTCAGTGGTTTTGTGGATAAGAGATTTCGTCACCATTGCAAGAAGTCAAGTTGGAGTCCCACTTGCGGCAAAGAACTTTTTCCTCTCATTCGTGGCATGGTTCATTCGGGCCGATCGTCGGGGGTTCTCACCTGGTACTCCGGCTTCCTCCCGCTTTCCTCTGGATATGTTCAGCCCACAACATTTGAAAACAAAAATGCGATTCTAAATTCCAAAACACAATTAGCTGAGCTGACCTTTGGCACCACGTGATTGTAGTGTGTTCATGTCCAGTGTGTCTTTGAATGCATGCGATTCACTGTGCGCATGTTGGGTTCAGCTTGCGGCACTTTGAACCAATGCAAGAAATTGGAGAAAGCACCTCACAGTAATTATTATTATTATTATTATTGTAATATTTCACAAATGCTCATGCGTGGTTGTCCTGGAACTATTGGGCTTGTTTCTGAGTGGTTTAAGATCACATTTATTGGTGTATTGTTCTTGTCCAGATATGGCCATGTTTGTTGTTTTTTTTTTGTTTTTTTTTAACCTCCTAAAAAGCTTACAAGTGGTTTGACGTTTTGCATCTTCAGTGACTTTTATTTTTAGTTTCGACCTCTTGCTTTTCACTATTCCCACGTGGGCGTAATGTGTTCACGTCCAGTGTGTGGGAGAATGCGTGTGGTTCACGTGAGCATGCGTGTTGGGTTCAGCTCACGGCGCTCTGAGGCAATTTAGCCCCCCAAAATGGGTAAAGCACCTACAAAGTACTCAGTTCTTCTTCTTCTTATTATTCACTGTGTTGCTAGTCTTTGTGGCTCGTGCTGCGTTAAGCCTCAAAAACTCCTTCACTCACTCACTCACTGTTTTGCTAGGAGAAAGCTGTCAAGTGGTATTCAGAAGATGACATTGATGGCCTGACCACCAACGGTGTCTTTGTCATGAAACCGCTGGGTGGTTTCACGTCATCCAGCAAACCGAGCGTGTGGCGAGAGATTTCTGTTGGCGGGAACGTCTTCTCACTACGGGAATCTCGGCCCATGCCACATAAAAGTCATCAGGTAACAAGTGTGAATTTTTTGTGTACTAAGGAATTCATGCGTCAATTTTGTTTGTTTTTCTTGTTTATTGACTCAAAGAATAGATGACTCCACTCCTGTCGGTCAAAGGGACGAGCCCCCTGAATTCAGCCAATCGCGTGCCACTGCATAATGAGCACAATGTTTGGCACGGACTGGCAAACTTTCTTGCCAGACTCTACAAAGAGGGAAGCACGTGTAGTATGATATGACGAAAGGTGGAAAGAAAGCTGTAAGACCATTGACATCATTTGAGGAAAAAGATAATTATGTCAATCTCTTTCACTTTGAAATCACCCCTTTATCCCATAAAATGACATCACCGATGCACTGTGTTTTGTGAATACACGGCAGAGTAAAGGGGCGGGGCTTTGGCCTCAGGGTGTGTCGAGTGGAGTCGTCTATTGTAGATCTAGCTACATGAGAGGTACCTGGTATGTGATGCAGATGCGGCCTGCAGCTGCTCACTTTATATGTGTAACGATTACAGTATGGTTAAAATGGTGAGCCACATGTACGTCTTTGTGAAATGTCTTGAAATGTGAAGAATTGAGGAGTATTTTTTGCATACTGACCGTCTTTGTTAGTGTGTATCTGACTCTGTGTAATATTGTGAATAAGTTCTCTTCATGTATCTGAGTAAATCTGTGTTCATAGTAGTAAGATGTTTACTTCTGCCATTAATGGAGAAGGCAGACAAGTGTAAATATCAACATATTTTAGGGGTACTGCACACACCACCATCACTATCAGCCACCACCGTCAGCAGTAAATCTGTGTTCATAGTAGTAAGATGTTTACTTCTGCCATTAATGGAGAAGGCAGACAAGTGTAAATATCAACATATTTTAGGGTTACTGCACACACCCCCATCACTATCAGCCACCACCGTCAGCAGTAAATCTGTGTTCATAGTAGTAAGATGTTTACTTCTGCCATTAATGGAGAAGGCAGACAAGTGTAAATATCAACATATTTTAGGGGTACTGCACACACCACCATCACTATCAGCCACCACCGTCAGCAGTAAATCTGTGTTCATAGTAGTAAGATGTTTACTTCTGCCATTAATGGAGAAGGCAGACAAGTGTAAATATCAACATATTTTAGGGGTACTGCACACACCACCATCACTATCAGCCACCACCGTCAGCAGTAAATCTGTGTTCATAGTAGTAAGATGTTTACTTCTGCCATTAATGGAGAAGGCAGACAAGTGTAAATATCAACATATTTTAGGGGTACTGCACACACCACCATCACTATCAGCCACCACCGTCAGCAGCAAGCAAGCAAGCAAAACAAAAATAATCACAGCGCACAAACAAAGGAAATATATCCAGTATGCGTACCCTCCTTAGATTCCGGATGAGGACAATATTCTGCGAGACGGGACGCTGATCGACTTGTGTGGGGCCACCCTCTTGTGGCGCTCGGCTCTTGGTCTCATCACAGCTCCGGTAAGTTGACAGATATCATCCACTTTCTTTCAAACTCATCCAGTTGTATCCTGACCCATAGAAAGTGAATGTGTCCCTTTCATTCTGCCTGTTTTTGTTTTTGTTTTTTTGTTGTTGTTGTTTTTTTTTGTTTTTTTTTGGGGGGGGGGGGGTTGAGAATATTGTTATCCTTCTTGATCTGTTCTCAAAAGTCAGCCTTGAAGATATGATAGGCTAGAGCATTATATTGTATTACTTTATCCTTTCACCTTCTGCAAGGTGTTTTACCCTGGATTTTGTTCCAATTATTATTTTGTTGTCAAGTCGTAGATGCTTATAAGCTTCCTCCTAGCTAACTGAACACATCTGTCGGACAACTTTGGCTAAACATTCCATCTCCAAGAATAAATGTCAGAATTTTAAGCATTGGAAGATTCTTCACATCATTTTGTTTATCTGTTTAAAAACAACAACAAGAAAATGGCAGTAACTCATGACTGATGGAATTATGTATTTGATATTGATGGTCAGTGGTGTAGAGGTAAGGTCTTCTGCCGCCAGTGTGAGAGGTTGATGGTTCAAGTCCCAAGTTTACATCTGAAGTATCTGGCACTGTTCACTGTTCATTCGGGCTGAACGTCGTGTGTATGCTCTTGGTACTCTCGCTTCCTCCCCCTCTGCTTTAGACATGTTTGGCCCACCAGATTCTAACGAAAAGCAGTTCTAAATTCTGAAACCAGCTGAGCTGACCACTCACTCCAACGTGATTGTAATGTGTTTATGTGTGAGAGAATGCATGTGATTCAGGTGTGTCTGCGTGTTGTGTTCGTCTCCCAGTGCTTTCAGCCAAGCGATAGGGAAAAGCACCTACATAATCCACACATTATTTATTTATTTACTTTTTTATTCCTTGTCAGACGGAGCTGGAGTTTCAAGGCATGATCAACAAGATCAACGCTGGGCGTCCGCAGTGCCCAGTGGGTCTCAACACGCTAGTCTTGCCCTCGAAAGGTTCCCTGAACATGCACGACAAACATCCGTATGTCTACCTCGCCTGCGGCCATGTACATGGCAAACACGAGTGGGGACAAGGGGATAGCGAGAACCGAACATGTCCGCTGTGCATGAAGGTGAGGCAGGCACAAATTAGTGAAATATTTTTGTCACACATTTAACAACAGGACCTGACCACAACGACATCTGCAAAAACTGTAAGACAGAATATCAAACTGCTCCTAGCTGTGGGTATTTTATTGTACCTTTTTTGTGTTTTCAGACAGGGCCGTTTGTCAAGCTGTTGATGGGTTGCGAACTGAGTCTCTATGTTGACTCGGAATGTCCGACCTTCTGCTTCTGTCCGTGCGGTCATGTTGCTTCCGAGAGCACAGTCAAGTAAGTCACACTATGGTCGGTGTGGTCTTCACCACTGTAAAACTGTGAACTCAGGAAACACATCATCTGTTTGCATATCGACCAGCCTCTGCCCACTATACGATAAAAAGAACAAACCACTGCACACCACTAGCAGCCCCTTCAAGCCACTACTACTTCCTGCTAGGCCTGAGACCCGGCCGCTGCAGATTGCATGATAGTGGCTTGAAGTGGCTCCTAGTGGTATGAAGATTTCAAGTAAAAACGCATTTTTTGCATGGGCATTTAAGAGTTATGCACTTAAAAATATGTTTATACAAAAATAAACAGCACATTGGAGAAATACACAGAATGGCTTCTCACACTGTCGTACAGGCAAAATGAAAGATGTAGTGGGAGGAGTTATGCCGTCTCCACATGCGGTATGAAGTGAGTTAATTGTGGGTCCAGGATGAGACAGAGTTCTCTTCTCTTTTTTTGCTCTAGGTTCTGGTCGCAAGTGCAGGTCCCGCACGGTTCGCAGGGCTTCCACACGATCTGCCCGTTCTGCTCCACTCCGCTCGGGCCCACGCCCTTCATCCGCCTCATCTTTCAGGACAACACAGATTGACCTTGACCCTGTGACCTCAGAGGCCTGGGTCACGCTCCATCGCATCCGACTTATATCCAACCAGATCTGTCTTTCAGGGAGAGTGTTTAAATGTGGGGGTGATTGTATGTTTCCTGGCGGTATTCTTTTCCCAGTTTTGTTGACATTGATGGGTTAAGAGGTTCCATGTATTATTGCTGGCTTGCTGTTTCCTATTGCCAATGGGCTGCAATCTCCACAAAAAGCCACAAGCAGTATGCTTTAAAAAAAAGAAAGAAAAAAAAAGCCAACTATCTGACTGTGCAAAATGCACAGTGAACTCTGCCGCAGTTGCAGAGTTTTCAGCGTCCCTGAAACGCTTATTAAAGCCGGCAGCCTGATTTCAGGCTCTGTTTGCATTTTGACGAAAAATATCGCAGTGGCTTGTCTTCTCGTGCAGTACACAACACCCACTAGACACTGTGGTGATGTGTCTCACTCACTGACCAAAAGCACAATGCAGTCACCGCAAACTCACGTTCTGGTTTTATAAGGGTCTCCGAAGCGCTGAAAACTGCAACTGTGACAGAGTTGCCTGCACTGTGCACAGGCGCGGGAGTCGCAGTTTTGAAAAACACAATGTTTGCGGCTATTGTTGAGATTACAGCCTTTTATATAGTTTTAAGCTTGTCCTTAGTTGCTCTCAGTGTCCGCGGGTCACATTAACTTCATTTCTAGTCAGTTTGGTCTCAGCCTTTTTGTTTTAAATTTTATGGTTTAAAGGGAATGCGCTTTTATTTTGTGTTTTTTATTAACAAAAGCAACCCAGTTGGATTTTATTTCCCGCTGACAGTTCTGCAGTTTCAATATATATGAAAAAGCATTATCAGTCATATGGCTTACCGGTTGCCAAAATTTGTGTAAGTCTGTTTTGCTGTTGAATTTTTATGTAACAGCGATTTTACACAAGGAACAGAATTTCATGTTCCATACGGAGTATTGCTGTCTGCAGCAGTATGTCTTCTGATTGTGCAGGCATGGTTGTCCACTTTGCATGAGAATATATGTGCAATTACTTGCCTGTAAAGCCTTCACAAATGCATCCAACAGATTTTTTCTGGCATAAAAATGACAACTGCAGGCTTTGTATTACATGAAGTCCTAGGCATTGTTATGTTCAGGAGCCGTGGTCACGACGCGAACGCAAATTTCTTTGCGCAAATAGGTTGCGGATCGTAAGTTCGTATGTGGCTACGTGAAAACTATCTCTTCCGCTAGTTGGCCGGTCACGACGCGCACTTACTGGAAACGGTGTCACGTACGGGTTATTTTTAGATAGGTGTGGGACCCCCGGGATTCCCACGGAAAACACCATCACGTGACCTGCACAAATTCTCCTTGCAGCGTGAAGAGTGAAAGAGAAGAGGGGGTGTGTTCACTACGCGTTCACTACAGAGTTTTTGATCGAGTCATGTTTATCTGCCGTAGCGTCAGGTTAAATGCGTGGCATGTATGTGGAGAGTGTGATCAGGAGAGCATGCACGTCGCATATAGACCGCTCCCTAGCAGTCTTTATCTCAACATTGGACGGACTACAACCAGTAGAAGCATTTACTGCACGTACAAACCGTATGTAGCAGGCTCACTGGCAAGAAAACCAACGGAATGAACCTCAATCAAAGAACAACGAAAGAGGAGAGGATAACAACAACATCAACAAAACTCTCCACATACATGGCACGCATTTAACCTGACGCCGGTGCTACGGCAGATAAACATGACCAGCGGCAAAACTCTGAATTCGGAACCCGCACATCAGTTTCGGGTCCACAACACAATGAATGAGACCTGCATTGACAGGCATACGATCAAAACGGTGGTGGCTGATCAGTGAGGACTGACCGAGTGCGTTCAGCACTGAACTAGTCCGAAACACACACAACAAATGTTAACCCACAAAAAAGGAAACAAATAAACCCACGATATGTGTACGGCTGGCCACACAGGCCTTTGCATTGCAGGGTGCGTAGTGAACTGAACGCGCCCCCTCTACACTCAAGTCGTCCTACAGAAGATCGCACAATTCCTGCAGGTCTCTCCTCCTAAATCTAAACCTTTGAAGCATGTCCACATCGTCGTACAAGTCAAAAGGGTTAGTACGATTGCGGAACACCCTTTCCCGTCGCAATGCTCTTCTCATTTGCAGTTCAGGTAAATCAAGCGGGCCGCCATTTTTCAGATCTACGCAAAGGCTACGGCACCTTTCCGACACCCTCCTAGGTGGTGTACAATACGCAAGGGTTTCCGAGCGGCCGTAACTCTGCGCAAACGTCATGACCACCCAATTTTATCACAAATCGTAAGTTACGGACCCTCGCGTGCGTAAATCGGTGGCGGAAAAGTTACGAACGCGTCGTGACCACGGCCCCAGGGCTGGTTGGTGTTGTTTAAAATACATGAATTGCATGTATTTTCACTTAAACCTTTTAAACATTTAGGTTTCTTGGCGGCAACAGTTCAGGCAGGTCTAACAACATAGGGAGACAGTTCAAGTGAGACAGCTGCTTGCATTTCAGAATGGTAGCATTCTCCAAGGTCATAATCTTCAGTGCACTGCGCATTTTTGTCACCGGCTTGTTTGTACACACCAGCACCCCAGTGTAGGTTGCACCTTGTGAATTTCTTATGTCCAGTTTGCGCATTGATTCTACCATAGCAGGTGCCTGTTGAATTGTGGAACAAAACCATGCTTGCTTTGTAGGCAAAGTGCTCCAGTAATTGTACAGTGCATGAACCCTTTCATGATGGTATGCTCACTTACCGGTACACAGAGTGTACAGCTCCAAGGGTACAAATGGCTGAAAGATCATTGAGAATTACTTTGCTCAAACCAGACAGCTCAAGCTTCCCTCATTGAATGTGTTCAGGTGTTTAGTGGGATCATATTGACAGCACATGTACAACTGTGTTTATTTGCTTTGAATTGTGTTTCTTAATTTTGTGCAAGTTGAGTTGAGTCAGTCATATGCATGTCCACATTGTGCATTGGAATTAGTTACCAGTAATTAATATGTATGAGTTACACAGGAGAACAGTTTTAAACGAGTCGTATATTTAATGATGTACCATCCATGATGGAAAAAGTCATGTCAGTCTTTGTACCCAAATATACACCATTCATGTGGACGCAGCATGACGCAAAAAGTACAGTTCGTGTCTGTGTGACACCACATATCAGAATCAGAACAAAATTGATGAGATTAATGTTTCAAGTAAATATTTTTGTATGTTTGCAGTTCGTTTATTTGTCATTACTAATTGGTTTTATAAATGGTTTTGACTTGTTTTGCTTTGTTTATCAAATTTTAGCGTTTACGTCTTAGCGGCACAGTTTGTTGTTATCAGATTTCAGCAGTTATTTATGTTTAATTACAGGGTAGTTTCATTGGCGACTAATAAATTGTGATTGACAACATGCGTAACACGCAAAATACATTAAAATGGACATCTTTTATTTATAGATCGTAAAACACTTCAGTCTTTATGTTACAAGGTCTGTTCAGGTAATTGCATTTTTATCAGGGCAATTATTTTTCTTTTTTATAAAAACGGATAACATAACTTCCCATTAAAAATACCTGTGCATGCGCAGTAACGACTGAAGAAACCTACAAAGTTAACCAAAGGAGGTGAGAAATACTTAGGAGCAACTTTACGTATTTTTTTATCTCAGTATATTAATCCATTATCTTTAAGGATGTGACAGTGTGGCAGTCATGTCCATTTTATGGCTGTAGTTTTGCTAAAGTATTGACGCACTGGTCACTAGGCCCGTCCACTCTGCGAACAAATCAGTTACGCTGGCACATTCTTCTTTTTCATGATGTTTTTGTGTTTTTAATGTTTGTTTTCACAGCTTTGTTCTTCTCTCTGCATCATGACAAAGTGATGTTTCAGGTGTTCTGTCATAACAGCAGAAGGAGATTGCTACTGCCTCTGGTATTTTAAGGGGTTAGTTGGTTGGTTGGTTGTTTAATAATATTTTGTTTAAAACAAAACTTCCACAGCCTTTTGGATATTATACTGCCTGTTTTGTCGGTTTCTTTTGAGTGTTGCCAATATTCTTGCAGTCAGTTATAGGAAAGTCAAAGTCAGGAAAAGATAGTGCCTGGTTATGTAGTCTGAAACTGCAGACACGACCAGCATAAACTGAAAATCAGAACAACAGTGTGGCAATGATGTTGCGATAAGCTCTCGTTGTGAATGCCTTCATGTAGGATTGTAAAACAAGCAACAAGGCTCTTGGATGTGACAAAATCCTGATGTTGCGAAAGTGCTGATTCAGTTACAAAATCGTCCGATTAATTCTGTGGTTTTGGACTAGTGGTGACTTCATGTTCCCTTTTATTTCTTGATTTGCCTGTGTAAATTTCAGCATGATTGGTTATGTCATATTTTTATACGGTGTATTTTGTCCAAACCAGAGTGAGGGAAGGTACCTGACAGAGCATTTTGATGAATCACATTGGCGGAAAAATCTGGGTTCATATGTAGTGAATGATTTTGACTGAGGTTGCGCACAATTCCCCACTAATGGTTTGCAAACCACTTTGGTGCATGGTGTGTTTGAAATGTCTAGTTCAGAGTGTGTGTGTGTGTGGGTGTATGTGTGTGTGTGTGTTTGAGAGAGAGAGAGAGAGAGAGGGATGATTTGATTGTGAATCCATGCTGCATGCTACATATACTTGATACATATACTGTACCATACTCTATTACTTTGAGTATCATAACCAAAATGTTTGATGAACAAAAATGTAGTTGATGAGACATTTTGAAATACCAGTACACTTGTACCAATCTACATTCAACTACATTTGGTTGATAGTTGTGATGTAATGGACACAGACTGTATTCATTTTGTCAATGAATGGCATTACTGAAACTGAGAATGGACTTTTCATTGAACGAAAAGAGCTTCGTTACTTCATGCTTGGGACAGTCATAAATTCCTGTTGAATCCATTATTACAATGTAAACTTCCTGATCTAACCCATTGACTGTAGTGCACACATACATCGTACCATTATTTTCTTTTCCAAACTATCACTAAGCCAGAATTTCATATGTATTATTATAGGCATTACATAGCTGGTTTGTTTCGGGGAGTCACCTGCATGCACTGAGCTGTTAGAAAACCAACTTTGAATGTATGCAGTGGTGCCCTCTTACAAAACAATGGCTGTAGTTTGACAACTTTTGAAGGAAAGATTGGCAGATTGTGTAAGAGTATGATACTATAGCCACTTGTGGGTGGGGATACAGACTAGGTGTCTAGCTGTGTATTCAAGTGTCTCTCTCTCTCAAGTCGCCTAAACCTTTGTTGCCAAACTGATACATGTGTAAATATGTGTGATATAAATCCTTGTTTGTGTTCTGGCTCTGTGTACGGACGCGTAGCACAACAATGCATGTCAATCGGTGCAGGTTGTAACCTGGCCAACAAAGAACTGTCTCCCAACATTCCATGTCAAGCGTGGTAGGGGACCGGGAGCGCTTTTCATTATCAGGCAGGCTCTGTCTGCGTCTGCATCTCGGGAATCTAGTCAGGGTGAATAAGTCATGGGTAGGACAGATGACAAGGTCACGTATGGAACAAGGTTTGGGATTTAGCTAGTTAGTGGGTATCTCCCCCTATTGCCCTCTCTGCCCCACCCCCTTCCCCCACCCCCTTAAAAACAACCCACCAACCCACTTAAGATTTGTTCTTTGTAGTCACAAACATTTGCAAATATTTCACGTTTCGAATGACAGAATACTCATGCTTTTTATGTGATGCTGACATTGAGTGCTGGAGGGTAATTGAGATGTGTGTATGAAATGAATATGTTTAATTTTGACTGCCAAGGGTATCTCGACTTTACTGCATGCCTTGTCAGAGGCGATAGTCAGTGTTCCGCACAATCACACTAACAGTCCCGTCAGCTTCCTGTGTTTGATACAAAAACATTCCATGCTTTTGTAATCACATACTACCATCTGATAGTCAAACCCTTATATCCTCTGGCAGATTCATGCATTTTGTATCCACCACTTGTAAAGTGGTAAGAATTGTGTGTGATCAATATGTACTGCATATACTTATATAGAAGCTGCTTTCATACGAAGTTTTCCCCCATTGTATTACTAGTACATTGAAGTGTGTGTGTAACGCCACCCCCCCCCCCCCCCCCATGGTGTTTTCTCATTGGTTTGCTTGTTGCCTTCTTTATTATACTATTATACATGTAATATTACATTCACCTGCTTCTCTGAATTAGCATACAATCTCAGCCTGTGCTGAAGTAGTGCCAAGAACAGTAACTGATGGATCAAGGATTACATCCCATGTCAGTCATGTTTGGAAAAGAGTGCTTCCTTGAATTCAAGCTTTTCGCGTGAGACCACTGCTGGCATTTTGTAAGAAAGACAGAGTTTGTGCAGTACTGCACTCTCAGCAATTGGCTGCCTTTGTGTTCAGTCTGCTTCTTTTTGGCAAACAGTCATCCAAGCTTAGCGTTCTTTTCATTTGAGACAAGCTTATTTTGTTGTTGTTGACTTGATGGCAGACGTTCATGCGGGTTTTGTACATACACTACTCAGTCACTAGACGTTCTAGAGTTCAGTACGTAGGTATAAACATGTTTGGTTAGTTAATAGATATTGAGATATATCATAATGCTTGCCTATTGGTACCATGTACATGTCGCCTTCACAGTTCTGTTTCTTTGTGTATATTGCTTTGCCACTTGGAGCTCTGTTTCTCGTTCATAGATTTCTATTAGTTCAAGTTTCCTGTACTTTCGTTTCTGATATCCATACATTTTGTAAACTCAAACCTGATTAAATTTTCATGAAAACAATGCTTGGTTTTCCGAGGTTTCTATGAACAGATGTTGATGTGTTTAGGTCATCTGAAGTGCTGGCCCTAGTTTACATGCAGATTGTAGTGCATTGGTAATGCAGCCGTCAAAGCGTTTTAGGAATATTTGTGAAACTTGTGATTTTGTGCATACTTATTGGAAGTAGATGTTAGAAAACTTGTGACCTAAAATAGCTGATGACCTAGGCTTAACTGAAACTTTGGACAAGAATGTGAGGTGGAAAAAAATAGTATCGTAATGAGCCTAAAATAACTTCCCTAAAACCTCAAGTGAAAATGTCAAATCTTGTTCAGTAATTGACGTGTACTCCTAAAACAGTGTGTGTGTGTGTGTGTGTGTAGTGGGGGGGGGGGGGGGTGGGGGGAAGTGATGTCTGAGAACGCCATCAAAGAGAAGAGACCTCGACAGGTTTTAAAAGAAGCAATGAAAATACCAATTTACGCCGAGAAGCAGAATGAATAAAACACTAGCTGTTGTAACACGTATTAGGTCACAACTTCGTGAATAACCTTTCTCTCCAGTACATCTCCGAAAGCAGCTCTACAAAACGTTACTGCTGAAAATCATTGGCGACTGAGATACAAATGGCACTATGATCTGGTCCAAGTTTATAAAAATAGCATGCAGTGATTACAGTACACGTATGTTACATGTGTGAAAGCGTTAAGATTCTAAAATGACCAGACAACTTTCAATTTGCATCATTCCTGCGACGTGAAGCCCTGTGAAAGGTCATTTGCAAAACGCTAAAGCCAGCTGCACCATGGTGCCAGTTCATGTTACCTTGTGGTCACGTTTGAAGTTTGTTATAAAATGGCAGCTTTAGTTTCAATTGTTTACTCTTTTGACAGACTTGACATTTACAAGAACACACATACCCATCCACCTCTCTCTCTCTCTCTCTCTCACACACACACTATGTTCAGGAGACAAATCTCTTCACAAAGCAGCAACAGAAGTGCAATTTAATTTCTAAGAATGCATGGAAGTTGGAAACAAAGTTGCTACAAGTTCTCTTCTATTTCACAAGTTACATGCTCTCACAAGTCACACAAAGTTTCATCTGATCCCAGGCTGGTTGGTTAACACTAACGAAAACAGCATCAGTGTGGTGGATCAAAGTGGGTGTCTGCAAAAATAATAAACATTACATAAAGAATTCTGCAGTAAAATAAGTAATAATAAATACATAAGAAGAAAAAAAAACAACATAAAATCAGTTGTGTCATCCTAACAACTGCCTCGTGCTGTACATCTTTCTAACTGATGAAGGTTCCACCCCTCCCCCCCCCCCCCCCCAAAAAAAAAAACAAGGAGGAACGGCCCCGTCCTACAAAGTTGTTTCTCCAAACTTCATTTTATTTTGTCTGTTTTGTTGTTATTGTTGCCGGTTCTCCCCTCTCCAAGTTCTACCAATGACACTAGATCCTCTACGACCTCGACCGATTAGCCACGTGACTGGGGGTGGGGCCGGGTGGGGGAAGAAGGGAGAGACAGAGAGAGAGAGAGGGTAGGTGGGTGGGTGTTTAGGAGTTTAACGTCCTTTTCCACCACATAAGGATGATAAAAAAGATGGGGTAACGAGAAAAAGGCCAGCACAAATATTTGGCCCCAGCGGCCGGGATTCGAACTCTCGGCCCAAGCATTGAAAGTCCAACGCTCTACCATTCGGCCACACTGGCTCCCCAGAGAGAGAGAGGTCAGTTCCGTGAACTAAACAGTTGACGTCAGCCTCAGGCAGGTCGTCATACAGAGAGAGAGAGATGACGTCAATTCCGTGAAGTAAACTTTTGACATCAGCCTCTAGCACTGAGATCGTCTGAGGATGCTTGTTCATGTCTTGTGATTTCCCTGTTGGCTTTGTGACTTCTCCGACTGAATTATTTTTCACATGAAATCTGGAAGATCTAGAGGGCTGATGAAATGTCGGAAGCAGTGACGATACTTGCAGATTTTGTCTGTGAACCAAACATTTGACGTCAGCCTCACGCTGCTCGTCTGACAGATGATACTTCTTCATATCTTGTGATTTCCTTGTTGCTTTTGTGACTTCCGTGACTGAATTAATTTTGACATAAAATCTGGAAGATCTAGAGAGCTGATGAAATGTGGACTTAAGTGCCTTGGATTGTACTTACGAAATTGCAAAATTGGAACTTTTTTGGCCGGCGCTTCTCGCAGAAACGTGAAAAAGTGTGTTTATCTAAAAGTTCTGTTATTCTTAATACTAAAGCTATAATAGTGCAGTAGTTCATGTTATATGTGCAGTTGGCACAAGTGACAAAAATACCGGAATGATGAGTAATTTGAAGGAGTCTTTTCATAGATATTTGAATTTATATGCAGACCACCCCTACCTCGAAAATATTTTTCTTACACAAAACCTGTCAGAGCTACAGAGCTGTAGCACGAATCAAGGCAGTGTGATTGGGTGAACTTCCAAAGTCTAGAAAATGAAGGTATTTGAACAACTTTTTCGAAAAAATTCGTAACATGACCGATTTTTTAAAATTGGCGATAACTCTTCTGAAAATGCGGCAGGCTAAAAATCGTGAAAGGTAGCTCTGGAGAAGGTGATTTCCCATTTTATCTCAAAGTAAAAAGGCCTCCATCGAGGTGGTTTAGGAGATAGCCATCATTACATCCGTCCACACACACACACACACGTCATTCCCGCCAAAAAGAACGCAGCAGCAAAGTGTGCACGTAAGGTGTCTATGACGCAGATTTCGTTACGTCACTGTGTGCATGAAAGTAAGTATTGTTTGGAGAAACGTCACAGTCTTGTTTTGTATCACTGAAACTTGCTGCTGCGCGTAGCAAAATCTGCCCCGTCTCATAAAGTTGTTTCTCTATAGAGAAACAACTTAACAACAACAAACAAACAAACAAACAAACAAAAAACCCAGCTTAGATTAAAAAGCAGGACACAAAATGTTAGTAATAATAACAAGAAAACTACTGATCATGTTTGTACAATTATGATAATCATAGAATTACAAAAATGAAATTAAGACAATGTCTCTCTTCTCATATGTTTGGCCTATGGCCTTTGTCGGGAGATGTATTGCTAAGTTTATTTTATAATTAATAAAAACTACAGCTATACTCACGCTCTCTCCTCTTTCTGATCTCGTCCCACTGGCGCAGGTTAGCGGGGGCATGCACTGCAAGAGATGACAGCAATGTTAGTAAACCATTTCACATAAGAATTTTTTTTTTTAAAAGACAATAAATAGCCATAGTTATTATAGAGTGCTTCCCACAGGTTTCCGAAAAGGGGGGGGGGGGGGGAGGGAAGGAGGGGGGCAGCGTCTCAATGAGTCAGTTTTTGTCTGAGAAAGTCATGTGTACATCAACATGATTCTGCAGCAGCACAAACTGAAAGGTGTAGTATGCATGTGCACGCTGATCTAAAAAGACGCAACTCTGCAAACAGGCGTGTTGTCTGACACACGAGGCGCTTGTACGGTTCAGCTGGTTCATACAAAGTCTCGCTTGCAGCGACAGAAAAAAACCTGTGTGTCACTAAGACACAGTGTGTTGAACTTTCGGTCATTTCATCATTTCTCTGCAGATATTACACACTGCAGTGGCAAACACTGTCACAGATTCATGAATTCTGACTACAGTGCTAGGAAAGTATTATAGTATTAGCATTAGATTCTAATTAACTGTCTGGAACTAAATCATGTCTTTCACTAAAAAACAACAACAACAACAACAAAAAACTGAGAAGAGTTGTCTGGAAAAAAAAACAAACTATCTGGCAAACCATGTTTGGAAAGGAACAAAACTTTCACTTTTTGGGGCGTGGGCTCTCTCACAAAATCAAGCTTAAGATTGAGATTTTTAACTTAGTGAATGGGAACACTTAGTTGTCAAGTGTAGTGCTGAACACGGATTACCTGCTGAGTGAATCTTTATGAACAAAGGTGTAACCCCAATCAAGGTGAAGGTCAGAAAGCGGAGGAAACGCCCATGCTTCCAGTGCCATCTCCATGGAAACAGTGCCACCTTACCCGACACGGAGTAAGGGTACTTCATCGACCGCCCCGCTGCAAGAACCTGGAAATGGAAACATTGTTTTTTTGGTTTGTGTAACTTGGTATTTTAAGTTTCTGCAGGTGCAAACTTATTTTTTGTCCACAATGAGAGACAAACGCAAGAGTTGCATACAATAGGGAATACAATATGGCACCCCCACCACTGAAATTAACAAGGGCCACGAATATCAGCAGTGGGGGAAACAGAGAGTGGACCACCAAAATGGAACGTTTTAAGACAAGCTTTAGGAGTGTAGGCCTGGTCAGAAGACCAGCTCTTTTTAGAACCAACCGCAATATTTTTATTTGTTGATCATACCAGCACTTCAAACAGACCAGTGCACAGGCCAAACCAGCCTAATCATCATTGCTGATCAACTATACTAAAATGGATACTGCATTGCATATTCCATCTTCCACACACATGCTTCACTGATTTGCCCGCACATTATGGACTGCAATGTTTGAGGGCTACCTCTTCAGGGCATAGGACTTACTATCATTCACTACAGTAAATGCACTTCTGTCTTCTGTGCATCTAAACTAGAAGGGTCACCCAAACACATGCACTTCTCTTGGAGCATGCACCATTGCCGCATACAAGAACAGTATCATATTCTGATTCCGAGTCATTGAAGCGCGTAAGCAGATTGCAAGTAGCAATGATAGGAAGAATTGTAATAAAAAATATCCAGTATACAACAGAACAATTTCCCGTTTTATAGGTGGATGTTAGAGTCATCCTTTTCCAACAGTCAGCTTGTCGCTAGGAAGCATGATTTCAAGGGTCACATCGAGAATGTCTTATACCACCAGAACTCGAGAAGAGCATAGGAGCTCTAAAGGTAGCGCGATCCAAACGCTCAACTGAAGTCAGAAAAATGTGAAAAGCTTCTTAGAAAAACACTGTAAAGGTCCAAACTAATAAGCGTACCATTTTGCCGATTCTCCTCAGAGGTCAAAGCGGAGAAACCGGAAGTGCCGGTGTGACGTAGGATTTAGTTTGAGTATACCAGTAAGAAGGGTTTGGTTTTTTTGTGTGTGTTTAATGCCATTCACTGTCTTCCAAAAACACAAAACATATAAAACAACACATCTGTAAACGCTGAACAGCCACTGAAATTTTGCCCGTAAAGCACACTATTTTCTCGAGTTTTCAAGGAGGAAAGAAGGTTTTTTTTCGTCGGCCGTGGTTAGTCAAATCTATTCATAAATACCCGCTTACTTCCCTTGTCACTGATGTCGGCAGAGCAGAAGACTAGACAGGAAAAGTTTCGTGATATTTTCTTCGGTTCAGAAAATATGTAACAGTTCATAGTGCTATACAAGTCCCCCAAACTTACTCTTACAAAGGAGTTATGTCTGAAATATTCCATGGCTTCGAACTGTTGCTGCTTAGGCGTTTTCAACTGAATCCAGAGCTGTGGTACGAATGGCGAGACAAGATCTTGGACAAAGTTGGCGAGAAAGGTGGAAGTCGCTTGGACGAGCTGGAGGATCTAGGAGTACGTATTATTTCTCGCTTTCCGAACGAAAAACTTTTGTCACACTAAATATTCGTGCACGTTTTAGGCCACTGGACCAGAGAGGGAAAATGTGGAGTGATATGTTGATCGAAAACTTGAGACAGTTGTAGTGAACATGTTTGTTTTTAAATGGCAGTACGTGTTGGTTTAGGCAGAGGACTCGGAAATGCCGAATAGTAACTATGATATCAGACATTCTGCTTGTAGGATAAATAGACCTTGATATGTTAGAGATTCCAGAATTCAGTGTACAGGAGGACAGCTTAGCACACTGCAGCATAGACACGGCTGCACGTACAGTTGTATGTGTAACAGACATCATGGGTATAAACTATACAGTTAATGATGTGGTCACTGTTTGGGGTAGAAATGAGAAAGATTGTTAAGGGGGTACAAGAGTATCAGAAATTCACCTCTGTAGGTGACTGCAGGAATGTATGAATTGATCATTCCTTGCTCTAGACAGCAACAGAGTTGTTTGTTTTTTTTTTAAACATGAAGCTTACAGTTACATTATATTGTATGCGTGTACTTTGTGTCAGAAAACTTTTGTTGCATGCAATACATTCGTCTTGTTGCATTCATTCATCTGAGTCCTTTCTCACTACAGGAGATGCCTCAGAGCTTGTGGTTTCTCTCCGTCACGATCCACCGCCGCCAGCGCTACCTTATCCAACTCATGAGGGAGGAAGCAGAACGAGAACGAGAGAAACGGCTTCCAAAATGTGGTGGTAATGGAAGATAGATGACTTTTGTATGCTACAAATAATACTTGCTGTTGTTTTGTTTTTGTAGTTGGTTTTGGTTTTGGTTGTTTTGTTGTTGTTGTTGGTTGTTGTTTTTTTTTGCTTTGTGGTGGTGGTGTTTTTGGATGGGGGTGGGGGGGGGTGGTTGTTTTATGTTTGTTTGTGTTAGTTTGGGGTTTTTTTTAGGGGGGGGGGGGGTGCTGGTTTTTTTTTATTTTTTTATTTCCAGTATATAAACTTGCGTTCTGGTCTGCAGGGCTTAAAATCTTTCACCTTTTGGTGGATTTTCACCTGTGCTTAAAAAAAAATACCTCCCTTTAAGAAACTGTATATTTCCTCCTCCACAGCGCTTAAACTCATTCCAAAATGCACCAAGTTGCACAGATTTCTAAAACTTTTGCTCCCCCCAAAAAGTGTTTCCTCCTCTGAAGTACTTAAAATCATGTCAAAATGCACCAAATTGCACTGATTTTAGTCTCTTTCTTTAAAAAAAAAAAAAAAAAAAAAATTCTGAGGGAGCATGCCCTGGGACACCCCCTAGTATAACGCATCAGCTTTGCAGACACACTTGTGGCTTTGTCACTTCACTATATATAGCTTTTCCTTCTTTTGGATCGTGGACTATTGTAAGCACTGAGTGAGTCACAGTCAGTTTTGAATGCATGTATTTCCTGGTAGATATGACATCACAGTATGAAGATGGAATGATATATAATATAGACACATGTTCATACTACATAAGACTTAGAGAAACATTCACATAAAAAATGCAGCCAGTATAGACAAAGTGAACATGTGATTAGCAGTTGGTTTTTCTTGCTCATGATTATAAGTCTTATTGATTCTGAGTGTGTAAACTGTGCATTCATGAATGTTCCAGAAACACTACTGTCACGCTACCTGAGCAGCCATGGATTTTCGGAGCTGTACCTGGACAGCATGTTTAAGTACGGCGATGACAACCGTCTGCCTCGGGAGGTAAGGTTCTGTTGCCACGTGCCTGTGTGCTACATCTGGAGCGGTCAAAGGAAAGATAATTTATATATATATATAAAAGTGACAACTTGTCTTGCCCATTGGTCAGTATATTATATAAGTTATAGTCAGACTAGAATATTGGCCAGTGAAAATATTAAATAAAACCTCCCCCCCCCCCACTGCCCCCCTCTCTCCTCCCTCTCCCCCCCCCCCCCCCCTTCCCTCCTCATGAACAGCTTCACTCATCTCCCCTGCCACCAGAACTTTTATTCAGCAGTGTCCCTACACGTGTACTGAAGTAGTGTTGTGCACTGTCCCAGACAATTACAAGTGTATTGTTCCTCCTAGGTATAAGCATAAAACATCTTACGTGTGTGCTTGCTGCTGTTCTTGTGCACCAGTGAACATCTCCAGTCTCCAGTTCGTGTGTGTGTCTGTTTCATAGAACTACAAAGGCCTGTGTGTGTGTGTGTGTAGCTGTTTCAGTGTGCCAACGTGCGTCTCCTGTCACTGAAGTACAACAGCCTGGACAGCCTGCCGAGTGACATCGGGCGCATGCAGAAGTTGGAGTACCTCGCCCTCACCAACAACAAACTGCAGGTTCGGTCCATCCCACACACGCTCGTCTTCTGCCGGTCCCTCCACACGCTTCTCCTTGACAACAATCTCCTTGACGCTTTGCCCGGCTTCCTTCTTCAGATGCCCTCCATCCGAACAGTGCATCGCCATGGAAACCACAACTATTTTAAGTCGACCTTTATGTGGTACCACACAGACGTTTACTACCGGATTATTCCTGTCATGGGTTACCCATCCCCGCCGATTCCTTTCAAGGAACAGACGCTGCAGTTTTGGGCAGCGAAGGCAATCATCGGCTCAAAGAAAGACTTTTTCAGCGATATTGCCATCGCTCCTGTTTTGAAGGACTACATTGCCGACATTTACCCATTGTTCAACGTGTGTCACAACTGTAACAGAGCCACCTTGGGGAACACTTTCGGTAAGTGTGATATTGATATTGCTGTGGATCATCATCCCATTACCCACGGCTTAAAATCTTCCACCTTTTGGCGGATTTTCACCTTTAGCTAAAAATATCCCTCTCCCCGCAAAAGGTGTGTTATCTCCTCTGAAGCAGTTTAGATCATTCCAAACTAGACCAGATTTTAGTCTTATTCTAAGCATTTTCCTCCAGAAAAGTGTTTCCTCCTCTGGAGCATGTAAACTCATGCCAGAGTGCACCAAACTGCACAGGTTTTATCTTTAGAGTATAAAAGAAATTCCCGGGGAGCATGCTCCGGAGACCAGCTTTTAGACATAACGTGTCAGCTTTGCAGATCGTGTGTGCTCCAGGCTCTGCCACTTCCTCACTGAATGCTACAGACTTTTCTCATCATGAATCATTTTAAACCCTGATTAACTCGTCCAGGAATGCGCATAACCTGACCTCTGTATTATTTTGGGTTTTCTTTTTCTAAAGATCTAGAGTTAAGAATTGTTATCGACAAATTAATAATAAAATCATACATTTTGAGAAGTTTATCATCTGTGCTTTGTATTAAGACTACCTTGATCTGTCTTCAAGTACATGCTCCGGAATAATCAATAAAAATGCAAGCAAAGAAGAGCGAAGGATTCATGTTTTTGTCTTCAGTGTAACACTTTTACACAGTGTCCATTGACTTGTCTTTGTGCTGTGTCCTGGGGCAGGTTACAAAGTGATTACGTTCAAGAACCCGTACCTGGGCAACACCTGTGTCCCGTTCCAACACTGGGCGTGCTCCATAGACTGTGCTAAGGCACTCGAGATTCCTGCACGCATTGAACAAATCGCCGCAGCGCAGGAGCTGGACCGGCAGTATGAGGAGTATGTCCTGGAGTGCCATCGCAAGTTCTACACCACCAACCGCAGCCGTGTGCTTTCTTGTCGATCAGGCTCCCCTGAGGGTGGGGCTCCACAGAATCCCAGAGAGGTGCAGCTAAAGCGAGCGGCTGTTGCCACACAGACTGTTGGCGTTGTGCCAGAAGACGCCACGAGAAGAGGGTGTGAGTGTGTTGTATCTTGATGGTGCCGAGTGCTGTTGTTGCTGCTGCTGCTGTGGCCGAGTTAGTTGGTAGATCTGACCTGAAGGAATCTGTGTGTGAGTGTGTGTGCATGCAAGACAGCGCCACAAACTTCATCAAGTTGTTGAACTAGCCACTGCCAAAATGGTTTCTTAGAAAGAAGGCGGAACTTCCTAGTCTTGAAAATTATGATATTTTTCCTCTTTCAGAAAAAAGGTGTGTTTGGTATGTAATATTTTATGAAGTACAATCTTGTAGGCTTCAGGAATTTTTGTTTTTAAATAATGCCTCTGAATTTGAAGGTTCTGTGCCTAAGATTCTGTGCTACAGACTTGATCTGTTGCACTTAAAGTCCAGATTTTATTGTTCACCACCATTTTACAAGTGTGTCATATTCTGGACATGTCAGCTCCTAAAAGAACTGAGGGGGAGCCAGGATAGCCGAATGGTAGAGCGTTGGAGTCCCAATGCTCAGGTCGTGAGTTCGAATCCCGGCTGGGGCCACATATTTGTCTGGCATTTTTCTCCTTTTAATTGATATCACCCATGCATGGTGGAAAAGGACGTTATTTAACTCCCAAACACCCACCCACCCACTCCTAAAAGAACTGACAAGAGATGTTGGATGTCTCAGGATGCTGGATCGTTCTCTTCGTCTCCATCTTGGCCAGTGCTGCAATCATTTTGTTCTACTTTACAAATACTAGTCAATTACTCCGCACGATCACTGAATGATCACTTGTTATAATAGTTGTTGTTGGGTCTTGAGGGGTATGAAGTCATCACCAAGGAACATATTAAAATCTAAAGTCTGTGTCATACTCATAGGACTAGGACTATGTTGTCAAGAGGTGCTATATGCTGTATGTAATGTCATCATTTTGCAGGGTTGCACATTTAAGTCGGTCCCAGGACATTGACCTATAAAAATTTCAAATGTCCTATTTTTCCCACCTCAAGCGGACATTTGTCCTATTAAAATTTTTATTGCCACTAAGTGGCCAGGACACTGTGTCCTATCACTTTGCTGTTTCCAGGACACTTTGTCCTATAGAAGCTGTGGAAAATGTGCAACCCTGATTTTGTATGTAGAGTTTTTGGATGAAAATTTATAATGTGATTTTTCTGCTTCTCTGATCTTGTTTTCCTGTTACAAAGTGCATTTCTAACGAGAAAAGAATATGTACTAAGATCTGTGTTGATTACAACAATTTTAAATGAAGGATTTCAAAATATATGATGAAGAGATATATTATATATTCCTGGCTTTGGAACTGAATGTGTTGTTTCATTGAATAGTATAAATGACACTTGTCAGCGAGACATTGTCACACCAAAGATCATACAATAATAAGACACTCAACTTCTGTGTTTCTGTGAGGTAAAAAAAAAAAAAAAAATGGCATCGCTGACCATCCCCACAGTGCAAGACTCAGATGTATCGGCCTCCTCCCTCGGAGTGTGGCCGACATCAAATGCTGCTTTTGGCACAGTCAGGTTTTCAAGGAGAGGTGACTGGCTTATCATTAATGATGGTCTTTGTGCTACACATGACAACACATTCAGAGTACGTCATTCAGACAAATCGTGCTATTCCATCACCAGTTCTTAAGCAGCACAAGACGAATGTTTCTCACTCTTAAGGGTTTTTGTAAATAATAATGAGCATGTGTGTGTGTGCCTGTGATTGTGTGAGAGTTAACGCTCCAAACTTTACCAAGCACGCTGAACATTGTGTGTTGGAGTGTATTTGACAACTCAGACAAGTGAAGGATTGTGTTGACTGTTCTGTGATAGACCGACGGTTGCTGACACTAGCAGCTTGCTCACTTGCTTGTGTGAATTGTGCACACACTCTACCAGGGTGTACCCTGGCAAAATTAACACGTTTTTATCAACATATTTATTCGCATTTGAATTGTGTTTTTGCAGATTTTTAGGTAATGTAGTCTAGCCTTGTACCATCCATCCGTTAACAAGTCTCTTCCATTCTTTTCTGACATTCCTGTGTATCTCTCTCAAACTCTGTCGTATGCTTGTATGAATGTCTGGGTGGAAATATGTTGATAGATTGTGAGGTTTCATTCTTCTGTGTTTACAAGTAAGTTGACAACTGTGTAATGATTAACAGATTGCTGCTTTCCTTATTTCAAAGAGAGAGTGTGTGCATGATTTCTTTTTCATTTGATATTCCTGTCCTTTGGTTGTTGCTTTGTTCAAAGAATCTGTCTTGCTGCTGGTGAAGCCCCCCCCCCCCACCCCACAGTGGACACCCACCCACCCACCCACCCCTCCCTATTGAGATCTGAGTGGTTCTGTGAAGACTGCAAAACAAGGAGCTGCAGATGATGAAAATGAACAGCTGTTTTAGGAGCTTCTTGTAAACACATAAATTGCAAACTGACAGCTGTTTGAAAACCTGAAACTAACAAGACATCTTAAGTGATTATTTTTTGTTGTTGCTTTTGGTGTACGCTGCTCATGTCCCAGTTCAGCCATAGTGCGACTGGTTGACATTGTTGATTCTGGTGTGTGTAGCTGTAGGCAGTACAGTATTAGTATGAAACGCTGGTTGGATGATTGTACAATGTGTGTAGGCTGTTCATCTGCCTTATAATTACACACCGATTCACACACAGCTAGTGATCTACTGTCATCGGGGAAAAGGCACAAGTGACATGGCTTTTACAGGTGTTTAGACCCTTTCTCCTAGTGACAGTAGATACCCTCACGGTGTTTGTGATGGAGAAAGTCAGCTGACTCAATAAAGTTTGACTGTTGCACTGTTTTTCCGTTTCTGTGTTTCTTGCAGTACTTACACTCACATAACCTACCCCAAGCCTGAATGTCTGCAAACACTCAAACAGTATGGAAACGATATTCACACAAAGTTTATGTTCACCTCAAAACAACCACACCAAAAACAGTGTACATATATATGTTCAGACTTGTGTGAATTACATCCCCACTCATGGAGTACATTCAACATCACAATATCAAGTCCATAATAAATCTGGTCCAAGGAACTTGATCAACTTGTCTTCATCAGTCTTCACCATTTTGTTTCCAACATATGGCACTACACGATGAAACAACTGACAAACGTGCAACCAAAACAAAATGAGAATGAGCACGCTTGCCATGCCAAATGCCCTCTCAAAATGTTCAATGTATCATGTCTGACTAGCAAATTCACTTTTGAAAATGCCTCTCACCTACCTACCCTAACTACTGTCGATTCCAGCAGAAATGGCAATTTTTAATATATATATATATGTTAAACGGTTATTGACAAACGGAAACTTTTGCATGCACTGCAAAATGTTTTGACAAATATAAAGCAGCATTTAGAAAGCAACTCTATATTCATCCCTATTCTCGTTTTATAATTCTGTTCAAATTTGTTAATGAAAATATAGTTATAATTACCAAAACAAACCCACACGCATATATATAAATTTTGCACACTGGTACGAACAATTCCTGTCACCCGATTTGCCAAGTCTTGATCAGAAACTGTAGAATAGGTGTCACATACAGCCACTTCCTGAATATACACGCATAATAAAAATTGTCGACCATGTTACCCAGACAAATATCACAAATGACAGCAGGTGCAAATAATTCACATGACCTAACACGAGATTCTATGTTTGTACACACCAAGCTTTCGTGACACAAACTCAGAGTATAGCCCCCATGTTATGAGACATCACACTTTTCTAATCTATGCAGCAAGGTACAAGTATGACCAATCTCTGTACACGTACACTTCCATCATCGCCACTTCCAAACGTTTTACAATGCAGAGGTGCAGTAGCAGTCTGTGTATGAAGAATAAGAGTCACGGGCTACATAAAATTCCCCCTGCATACTTCAGTCATCTGTGAGTGTGAATCTAACAGCCACTAAATTATGTTGTGATCAAGCATCCAACCACATTTATGTACGATGCTTACAACTTCCAGACGAAATCAACTAAAATGAAATGTGAACTGAGACAATTGACCATTTGAGAGATTCACCTTAACTATGCTAGTACTGTAATATGTGAGTCAGTACCTCACAATCTTATTTTACCACTCGCATGCTGCTTCAAACAAAGACTGTTGTCAATTATTACATACATTACCATCATCGCACGGAGCAACAAATACATTTTTGTTACTGAGGAGTTTTGACCCCTACTCTGGCCATACCCAGTCCAAACACTGCCTGCAGTCCATGAGCTAGACACACACTCAAGCTGCTCAGCTGAGGTACATTACTCTGACAAAGCCCATCATCTGTTTGATGGCTCTCCCCAGAGACAGGGCAAGAATAACCCAGTCCAGCGGCTCTACGTCATTTTATCAAACTGCTCCAAAGGGTAATGTTCTTTGTGCTGCAACACATGTTCCTTCATCGCTTGTCGTTGCTTTTCCAAATGTGGAGGCAGTGTGTCGTACACATCTGTAAACATTTCTTCCGGGTTTGGCTTCTTGCGACCCTCCGCTTCAGCAAACGCCTTCATTACCTTAAAAGATATGAAGAGATGAAACGTTAACTATAAGGTACACAAGTTCTATTCAGTCTATCATGCGTTGTCTGAAACAACTAAAAAGTGCTTTTATCTAACACCCTCCCCCCCCCCCCCCAATCCCTTTTTTAAAGATGGGTACTATGACACAGCGGCACCAGGTTTCAACTGCCAACAATTTGTGAGCCTTGATATGTTGGAATACGGGCCTTTAACAGTCACAGATTTATGCATATTCTTCATATTCTTCATACTTGAAAAAGACTTATAAGTACTGCACAGCGATCAGCACTGACAATGCTACACCGACAATGCTACACCTACAATGCTACATCGACAATGCTACACTGACAAGTTACCGACCATTTTTCTGGATCCAAGCTTCCACTCCTGCTCGGCCTTTTCATCCCACCAGCCCTGGTTGAGCATGTAGTGGCGGAGGCGGGAGATAGGGTTATCCTGCTGGTCCCAGTAACTGACCTCGTCCACTGAACGGTAAGCCGAGCTGTCATCTGATGTACTGTGGTGGCCAATTCTGTGTCATGACAGACGAGAATGTTAGCTATGAAAACTTGAAACTGTGGTAACAGGTGCTCATAAAGCAAAGTAGATTCAAGGAAAATCCGCCAGCACACACACTTTTATATCAAGTATACACATTAAAAACAAATCCCATGTCCATCATTTGAAGAAGGCTAGGCTGTGGCTGGCAGTATTGAAGACAACCCCCCCCCCCCCCCCAAAAAAAAAAACAACCCAACAACCTCTGGGATAAAAAAAAAAGGTGCTGATAAAAATAAAGGGCATTGCTGTTTTTTGCCCCAGGGGTGCAGTCAACATTTCCATGACAGCAGCAATGGGAGTAAAGAATTACATGCACCAGTAAGCCACATCTGATATATAAAACAAAGCCCCCACCCCCACCCCTCCTTCAGTCTCCCTCATACACACACACACACACACACACACAGAGTACCGGTATGTCATGGCCTCAATAAGGACTGGTCGATTCTGCGTGAGACAGATGTCCCTGGCTGCCTTTGTGGCATTGTAGACAGCAAACGTATCGTTTCCATCCACACGCACTGTTGATATTCCATAGCCTGGGCCTCGGGCAGCTGTACAACACCAACAGCTCCATGAGTCACCACGAGAAAGACTGTGACTGTGTCAGTCAAGAGAACACTAAACTGGCAGACAGAAATCTCACACTAAACCCTTACTCATCATACAGATCTGTTCATCAGGGATTGTAAAACTGAAGTCTTCCCACAAAAAATCACTAGGGATCAAGGAGAACAAAAAAAAATCACCGTTTGATACACAGGACTGATCTTTAGAGTTGGACAAATGATCAACACGGCGACTGCTCAAACAGCTAGGGCCATCCCTTCGACCTGCAGTCACAGGCACTTGTCCAAACTACATGTACTACACCTTGAGAAATCCGACAACCAGCACTACAAGTAATCTAGCAGTCACTGTCAGTACGTTCAGCAAACTCACCTATGCCGTCTCCTCTGTACTGATCTTTCGTTGGAGTCGAAATGGCGTAGCCATTGTTGCGACTGAAAATGAGGAGGAAAAGATCAAGACGAAGCTTCTCATACCAGTCCACGTAGTGTCATTGTTAGCATTTCAGACCATGGACAGGGAAACCCTGGTTTGAATCCCAGCTGAGGCAAGTGGGATTTTTTTCTACCTCTGTCGGCTCCTCCCTAGAGTGGGTGTACTATGGGCCCAATGGGGGAGGCTGTTGCCACACAGCCGAGATTCACCCACTTCACAGGTGCGACTTTGTGGGTGCTTCCCTTGGTATATTTTGACAGGAAGTGTGGAATGCAGCCCTGTCACGCAGTCCCAAACCACACAGACCTCCATAGCATCATCATACTATCATTCTCATCTCCATCATCATGTATAATAAAAATTGCCCCAGCTTCCGAGCCCTTCATGGACTCCACCCGTGACCTGGGAGGAACACTACTGGAGCTGGCGAAGAGTTGGGACATTAAAAATAAATAAATAAATAAAAATCACACTGAGCAAAGTCTGTCTGTTCATGCTTAACTTCTTCTTCTGCGTTCCCAGATCATATTTTAAATTTGAAGAGCACAATAACTGTGAAACACTTATAAAGAAAAGTAAGAAACATTCACCAGAAGAAAATGATAGGGCAGTCCAAGACGGCAGCAAAATTGAGAGCAGCATGAGCGTCACCCTCTGAGGCCGCTCCCTCCCCGAAGTAGCAGATCACCACATGACCTTTTTGCTGCATCTTGCAGGCGTATGCAGCTCCTGCCGCTGAGGTTAAATCAAAATTGTGAGTATATATATATATGTGTGTATGGCAGGGCTGGAAAAATGCAGGTATCCATCCGCACTACTTAGGCAAAATTGTCGCGGATGTGGTCATGCCTTTAGAAGCAAGTCGCCCAACTTTCAAGGTTACATGACATTGACACTCTAAGGTCAGTCTGTGAACAAAACATACTTCAAACTATTTTGTGTGTGTGTGTGCACATGTGTGTATCGGTATGTGTTAAGACAAGACACTAGGCTGACATACTCATCAACAGCTGCAATCCTATCATGTGAAAAGCACAACAAAAATATTGAAAATGGAATTTACCTTGGGGCATTTGTGTTGCCAAGGGAGATGAGATAGTCACAAAGTTCAGATCCTTTGAGCCATAGTGCACTGGCATCTGCCTCCCCTTGCCCTTGTCCATCATATTTCCGTAGCACTGGTTCATGAACTCGTCCAGTGTAAAACCACGCCACATCAACACACCTGAAAGTCAAAAACCTATGGATTTTATTTACAGTACAGGAAAGCTCTGTTTCATGGGACTGACAGTGAAAGCAAATGTCATAACTACACTTAGTGTAAGTGTATTACTGTAAAGTCCTTGTTTTTATCAGTAAAGCTTCTTTTGAAACAGATAAGTGCCTATTGAGAGCGTCAGCAGTTGTTTAGAAAGCATGTTCTTGCCAACAGCTCCAAACCACAGTCTTTTGTTGTCTTTTCTCTATCTTATAGAAAGTGTCATTTCAAAATTCTGAGAAAAGCTTTATTTGAATTGTATGTATACCAATGTGTGTGCATGAACATTCATGTATACACAAGTGGGCATCTATAATTTAAAAATGACATGCAAAACTGCAGCCCATCCGTTTCCACCAGATTTGCACCTGTAAAGAGCGATGCTACAATGAGAACTGATTTCTCACCTGCCTCTCTGTACTGGCCAAAGACTATGTCACCGGGGTCAAGGGCAGCGGCTGACCCCATGTGTGTTCCCTCCTCCCCATAGTTTGTCATGTAGAAGGAGATACGACCTTGGCGCTGCGACTCGTACAGCACGCGATCCATTGTGTTGAGGAGAGTCATGTCTTTGTACATCTTCATCACGATATCCTTGTCCAGCTGCACAATGGAATTCAGTGTAGTGACATTTCATACAAGGGATTGACTTGAACAGGGCTTCAAATGGCCCATGATCTGAAAGGAGAAAAAGCGTGTAGCATTCAGTGACAAAGTGGCAAAGCCAGGAGCACACGTCTGCAAATTAGATGCGCTAGGGTTGCGTAGGGGAATGCTCCCCTAGATTTTTGGTGGGGTGCATTTTAAGTGCTTCAGAGGAGGAAACTCTTTTTTTTTAAAGGAAAATGTTTAGAGTTAGACTAAAATCTGTGCACTTGGGTGTGTCTTGGCATGATTCTTAGTGCTTCACAGTAAGAAACACACTTTTTTTTTCTTTTTTCTTTTTTTTGGGGCGGGGGGGGGGGTTAGCTATAGGTGGAAAACTACCTGCTTGAAGATATAGTATATAGTATTTGTAAGCAATTAAGACTTTGTTTCATATGAATCATTACAATTATACATCAAATGTACAAACTGTACATGTATGTATTGGTGTCTGACACACAACCTTTAACAAGAAAAAAAAAGTTTCCAATCTGCCTACCCTGATTTTTGTACACTTTCTTTCTTTTTTTCCTACTCTAGAAACTTTGGGTCCACAACTGAAAACAAAAAATTATTTATAAATTTTTTTTATTTTGTTTTGCCAGTTAGCAAACGCCCTCGAAGCTGAAACATAAACATTGTAATACATACTCCAAAACTTTGATCAAACTTCACAAGAGCATTAATTATAGCATCTGTAGGAAGCGCACAGTTGTGAGTAAACACTCAAATTTTCTCTCGCTGCACTTAGCAGATCTTTTTTTGTACATACATGTGTGTTTTTTTGTACTTCGGTACAAGTTGGGTTATAGATGCTGTGCACATATTAATCTGAAACATGCTAAACTTGCAGCCTGCAGTCAGTTTACCTTTGGGTCTTGCGTTTCATCAATGATCTTCCCTTCTCTGTTGAGCACCCGATACACAGGGACACCCTCCTGCGATTCTGGGTCAATGAATTCAAGTTTGTGCACATAGCGTGACCGTGAGCCTGGGAACTCGGGCTTGTCTTCAAATCGGGCTGTTGATTGTGATGACTTGGAGACCTGGTGAAGCACATTATTTTACAGTAAGTTACTGGTTGCTGGACAGCTAGGTAGTGTGAAATGTCATTTGTTTTCATACTGCTCTAATATCTTGTTTTTGTTGTTTTTTCAGTACAAGGGAGAAGTCAAATGATGTGGGGGGAAAACAGGAGGGGCAAGGGAAAGGGGAAGCGAGAAAATGAAATTGAAATAACTTTATTTGAAAATGGTTGAAGTTGAGAGAGAGAGAGAGAGAAAGAGATTGAGCCTGGCCAACTTTCCGACTCGGCAGCCCTTACATGTCCGCACAATTGAAATCTGATTGACAAGCATAAGCGACAGCACACCCTACAGAGGATTCTACACTGGACTTTGGTAACGGGATGCTGTCACCCTATTGAATCCTTGAAAGTAAAACCCTACTCCGAATTCACGTATGCCCTCTGTGTTACAGTGACCCTGCCGAAGTCGGTCAGTCGAAACCATCTAACATAGCTCTCATTACTCACACTAGCCCGATGGAAACAGCACACGGTAGTTTTCTGAATGTTTTCGGCTGTTCTGCAGACAGCGACACGCACAGCCAAGCGTGCAAGACTCAGCATTTTGGATGCAAACAAACAGCAATTCGCAGAGCCAGCAAATCACTTGTGTTTTTCGTCATCAGTTTTTGTGATTCTATAAATTATTCAGATAGGCATTTACGACAGCTTTACTGGTCTTCAAACCGACTGAAATATATGTCAGTAATTTTAGTTCTCACACATTACACCAAATTTGTTTTTCTTGTGATTAATTTTGATAAGACTAGTGCTACCGTATTTTTCTGAGCCTGTCATCATTTTTTATTTCCCATTACCGGAAATGACGTTCCCCACATAAGCGTAACTGATGATCCCTCATTCGCAGATGATTCATGATTGACATAGGGGAATCCGTTGCTGCTGCTCCCATTTTCTTCTGCCATTGTGTATTTCTGGTATGTATTATATCGCACTTAGTATATGTTCTGCCCATCATATCTGGAAAGCTGTTACAAACTGCGATTTTGTTCTCCCGATTTGACCCGATGGCCACGCAGTTGTGGATAAAATTTTTACGCTAGTTCCGTGTACGCAGCTGATCTGCCAGTTCACCTTGATTGTCAGTACTGTGCTATTACTCTTAGTCTTGTTTGTGAAAGCCCCGAGTGTATTTACGCGAGTGGTCGGAAAGCGAGAATGAAACGGTTCCGTGTTTGAATAGCGTTTACAGGATGGCGGAGACAAACAAATGAAAAAGTGGTTGTTGGTATGATGCTATCTGAATTATTCAACAATGAAGATGACTTCAAAGAAGTTTATGAGTTCGTAACCCCTATGCGCTCAGTGGATGCGTGCTGCTAGGTACTGATGACATATCCCAGCTTAAATGGGCCATCGCACACAGGCTCATAAAGAAAACATTTCTTTGTGTTTTCTGTTATCAAACTCTTCGTCCATTGTTGGCGTCTACAGTGGACAAGGGAGAAGGTGGAAATCACCAGGACATTTCCGAACACTTTTGTTAAGAAATGGTTCACAGCAAATCAGCCAACAGTGGCACTGGTTTCTCTATTCAATTTTCAGCTAGACACATCCAGACATCACTGGGGTATTACTATTAGAGAGAGATAGCAGGCGTTCGTCGGCTAACATTCTTCGTCGTTTCATGACGTGATTAGGAGCCGAAGACGCGCGCACAAATCTGTAGCATAGCAGCGGCCTTCGTCGGCAGTACGCGTTCGCGACAGAGTGGTGTCCCTTCACTCAATCTGTATGAGTCATTGTTTTTTCAATAAATTGTTTGTACTCGTGCATGCTATCAAGTGTCTTAGACTACATCAACACATTAGTGTTTATCAGCCGGAAGCAAAAGTAAGAGCACACTGAATCGAATACTTTTTGTACCTATCCTGCAAAAAAAATCCCGACATTTCACAGGTTGACGAGAGACAAGGGAGGTCACTTGTGCGATGTTTACCATCATGGTAGATCAAACTTGCCAAAAATGGTACCCATTTCACAGGCCAAAATGTACAAGCGCCGTACCGTTACCGATGCGAAAGATCATATCGGTCAATAAATATGATGTTCAAAACAAAGTAAAACTCAGTTTAAACCTTCAAACCTCTAAGAAAAGACAAGAAATAGCGAACGAACTCATCTTCGGATTTCAGCCTGTTTTTACGACGAAGATACGGATGCTCGTCGGCTCTTCAATATGCGCGCATGCGCAGTCGGCGAAAATTGTGGGGAATCCCGACGAAGGTTGGCCGACGAACGCTTGCTATCTCTCTCTAATATGAAGCAGGGTGGGGTTGGGGTGTTACTGTGTTTACTACTCTTTTTTCGTAACACATTATTATTTCTTTTTTTCCGCAAGTGATTAGTATTAATTTATCATCACAAAATAATTTTTATGTAGATGTTATTATAATTTATATGCATCCTGTTAGTTCAGAATGACCAGTGTCACTGTCATCATCTATCCAGAGTTAGATATTGTCTAACTTCTAGTTGTACTTGTAGGTGTATACTTTTTGTTTGTTTGTTTGTTTTTACTTTTGTTCTAGGCACAGTTTTAGTCATCTACTGAAGTAAAATGAAAAAAAGTTGAGACTCTCACAGTGTCATTGAGATTGAACCAGTGTTCATTATTTCGCACATAGGTCATTATGTGTGTCATTTGAGGCCGGTCCTACTAATTACCGAAAACAACGAAACGATCGAAAACAACTCTTAATACGGATAGAACATGGTTCAAACAGAGAAATAACAACACACAAACGTAATTAACGGTGAAAAAAGTGGCCTCAAAAAAAGCTAAAAGGAAAAAAAGGTGATATTACAGAAAATAACCAGTCCGGACCAGAGTCGCTTCCCTTGGGAGACACGTTCATTTCGTCGTGTTCTCTTGGAGTGCATAAGTACTTTTTTCCTTTAAACTAGTTTAATGCCTCTTTTTCACCTTTAATCGCATTTGTGTGTTGTTATTTCTATGTTTTAACTACGTTCTATGCGTTTTGAGAGTTGTTTTCGGTCGTTTTCGGTAATTAGTAGGACCCATTTGAGGCTGTATGTCACTGTTTTTACTATTTTCACAAAATGACCCTCAGAATTTGATGAAGAGGGTCACTGTGACCCTAAGCTGTAAAAGCTGTAAGGACCACTGTGAACTGAGCAGACATTTTGCTATGCTATGTTTTGCATACAGTACTATTAGTATTACACACAGTATCCAACCAGTTCACTAGATCAGTACAGTGTAGTTTTGTCTGTTTTCTTGCAGATCTGCAGTCATCGGAGCACAGTGGTCTCTGGCAAATTGTATTTGTTCACTTATAAGCATTCGTGAACCTTGGGATCTGCATGACTTTTGTCAGAACAGAATTCATTGGAACCTCACAACAGTGATCACATTAAACTACGCTAATTCAGTAATTGCCCCTGACACCCTGTCAGTCAGATTATCAGCTGCTTTGTTGGCACTTGAAGTTGGAGTGTCAGTTCTTGCTGTGAACTTTGTTGATCATAAACTGGACTACATCTGCCCAGAAGTAGAAGCAGTGAGGGTAGATAGAGAAAACAGAAACATTCTAGTCTGCACTGAGCAACCTGTGTGATTCAGCCTTCACTGACATTTCCTCTCTATGTCCAAAAGGCCAGGCGTAGGGACTTAAAGTGTGGAATGCCAGTATTTGCCCACCGGCCCTCTCTGTTGAAGCCTGAGGCATTGGATGGCAGTTGGTAAAGTAAACAATAAAACAGCCTTTAAACAGGAACTGTAGCTGGGCGCTGGGCAGGTCAGAGAGCTGTGAGACTGGGTGGGCTGAAACAAGAGAGGCATTTAGTGATTGACAACAGCTGGGGGAAAGCGGAAGATAGATCTATAGATCTGTGAGTGTGATCTGAAGCAGCTGTTGGCAAGGAGAGGGTCAGAACACAGGCATGGCACAGGAACCTGTCCTTGTCAACGTTTATGACATGGTGAGAAATTTGTGTGTGTGTATGAAGTGTAATTTATTACACGTGTATACATGTACTGTGAAATTGTCTTTTATGCATGCTGTAGATAAGAATGTGGCTGGTTTTCCCTCACTGCAAGCCACTTTTGTTTTTGTACTGGGGTATGCTGTGCATGTGTGATTATGTTCCTGGATAAGTTTGAGTTTTGAGGAGAGAGAGAACTATTGTTTTGATTATTAAACTACTATAGTATACTTTGGAACCTGATTTCACATGCTCTGTTATTTTTATCTGAAGAGGAAATATTTCTATTCATGTTAGTCAACACACTGGCACAGTGAACAAGACCTTGTGTTGTACAAGTGTTGATCAATGTGTGTGTGGTACATACATTTGCTTACTGTGGGTCAAGATACCACTACTAGTAAAAGTAGTATAGTACATCTTTATTGCATGGTTTACCAGTTTGGATTTGTGCCCTAAGTTTTTGTGTGTGTGTGTGGCGCGGGGGGGGGGGGGGGGGGGGGGGGGGGTTAATGGGATGTCAGGCACAGTTTGGTTGAAGTAGGTTATGTGTCCAATAAATGTGATCACATACATGTGTCAGTATTTTCTGTTTCAGTACTGGATTAATGAGTACACATCATCACTGGGTCTAGGTGTCTTCCACTCAGGCATAGAAGTCTATGGCACAGGTAGGTCACAGGTGTTTGAGCACAGAAAATAAATTATAACCGATGTGCACTTCACACCCCAAAACTGTTTGCTTCACACTTTCACAGACAGTTCACTCTGTCCACTGTACTTGAACAGCTTGTGTAGACTAGCGGTCTGCTTCATATGTTAGTGTTATATATATATATATATCAAACTATTGTATTCACAGTGACGTTTTACAGCTGATCCCGGCCTGCGTGTCACTGACACCTTTTGGAGATGAGGTCGATAGAAATTATCAAATCACACTAAATCTAAATGTATGTGTACTGCTACCAGGGTATAGCCTATGAACATTTGTACATGTATACATGTATTATTATTGTATGTTATATATGTATTACATGTATTATGTTAACATTGCATGTGGTGATGTACTGCTTTATGTACAAGTTACAACATGTACATTAAGTCTGTATGTGTATGACATTTTCAGAGTATGCCTATGGAGGCCACCCTTTCCCCTTCTCTGGTGTATTTGAGATTGAACCTAGAGATGCCGATGATCTGGGAGAGCAGTTCAAATTCAAGTGAGTGTCTCATGGATAGTGTTGTCCTGTGCCTTCCTACCGGAAATGATGAAGACTTGATTCCACCACTCCAACTCAATTGAAAAAGATATGACTATGAGGTTAAAAACAACCACAAGAAGAACCTTCAGATGGTGCAGTGATGTGCATACTGCTGTGATGTTTGTTTAGGAATTGATGATATTGTCTGCCTCCTTCATACAATTGTAGACTCAGGAGGAGAGTTCCGCAAACTAGGGGGCTGCAGTCTTGAATTGAAGGACCATGTGTCTGCCCAAACACTATCTTTGTTTTGCTTCGTAAGCGACTTGGGTGTCAACTGGCAAGATTATGTTGCCTCACAGTCAGAATACCTTATATTCTCTTGATACATGTATACATATAACAAATTAACATATATATATATATATATATATATGCTGCAGATTCACATTTTGACCAGTAATCAGGGTTCATACAGGTCATGGAATCCTGGAAATAGCTTTTCCAGGCCTGGAAAGTCATGGAATTATCTAAAGAGTCATGAAAAGTCATGGAATTTCAGAATTTTATGGAAGCAAATTTGAGCCCAACAGTGAAACGGTCAGCTTGGTGATTACTCGTTGGACTGATTGCCAAAAATACCAACAAACTGCCTTCCCATATAAGGCTATTAACTAACTCTGAACATTGGTCTTGCTGACTGCGGTAACTTGGATAAGCTCATAATTTCTACCCTCGCGTGTGTCAGTGTGAAAGAGGGTAAGGAAGTTGTCATGGAAGACAGGAGAATTGGCATGGAAAAGTCATGGAAAAGTCATGAATTTTTGAGACTGTGAACCTGTATGGACCCTGACTGTAATGTCAGTACATGTATTATTATTGTTCTTGTTACAGACAGACCATCCACTTGGGGTTTACAGATTTCTCACCCGATGATATACGACGCATCACGGAGCAGCTGGGGAAAGAGTTCAGGGGAGACCAGTATCATCTTCTCAACAAAAACTGCAATCACTTTACATCAGCACTCACACAGGTAAAGAGCATGTATTGATGTAGTGTTTTGTTTGTTTCTTTGTTACGGGCTCATTTTGAGAGTTGGTAAGAGAGATGTGTTTGCGGAGGACAAAGTAGCTGTTACTTGATTAGCCTTTCACTGTGCTTTACAGGCATGCCTACCATCATGGAGTAGACATACTTGTCCCAGGAAACGTATAAGATGGACAGACTGTCTCAGAAATACGGATATCTGCTGGGTGTCCTGGAAAAAAAAATGATTGAATCTGCATCACAGTAATCGACCTTGTTATCTCTCTTGGGCGCTACGAGCAAAGTGGCATGACTGCACGGTGGAGCGCTAAAGAAACATAATCTGCACCAGGTCTTTTCGGCAAGATAGCTTCAATTATGCGCAGACGATTTTGATTGTTAAAATCGGTTTCCTTTTAATCTTGTTAAGACAAAACCAAGTCATCTGACTAACCTGTTTGGAATATATTTTGTACAGGATGTAATTTCATGCAGGTGAGCCAACACAGTAATTAAATTTTATGTCTGAAGCTTGGTTGATGTACAGTACATGTAATGCGCTGTATTTTTGGTGTGTTCCTGAAGGTTATGCTGTGTTCTGGATTTCCAAGTTTTGTGTCCCAGGAATGTTAATTGCTGAGTTGGCATGCCAACACTGGTAATCTTTTTACAAACCCTTACCGCAACCCCCATGTTCAGAATAGTAGTTTGATTTTGAATATGGAAAGCTGTTTATAGCAGGCCAAGCTAAGTGTTGCTTCCTGCGTATGGTAAAATTTTATTCAGTGTGCAGTGTGAGACAGAGAGCCATTTGCTGAATGTTTTTTCAGATCCTGTGTGGCAAAGAGCTGCCAAGCTGGGTGAACCGCCTGGCCTACATGAGTTCCTGCATCCCCTTCATCGAGCGCGCCATCCCTAAGGAGTGGTTGACGCCGATGGCGCTACAGAACGTCGTCATGCAAGATTCTCACGCCCAGGAAGGGCAGGTCACAGCACAATCCTCTGCACAGTCGCAGGCACACAGCTCACAGGGCAGGTGACGGACACTTTGACACTTAGGTGATGTTTGTTGACGGCTTTGTGTCTTGAAGGCGATACCAGACTGTGATGGTGCTGAATCATCCTGACACGGAGGCTGGGGGTGTTTCAGCAGGACATACCCCAGATTTGTTCAGCTCCAGTCCCACTTTCAGGTCTCGTGGTCATCGAGGGAGTTTGTCTGTGGTTGCTAACTTTGTTCCTCAAGCAAGGTTGTTTGGCGTACATGGACGCGTGTACTTTGAATCACTGATCATGGGGAACAAGTGGTCGGCCTTCGAGTACAGTACTTGTTGAGTTTGTTGTTGTCTGTTGCCATCATTTGATCAAAACATGACTAGTTGTTGTCCGTACAGGGTGAAATTGTTGTGTCTGACACATTTACACTTACAGAGTTGTTGATCAGTTGAGAATGATGTCTTGCCAGCACTGAAGCTGATGCGGGTAACGTTAGACACGTCAAGCATTGTGTGCCTGTCACTAGGTCGTGTGGAATCCTTCAGGGAGTTTGAACAACCTGCTTAGTCCTCACCAGCTTGAGACGTAACATTTTATTTTTGTAGGGATACCCGGATTGAAGCAAGGCTTACCTTTGGGGTTTGGTTATTTGTTATGTTTTTAGTGTCGGGGTAAACGAGTACAGTGTCAATAGAAATACTTCAAGTGCAGGGCTGAGATTTAGCAAGCCAGGCTAAGGAGCCAGCCGGGCTCCTAACCTGGGAAGTTGAGGTTGCCAGAAAATTTTTCAGGTTGCCAGACCCTTTGATTGAAAACGCGGTCCTATTTTAAATTGTATAACTATTGCAGCTAATAAACAAGAAAACTTTCAACAACAACACTGTTTCATTTTTGTGCACTCTCCTTCTGGCAACAATCTCTGTGTCCAGCTGACTGCTCATGTTTTTTGATCGAATCAAGTTTAAACAAATTTGTGCCGATTACAAAGGGCTGCTGCTGCTGTTTACAGCGCGTGTCAAGAGTCTGTGTACAGGTACGGAATCTCTACCACTGGCGGTAATTTTCATGTCGCCAGCCGGGCGAATAGTACCATAAATCGAGTTCGCCAGACACCATTTTTAGGGGCCATTGGCAAGTTGGCGAGCGTTAAAGCTCAGCGGTGCCAGGTGTCAAGTAAAGTAAATTTAAAAGACATTTTGAGCTGGTGATGGTGGCGGCGTGTGAAGGTACCAGATTTCGAGTGCATTGGCATTAGTTGTAAGAAGCACATCATACTCTGCTGTCAGGTGTGAAAGGGCATATGTACTTTTCAAATGCATTGTGCCTAAGCCTTTTTACCAGATGACAATAGGACTGTTTGGTTTTGTTAAGACATGTGACTTACAAGTTGCGAGGTTGTTACAGTAAGCGAGCGGACACACTTACTTCCTGAAGTCGGGAGCACAGTATGCGCATGGATACATACCCACAGCCTGAAGTCAGGAGCACTTCTGTGTGTGTGTATTTGTTTGGGCACTCATGCTAAAACTAAAAGCAGCTGACAGTTACACTATTGTAGCTGCAACATTTGTCGTGAGTGAAGGGTTATCGTACTCAGGCCTCTTAGTCTTACATTGTAACTTACATGACTTTCAGTTATAGCACCCTCTATTTCATTTTGCTTTGTTTGTGTTCTGGTCATTACTTAGATTAGCGTGCATAGATCTTGCTTTTTTTTGTGTTTGCTTTTCTTTTTTATTTTTAAGGCAGTGGTTTGCTTTCTGTCCTCAGCTGGATAATTTCATGATGTTTGCTAGATTTTTATGCATCCTCATTGTCGTCACCATTTTAACAGCTTCTTATCTATTTTTAAGGATAAGATGCAGGAGAATCTAGTTTTTACATCACATTTGTTGTACATGTATTTACAATTAAGATTTAGAACCTCATTTTTAAAAATGGTTAGTGCACAAGCATGTCCAGGATAAATGTTGAAAGCCTGTAGGTATGTTCATGGTATTATATTTGTAATAATGCATGCCTAGAATTACAGACATGATTTGAAGATAATTACTGTGCTAGTGAAGTGGTCCTTTGCATTTGTCCCATCATCACAGGAAACATGAATTGAACCTTTTCGGTGTGTGTCATGATTTATGGTGATTCTATTCAAATATAATTATGTCCTTCATTAGTGTAGTTGGACGGAGTGGTGTAATGTAGGCATGATTAGGATGAAGCGTTCAGATTAAGTTGATTATGGGTTCTCTTTTAGCATTCATGGTGACAGATAAGACAGTACATCGTTCATTTATTGTGTTATTTATTCATTAGGATCAAGCTGAACAAAAGAATGTACATGTATGATAGTGTGTGTGTATCTTGTGTGTGTGTGTGGGGGGGGGGGGGGATAAATGGGAAAACTGCATTGGCAGTGTTGTGATGTAACTTCTGTAGTGTGTAGAAAATTCTGATAGTACATCTTGGTCCAAGGACAAAAATGTCCAGATCGGATTTTCTTTCATTTTCTTTGACATATTCAGGCACACACAGGGGCACACTTTCTTCACTTTTCCAAATTGTGTGTTCATTGCAGCCGCTGTAAAAGAGATCAGTTTGGGGAGGGGGGGGGGGGGTGTCAGTGGGCTGCAGCTTGGCTTTTTCGGGGGCAGTGCAGATAGTTTGTGCCTCCCTTACCAGTGTTTTGTTTGTGTTGTTTTTTATTTTTGTGTGTGTGTGAGTTTTTTTGGGTTTTTTTAATGAACAATGATCATGTGAATACACTGGTAATGGTCTCTGTAATGGCTTCTATTGTGTTTGACAGGTTTTCTTTGTTGAATCTGTCAATATTTGATTTTTTTAAATTTTTTTTTAAGGTTTTATTGAATGGAATGGTCAACTTGTATCATTTCAGTCATTGCTTTAGCAATTTCCAATGTACTGTTTACATCCAACCTGTGGTCTGATATGGTCGTGGATTTTGAACTGATAATGTGATGTGCAATGATTTCCAATTTTGTGATGTGTATATGGTTTACTACTAGTCGGTCGTGATGAGGTGTGTATACTGTATAGTGTCATATGTTCTTTTTTTTCTCTCTTCACAGTTATTTTGTACAAACTTTTAAACAGGGCTGGATGTAATAATTTTCAGAGTGAAACATATATAATGTTGTGTGTTGAAAATATTAAAGTGTTGAATGCGGAACTCGAACCATAAACTCAGATGGGTTCTGCTCACTCTTTGCAAATCAACACAGGCTCTACTGTCTCGTTCATGTCACCGCATGTCCATGCCAGGTATTTCCTTCCCAGAACTCATAAGGCAATTAATACATCCATATGATTTATCTACAGCAGTAGCACTTAGAACGAATTATGCAGTTTTAGCACTGTTGTTTGAAAGGTAGTACATGTACTTAACTCTCCGTAACTCAATAACAGGCAGAGTATAGAGTGTAATATATATGCAAACCTGTTTTTGACGCTAAGTTTGGTGCTACGGCCATCTCATTTCTTCCAACTTGGATTCTCGTAATGGATTGTACTGTACCTACAGGGAGTTTACACACCTGTATGATGGCATCCCCTTTTAGTATCGTCGCAACTGTATGAGGTTGCTGACTTCTCGTTCTAGTTTCTTTCAGCAAAATTGTGTCCAGAGTCTGCTAAAGGGTTATGGTCTGTTTCTTTCTTTGACTTCCTTCACTATGCCATCCCCTGACGCCAATCAGGATGCCAAACTCACTTCATGCTACATGTTGCACAGACAGGTATTCATACGACTAAAGTCCAGTAGTTCCTCTTGCGACTGCCACTGATGAGTTTATCATTCTTGCACAGTCAGTAGCAACATGATCCCAGTATCAGTTTTACTCCCCACATAATTCTGTAAATAAAGTGTGATCTGTACTGGGGGAAGCCAAGACGTGGCAGCCACACAGTCAGTACCAACATGATCCCAGTATCAGTTTTACTCCCCACATAATTCTGTAAATAAAGTGTGATCTGTACTGGGGGAAGCCAAGACGTGGCAGCCACACAGTCAGGTCTGAGACAGCCAAGTTTCTTAGCAAGCCAATTAAGTGAGCAAAACCTGTGATATATGTGTATCTCACTTGTCTGCTTGCAATCAGCACTTAACTCCAGTATGGCACTTGCTTTTGTCAGATTTACCCCATCAATTATCACTACTCAGTTTGACCGCTGCCATGTAAGGTGTGCGACAGCTAGAGAGTGTAGGAGGCACGCCATTGAACTCTGGTCAGCGGCTAGTTTGCTTTTGTGGTAGTTGCTTCCTCACCTCCACACAAATAGTTTATTTCAGTATTTGGGTACTTGCTTGCAGATACTTCGCTTTTAGTGGAACTCTCCTTGAACAAGCACGCACACGTCTGTTCATAAACATTCATCAACCTTCGTTCATTCACATTCGCGACTCTTCAAAACTGCTGATTCACTTGTTTGGTCCACTGTCGATATCACTGATGCAGATTTCAGGGGCTAATCGTTTATCTCAGAAATACATGTAGTTCAACAGAGGCATCAAACGTGGTGTGCATTTATGATCATAGGATATCAAGTGTCATGTCTTGAGTGTGTACAGTGTATGTGGTGTACAGAATGTGGAACCAACTTACGTATATATATACATATGTACATATTGTGTATTTTTTATTTTACCGAGTACTGTGCATTTGTTCTGTAAAAGTGCTTGCAAGAGAAGTCTGTACTCAACAGTTTCGTTCTTTGTAAATATATGTGGGGTGACTGACTGGTTATCTTGTGACTTGTACAATGTCTGTATATTGTTTTGAACCTTACATGAAGTGTCAGATTGGTTTAATGTTGTACAATAGTTAGGAGTTTGATGTTATCTTGCCTTGGGATATGAATCTCTTCATTGATATTACTTTTCAATACTATGATAATCAGGAAAAGAAAAATATGCAATAAAATATTGTTGCTCACACGTCTCTTGTGCCTGCACTGTGAGAGTATAGTGGATGTTTGGCAGTGCCGTGTGGTAGTTTGTATACTAGACAGTCATAGAGACACCATGGGAAACACAAGGTCTAGAGTAAGTTTTGTCATCATTCAGTGACCTGTGCTCCTTCATTATTGGTACACTGGAATGCAGATTTAGGGGTTTGCCAGTCCGACTTATGATTCAGACTCCATCTTGAGTAATGATTGCATTTACCTTGTTCTCTGTAATCAGCTGGCGTGTCATCCTCAACAAATCATCTGCAGTTTTGGGAATTTTACCCAGAATGATTGCAAACCTCACTACAGTAGAACCTCTTTTGGGCGGCCACCCCTTTGGGAGACCACCTGCCTGTGCAGACCAATGTTACAATGATACTGGGTTGCACTTCTTCACTGTCTGAAGCTTCTTTTGGGTGACCACCTCTCTTTTAAGACCACTCTTGTCTGGCCATAGGGGTGGTCGCCCAAAAGAAGTTGTACTGTACCATGCACTACTGTCAAAAGCGAAAGTCGCGACCGGAAGTCAAGTACGCTTGATCATGTGATCAAGAAATCACATGACGGCAGTTGTAAAATGGCGGCCGCGTCGGCTGCTGTTGAGCTGACTCCGGCGACTGTCCAAGAACACCTGTACAAAGTGCTTGTCATTGGAGAGTTTGGAGTGGGTGAGTACCTGCAACGTGTTATAATACGTATGCGTCTCCTGCTGCTTTGTTTACTGTAGGAATGTACTCTGTTTCCACAGGGGCGAGTCGATGTGAAACGAGCAGTTTTTCGCCGGTGGACCGGACGAAACAGACGGTCTGTTATTTACTACGAACCGTTTGATGCAGGGCTCAGGATATCGCAGGACTGCAGCGTTTTCTGTTTTTCTCTTGAACATCAGCAACGTCCCAATTTTTTTTTTTCATTAAAAAATAACAGAGTTTGGGCTTGTGAGCAAACAGTCAAATGTGCAAATACGGACACACTGCATATTCTTTATGTCTGAGTCACCCAGGATTCTCGATTCCGGCGATAATTTCCAGGTTATCAGTACTATTTTAGGTCAGTTGAGGGCGATTTCAGGTAATCAGTTGCAGGTCAGAATGGTGGTATCTTAAAGTGATACATAACTGCCACCGTGTTCTGGTACGTCTCCGCCACAAAGTAAACTTGGCACCTAATTCTTTTGTCAACAGAAGTTTTCATGTTGAACAAATAATAATGAAAAGTTAAACCAGCTGTAATAAATAAAATACTGAGAGAAAAATTGTCAAATGCTAAATGCACAGTTTTTGTGTTTTTTTTTTTTAAAGATTTAGTCCGTGATATGTACTTAGCAAATTGCAGTACATAACTCAAGTGTCAAACATGACATAAACTTTTAGATAAAATAGCTAATAATTATGTTTACCATGTGGGAGGTGTGTGGGTGTACATGGAGAAGGTGGGTAGGCCTCAGACGTTTCCACCTGTTGGTGCATTTCCACCTTTGGCTAAAAATTGTCCTCCCCTCTAAAAGTGTTTCCTCCTCAGAAGCACTGAATCATGCCAGAACACACCAAATTGCACAGATTTTGTTCTGGAACTTTTCCTCAATAACACAAAAACTGTCTCCTCCTCTGAAGCACTTAAAATCATGCCAAAATGAACCAAATTGCACAGATATTGATATTAATATTAATAATGAGTATTGTATAGGTGCTTTACCCAATTTCATGAATTGGCTCAAAGCGCCACAAACTGAACCCAACACGCACGCTCACGTGAATCACACGCATTCTCTCACACACTGAACATAAACACATTACAATCATGTGGTGTGAAGGGTCAGCTCTATTTAAATTTTGGAAATTTAGATTTGCATTTATTTTTCAAATTTGGTGGGCTGAACATATTAGTGTAATAAACCGGCCCCCGTAGTGTAGTGGTTAGCACTTCGGACTATGGACCGGGAGACCCGGGTTCGAGTCCCAGCCGAGACAAGCGGGATTTTTCCTACCTAGGTCGGCTCCTACCAGAGCGGGTGTGCTATGGGCCCAATGGGGAGGCTGTTGCCACACAGCCGAGCTTCACCCACTTCACGGGTGCGACTTTGGGGGTGCTTCCCTTTGTATGACACGTCTTATGATGTGGATGATTACACGGCCGGCACCGCAGGTGCCGTAGTTCCCGGGCCTGGTTAATGCCGGGATATTTATGACAGGAAGCGTGGAATGCGGCCCTGTCCCGCAGTCCCAAACCACACGGACCTCCATAGCATCATCTTACCATCATCCTCATCTCCATCATCATGCATAATGAAAATTGCCCCAACTTCCGAGCCCTCCGTGGCTTCCACCCATTACCAGGGAGGAACACCACTGGAGCTGGCAAAGAGTTGAGGCAGCAAAAAAAAAAAAAAAAAAAAAAATTAGTGTAATAAAAAAAGACAAATCTGGGGAGCATGCCCCTGGACGTCCCTCGCCCAAAGCAAATGGTTTGCAGATGTGCGCTCGTGGTTTTGCCACTTAAAGGCTTGTCACTAAATGCTGCACACTTTTCCTCCTTCTGGATCATAGACCAGTTTAAGTCCTGCTACGTATAAGTTGACAGTTTGGGATACTGTATCATTTCTTGTATGATTTACTGTATAATGTACTGGTGTCAGTGATTCATAATAATAATAATAATTGCATTAATACAGGCGCTTTATCCCAAATATTTTGGCTCAAAGCGCCGCGAGCTAAACCCAACACGCACGCTCACGTGAATCACACGCATTCTCTCACACACAGGACATAAACGTATTACAATCACGTGGTGCGAAGGGTCAGCTCAGCTATTTAAATTTCGGAATTTAGATATGCATTTATTTTTCAAACTTGGTGGGCTGAAAAATTTCCAAAGCAGAGGGGGAGGAAGCCGGAGTACCCGGAGAGAACCCCCGACGATCGGCCCGAATGAACGGTGCCACATACGAGAAGGAAAAATTCTTTGCCCCGAGTGTGGCTCGAACCCCTGACCTCTCGCATTGGTGACAAGTCTCTTAACCACTAGACCACCGACCGCCCCATGGAGATTCATGGAGATGCTCATTGTTTTCCTATCAAATTACCAGCATTAGAACGTAGATAGGCTTTGTGTCTAACTGTATCAGGGCCAGTGATATTGCAACCCCACAGCAGCTGACTGCTGACTTTGTAATGAGCACCTCAGGCCATATTGAGCTGGAGGATATAACACATATTTAGATGAGTATCTGTAAGCTGTACATTTGTCAGAGGACTAAAGCTTGGCGGTCAGTCATCTCAGGTTGGAAAGTGGGATCTTGAGAAGAGAGAAGAGTGTACATTTTATTTGCAATGAAAATTCAAGGTCTAAACACCCTGTTTATTTTGTGTGCAGGTAAAACTTCAGTTATAAGAAGATACACTGAAGGTGAGGCAAGATTTATCCTGTGTGTGTGTGTGTGTGTGTGTGTGTGTGTGTTGTGTGTGTGTGTGTGTGTGTGTGTTGTGTGTGTGTGTGTGTGCGTGCGTGTGTATGATTGGCGATTCATGACAAAATTCAATCTTTTCGCAAAATTTCTGTTTTTCCACAACAAAACCTCTTTTGTCGTGGGAAAAATGTCAATTTTTTTTCGCAAAAACAAGTCATGAAAAAATGGTATGCATTTTTTCTCCATAAAGTTGATGGCTGTTTTTTCGCAAAAAAAACAAAACCAAACAAACAAAAAACCTACCCCACACAGACATACATGTACAAGTATGTGTGTGTTTATACTCCCAGACAGCTCAGATGCATATAATGGTCACCGATTTATTACATGTAGTAAACTATGACAGTCACTGACTTTTTTTAATATTCACCAGTGAAAGTTGACGGTTTTGGTGATATCTTGGTGTGTTTGTTTTGTGTAGGTTATTTCTCCCCAAATTACAAACTGACAATAGGAGTGGACTTTGCGCTGAAGAGCTTAGACTGGAATGATACGACTAAAGTCAATTTGCAGTTATGGTGGGTATTGCGTGTGCTTTCTTCAGCTTACCCAGTATTGCTGTCAGTAATTCAGGGATGTCACTGGAGCTTGAAACCTATAGGACAAATGTCCTGGAAGGTGGCAGATGAATAGGACCGTTGTCCTGAACTGGAACGAAACAATAGGACATTCTGGCGCACGACCATAAAGCATTGTAAAGCAGGAACCACATAAACACAAGCTCCCCGAGTAGCGCAAGGCGGCAGCCCTCACTCGGAAAAATGTCACTAGTTTGTCTGCGATCAACAGAAACACAATCAGACATATGACCTCCTCTTGAAATAAACAATCGGACATCTGTCCTGCTGGACATTTTTTTCATCGGACATTTGGCCAAGTCTATCGGTCATAGTCCTGTGTCCGGGCACCAGTGACATCCCTGGTAATTTAATTGAATCTTAATTTACATACTTACCTTTTTTTCAAACCTCAGGGCTTAACATTTTCACCATTTTGGGGATTCCCTCCCCTTGACTAAAACTTGTCCTCCCTTAAAAAAAAAAGAAAAAAAAAAAGAGGATTTCTATAGCGCCTAATCTCCGGAGCCGGGGCTCTAGGCGCTTTACAAATGTATACAAAAGGTGATAAATAAACACATAACTGAGTAATAGATAAATAATCAACTAAATAAATACGAATAAAAAGCGTACATACATAGATACATACACTACATACATATAGTCAGACATACAGTCAGTCATACAAACAAGCACTGACACCTACATACATACCAACATCCGATACACACCTACATCCATCATACACACTGAAAAGACAAAAAAAAGAGTATTTCCTCCTCAGAAGCACACAACTCATGCCAAAACACACCACATTGCTCAGATTTTAGTCTAATTCTAACACTTTTCCACCAGATAAAGGTTTCCTCCTCTGAAGCACATAAAATCATGCCACCAGAACGCACCAAACTGCACTGATTTTAGTATGTTTTTTTCAAGAAAAAAATTCTGAGGGAGCATGCCCTGGGACACCCCCTAGTCTAACGCATCAGCTTTGCAGACACACTTGTGGCCTTGTCACTTAGTCACTAAATCTACACGCATTTCCTCCTTTCCTTCTTTTGGATCATGGAGCATTTTAAACCCTGAAACCTACATGTACATCATATCATATGAGTAAAGCTGTTAACTGTTTAAGTGATAACAAGTAAACATTTTTGATACCCTCTCAGTTACAGCAGTAAGACTTTAGTCAAGCAAGTGGACAATTTGGGGAGGTGGAAAGATATGACCTCAGCATGTAGATCAAGTAGTGGAATGATTTACATGAATAATAATTCATGCTTGACATACAGGGAAGATCAGGATAATGTGTTTGAAGATCATATCACAAAGTTCACAAAGTGCTATATATATATACTTGTGTAGCCATCGTAAACATCCCATTATGTACATATATATACAGTTTCACTCTTCCCATATGCAGTTGAAATCAAGATAAGATATCTTGGAATGACTATTGTTAGTGTAGTAGAATTGCTGAATGATCATGATGACTATTGTTTGTGTCTGGTACATGTGGTTTATTTGTTTTCAGGGACATTGCCGGTCATGAAAGATTTGGACACATGACACGAGTGTATTACAAATATGCGTAAGGCAGTAATTGTATAATTTCTTTCTACACACACATCGGCACAATCCACAGCAGTACAACACAACCACACCAGTAAATTTTGTAAGAGAAGATTTCTGGTGTGCAGTCCAATTTTAAGGATTATTGTGATAAGCATTTCATATTCACAGAAATTCTGCCTGGAAGCCATTGATACAGCTACCCATTACAACTACCCATCAATTCCAGTTTATAACACTTGCAAGTGCTATGAAAATTGCAAACAGAAGGGCAGTTTGAATGTATCGCTGTCTATACATTGGCTGAAATGTGTTACTCTCTGTTTGCAGGATCGCTGCCATTGTTGTGTTTGATTTATCCAGGCAAGTCAATTTTATTTTCTATTTTTGTGTTATCTTTTGTTTTCCGCAATGTTCTTACCTTTGCTTTGAACTTTGAACTAAGCACTGTATCAGGTCCTAGATATATATCACCCAAAATAGATTTAGCTGAACTGAACACACCTAAATAGCTGAGCTGACCTTTCCCACCACGTGATTGTAATGTGTTCGTGTCCAGTGTTTGAGAGAATGCATGTGATTCACATGAGCGTGCGTGTTGGGTTCAGCTTGTGGCGCTTTGAGCCAAATCAAGAAACTGGGTACAGCACCCACACAAAACGCAGTCATTGTTATTATTATTATTATTATTTTAATTCACAAGTGGCCTGTAATATTTATTCCATACATTGTTTGTTGTTTCAGGCCTGCAACCTTTGACGCAGTATTGAAGGCAAGTGATCACATTATTACATCACAGTTGCACCCTGTCCTTGACTTTCAGTAGCGTGTGGTTTATTTCAACTCCCTAAAAATCGCATGATGTCAGGCGCTGTGGCAAGGCAGGCAAAAAAGTCATCTCCATAATCATACAATATAATTGACCAAAAGTATATTTGAGAATAGCATAGTATGACATGCATTGTACAATTCACCTAAGCTATTCTTAAAATCTTGTCATGCCCAAATTCCACCATGACCGCAATTTTAAAGATGTTAAAGATCCAATTCCTTACGAGAGGGGCCGCAGAATGGAAAACAATCACACACTATGCATGCAGGAAAAAAGACCCCAAAAAATGAAAAGAATGTCGCTGTGCAGTGGTGATGCACTTCCCCCGAGGGGAAGTTCCCTTACTCCGGTGTTGGACTACAAGTTATACCAATAACCAGTGACGTTAAAATAATTTTGCATTCCTTAAATGCCTAGGCTGATGCATCGTTGTACATGTACATGTACTGCCATCGAGTGAATGAACACTTGCATTATTGTAAACATGCTGTTTCACTTTGCAGTGGCTTGATGATGTGAATTCCAAGGTGATGTTGTCTAATGAACAACCAGTGCCTGTATTACTGCTGGCGAACAAGGTACAGGAAGACTTTACACATACTAATGCTACTGTTATGGGGTATTACATACAGACAATTCTGTTTTACAACAATTGCACTTGACTATGCCCGTGATCTCAAAATTGTTTTAGAGAGTAGTAGACCTCCAAATGAAGCACGCTGACATTTGATGGCCATTGAAACAATGAAAACTCATCCTCCTCATCATCTCCGTGCGTAATAAAAATTGTCCCAGCTTCCGAACCCTCTGTGGATTCCATCCATGACCTGGGAGGATTGACCTGGCAAAAACAAAACAAAACAAACAAAAAAAAACAACAAAAAAACAAACAAACATAGGATGCCTCAGTATTATGGAATGATATTATGTAGTGCTTTGTGTTTCAGTGTGATATAGAAGAAGTCAGCATAGAACAGGAACGGATAGACAGCTTCTGCAAGGAGCACAACTTTATAGGATGGTTTCCCACGTCAGCAAAAACAAACATGAACATTGGTAAGTACAGAACATTTTATGCCCTTATATCTGAATGTAACATTTCTGTGTGTGTGTGTGTGTGTGTGTGTGTGTGTGTGTGTGCTTCTAATGAGGGCTTTTCAGCTGAAAACTTGAACTTAGTAAATGTATTTCGACTTGCACTTAGCGTGTTTCAATTTGTTTTTGTAATCTTAGCAGAACGCCAAAGGTCATTTCACAAACTCATCATCCACAGAATTTGTTTCTGTTTACAGACGAAGCGATGAATTTCCTCGTGGAACACATCCTGTCCCTTCCCAGTGAAATCCAGCAGCCTGGCCCCGATCCCCAGTCAATGCCCGGCTCTATTGTGTCGTCCCTGGAAACCTCGTACACTCGCGGCCTTGACAGTTCTTCCAGCAGCAGTGAGAGAAGGCCGTGCTGCACTTGACTCTGACTCCTGACGTCCATTATGAAATACTCTATCATAGTCTTCCAGCGGAAGTAGTTTGGGTTGTGTTCATCTAATGAACCTGCTTTCTGGTGTGTTTGCGTGTGGGAGTGACACCACCAGCATGGTTTGGATTCTCCGAAACTGTGGGGCAACCACCTAAGCATTGCTCCCTACTATTTGTGTCTGACTAAATCAAAGAGATTTTCAGAGCCCATAGTTTAGCACCAGGCAACAGTACTTTACCGCAGGTGAAAATGCACATAACAAAGCAGTCCACAAACTCATGTAGGAGTGCGTTTTCAGTACCGGTAGTACATTGAGAACATGAGAGGTCATTTGTGAGAGACGGGGACAGTGCATGTGCCTGTGTGAAAGCCAACCTGAAGGTCAGCCCCACTTAGAGCACAATTAGGAATTGAGGAAGAGCTGCTTGCTTCCACTGTAGCTCTGGGGAATTCAACATTTGCCTGTAGAAGTCACTGCTTTGTTTTGTACTGTGAAGCAAGAATGGGCAAAAGTGTGTTTGGTTCAGTCACTGGATAGTATCCTCAGCAAGTTGTTAACTCAATCGCTACTGATTACTATGATCCCAGTGATTGCACGCAAAGTGCTACGATCCCAGTTTTCCCCCCTTTTTTTTTTTCTTTTTTTTTTTTAGCACAAGAGAACCAGGATCGTGGTGATTAGCAGGTCATGAGTGTCAGTCTGTGGATAATATCCAATTTGACTGGAGTGGACTCTGTTTATTTGGGTTTCTGTTTGGGTAATAGAAAGGGGGGTGGGGGGGGGTATGGGGAAAGTGGGTTGTGTCACTTTACCTATCTACTTTTGCAGTTCAAAGGGCTATACAGAATGCTCTTGAAATTTTTAACAGTATTGCAATTATGTGTTAATAACATTGGCTAAAAAGTTCAATCAACGGTGTAATATTGTATGTTTTTTTTTTTTCCCTAACCCATACAAACGGCCAGTATGCTGAGGAATGCAAGGGAAAAAATTGCTCAGTAGCGAGTGAGTTTAGCAGTTCAAGAACCGCATGTAGACTGCCGTGTGACTTTTGCTTCATGTTAGAACGCTTGATCGGGAGACCTATAGTGTAGGTTTTGCCCGTTCTAATGCTTGACTATGGGTCTCCTGATCATGCGTTCTAACGAGCATTTGCCTCGCCTGGTGTTAGGGTGGTGGTGGTGGTGGTGGAGATGTTGGAGTGGAGGGGGGATGGGGAGGATTGTACCCAGTGTGTTGTTGTGACTGATTTACTTGCAAGTGCAAAAGAGAGAAGCTGAAGGCTTGGTGCTGCTGTCTCTATATATACATACATGTGTGAATATGAAATTTGAGTTGCGCGATTTTCATGCAAAATGACACTCTATCATTACTTGAAAAAAAGGCCTAAGCAAATATTAAATCCATGGACTAGAAGCCCTTTTTTCTCAGATAATAGGGGAGCCGGGGTGGTCGAATGGTAGAGCGTTGGACTTCTAATGCTCAGGTCGTGAGTTCGATCCCAGCTGGGGCCAAATATCTGTGCTGGCTTTTTCATCATTGCCCCGTCTTTGATATCACCCTATGTGGTGGAAAAGGACGTTAAACCCCCAAACCCCCATCCTCCCAGATAATAGCACTGGTGCTGTATATAAAATCTTTATTAGTGGAAACATAGTCCTATCATGACATGCAATATTGGAGAAGCATTATTTACTGTTTAAGCAACTTGTGTGGATGTGGAACTGAATTTATCTCGCGCTTACAAGAGCTTCTATTTTGTTTTGTAACTTACACGCAGCAGCAAAAAATATGTGTGTTTCCCCATCTAGTCACATCATAACTTTAGTCTACCTGTACTTGCCCGGAACTCCAGATATTATTTTCTTTCTAATAGAAAGGTGTGTTATGGCAAGAGTCCTTTTTCAGTGTAACTTTTTTTATTAAAGAGTTTTAACTTTGGTTGTCACTTAAGCCCCTTTTCCATGACCGACGTACATCGTCCGACAATCGGCCAACTTCGCGTCCCAGCTGAAAATCGTCCATGGAAAAGGAGTTGGCAGACATCGGCCGAAGCGTCGGTGAGAGTAGAGCGGCGCTCTACTCTGGGCGAGACGGTGACCTTGTCGGCGGAAATCCAAGCGATCTGATTGGCCGCTAGCATAGCGGCCTTGATCCGGAAACCAGAAACTTTGAAGATGACGGCTAGCAGTGTTCAGCCTCAACTTTCAGCGGCTAAAGTCATCGAAATAATCGATTTGATTCACGACCGGCCATACTTGTGGGAAGTACGAAAAGGGAGTCGGCGAGCGCGCGTTTCCATGGCAGATTTTAGTTGCCCGACAATCGGCCTATGTCTGTCGACGTACGTCACCCATGGAAAAGCCGCTTTACTGCCTATGTCTGAGACAAAATCAGTCTTGCTGTGGTTTATGGTTAGAACATAGTAGAAAGTACACATCTTTATGGAAACCTATACAACATCCCTGATGCAATCATTTTGGGGGCTCCCACCATACTGGTCTCCCTCAGAAAGTTAAGTGAGCGTCAGAAACCTGATTAATGCAATATGTGTGGACCCCCCCCCCCCCCCCCCCCCCCCCCGAGATCTCTTTAGTCTGATGGTTACGTATAATTAAGGAAGATCTCCATACCTTTGTTCGTGCAGTGAAGCTTAGCGTTGATATTGCACCTTAAAAAATCTGTATGATATTGATTTCCCATGCCAGCTTTACTGAATGTACCTACGCATCGCTGTTCTGAAAGTATTTTAATGTTTTTATTGTGGTTTCCATCAGTTTGACACAAAAATATGTCCATCTTCGTGTCATTTTGCAATCAGTATCATGCAATCAGTATCATACAGCCGTTGATACCAGATATTATTTATTGTGCAAACAAATATGTATACAGTATAAATTAAGAAATAGGTATTTTGAATTTTCTTTTGTGATAGAATATTTACCATTTTCTTTGGTCAGAAGCAAGCAGATACTGTGGTCACATTTCTCTGATTGTGAAAAATGTACATTTTACAACATACAGCTATATGTATGTTTCACTACAGAGTAGTATAATAAAGTGATAAATATTGAGTCATGTTCTTTTTCTCATCAGTGGTGTTTTGTTTATTTAGTTTGATAGACAAGACGATGAACTGGTTTCTTGCTCTAAGTGCCCGTGCATACTAATAGTGTGTGGATTATGAGGCTGGTTTCTTGCTCCAAGTGTCTGTGCATACTAATAGTGTGTGGATTATGAGGCTGGTTTCTTGCTCCAAGTGTCTGTGCATACTAATAGTGTGTGGATTATGAGGCTGGTTTCTTGCTCCAAGTGTCTGTGCATACTAATAGTGTGTGGATTATGAGGCTGGTTTCTTGCTCCAAGTGTCTGTGCATACTAATAGTGTGTGGATTATGAGGCTGGTTTCTTGCTCCAAGTGTCTGTGCATACTAATAGTGTGTGGATTATGAGGCTGGTTTCTTGCTCCAAGTGTCTGTGCATACTAATAGTGTGGATTATGAGGCTGGTTTCTTGCTCCAAGTGTCTGTGCATACTAATAGTGTGTGGATTATGAGGCTGGTTTCTTGCTCCAAGTGTCTGTGCATACTAATAGTGTGTGGATTATGAGGCTGGTTTCTTGCTCCAAGTGTCTGTGCATACTAATAGTGTGTGGATTATGAGGCTGGTTTCTTGCTCCAAGTGTCTGTGCATACTAATAGTGTGTGGATTATGAGGCTGGTTTCTTGCTCCAAGTCTCTGTGCATACTAATAGTGTGGATTATGAGGCTGGTTTCTTGCTCCAAGTGTCTGTGCATACTAATAGTGTGTGGATTATGAGGCTGGTTTCTTGCTCCAAGTGTCTGTGCATACTAATAGTGTGTGGATTATGAGGCTGGTTTCTTGCTCCAAGTGTCTGTGCATACTAATAGTGTGTGGATTATGAGGCTGGTTTCTTGCTCCAAGTGTCTGTGCATACTAATAGTGTGTGGATTATGAGGCTGGTTTCTTGCTCCAAGTGTCTGTGCATACTAATAGTGTGTGGATTATGAGGCTGGTTTCTTGCTCCAAGTGTCTGTGCATACTAATAGTGTGTGGATTATGAGGCTGGTTTCTTGCTCCAAGTGTCTGTGCATACTAATAGTGTGCGGATTATGAGGCTGGTTTCTTGCTCTAAGTGTCTGTGCATACTAATGATGTGTGGATTATGAGGCGTTTTTCCTAATTGCTTGGCTCAAAGCGACATGAGCTGAACACAGCAGACACACACATGTGAATCACATGCATTTTCTCACATACTGGACATAAACACATTTCAGCCACATTGTGCGAGCGGCCATCTCAGCTACTTGGCTTTTGGAATTTAGATGCATTTCTTTTGAGGGCTGAACAATTTCAAAGTAGAGGTGTAGGCGCTCGGAGTACCCAGAGAGAACCCCCTCAATGGTCGGACTGAATGAACAGTGCCACCTACTTCAGCTGAAATATTCTTTGTTCCATGTGGGACGCGAACCCTCAACCTCTCGCGCTGGTGGCAGGAAATGGTACCTCTACGCCACTGACTGCACGCAAATGCACTAACACACACACACACACTCTCACACACCGAGTTTTGCTTTGTACACAAAGCTTACAGCTGAAAAAAAAAAGGTACACGTACAAAGGAAAATCATTTTGACTGGATTTGATTCAAGTCAATTTACTTGAGGCAATAAAGACTCACATACAGTATACATGCAGACGTAAATAAGATGTGACGCAGAAAATGACTGCGTCAGTACATGAAACGAGAATTATGAGAATGTTACTTTGATTTCTGATTTTTGTTTTAAAAAATATCAGTATACATCTGTGTGTTAAAGTGATACATGTATACATACATGTCTGTCAGATCATTACATTCGCTGACAGAAAGCAAGCCATAAAATGTTTTCAACCCCCCCCCCCCCCCCCCCCGAAAAAAAAAAAAAATTGCATTGAAACAAGGTTTCCAGATCCACAAACTAAGCAAAATATTGCACCAACAAATAATTGAAAAAAATGACGACGACAACAAAAAACCCATATAAAAACAAAGAAACCCAAAACAAAGAATTACAATATACAATAGGTGTATACAATATCATTCCAAGCAACCTTGTAAACACTATTAACAGGTCAAATGTGAAAAATCCTGTGGTGCAAAATTTGTGGTACATGTACATCACTACATGATAAAAATATGTACTTTTTTTGTTTTTGTCCACAGTTTGTCTGGAATGCACAGTTACAATGACTGATATGAAAATTTCTGAAAATTATAGTGGCATTCTGCACACACAAAAGTGAGGCAGAGGTGAGAGAGAGAGAGAGCGACAAAAAAAGAGAGTGAGAGAGAAAGGAGGAAGGGGGGTGACATCAACACATTTGACTGTGATTTTTAGCGATAAGGAAAAAAGGCCGAAAGTAAAATAATGATTCTGTAAAGTCACCAGTCATCAAGGAAGTCGAATCCTGTTTTTGGAATGTCCAGGCTTGAGGTGGAACCCTGAAACACAAAACAGCCCAAAATATGTGATGAATGACAGACGATCAGAAATTAAGAATACATTAGAAGTTTCATAGCCTACAAAGTGTGTACATGTGTGTGTGTGTGTGTATGTGTGTGTGTAAAGTATATATACATATATATGTGTGTGTGTGTGTGTGTTCGTGTGTGTACATGTACATGGTTTTGTGCACATCTTGACATTTTGTAACCAGCACATGAAATCACCGGGGTGTTTGTACAAAAAGTTTCAGACCTATTTGTATTACCATGCAACTTCGTATTGTAGACAAACATTATATACTGGGATAACACACACTGACACAACGCATGGAGAAAAAAATACAAACAAACAAAGCGTATCACAGAAAGAACACGGTAAAACAGAAAGCCAAGATACGTACGGTGACGGCCTTGTCTGTAGACACACTGATCCCAGCTCCGTCCTTCACCACATACAACACCTCTTCTGTCTCCATCGCCTTGACAACAGCTTCAGACGGCTTCAGCAGCTGGGTCATGTGATCTGGTGTGCTCTCAACCGATTCATTACCACCTCTGCCACCACCGCGATCCATCACCATAGCAACAGGTTCAGATACTGGTGGCTGCCAGTCTTCAGCTGACTTGTTCGATCTTGAATCTGACGATGGGGCACGTGTGTGACCGGTGGCCACTCTTGACGATGGGACGCTGGCGTCAGTGGTTGTCTGCCCAACAAAGTTAGACCACTCTGCTTCTGACTCCAAGGCGGGGTTGGAGAATGCGTTTCTTCCTTCCTCCTGAACCTCAGCGATGAGAAGCTGGTGTCCTGTGTCCTCCGATGTCTTTCCCTTGCCCTCCTTTTTAAAGCTTCCAGAACGAAGAATCTTCTTAGGTGAGGGTGACTTGCGTCCCTTGGATGACTTCCCCTTTGGAGCGTGCACATCAGCTTCAAGTTCTATGTCACCCTGACCTTGGGCTGATGATTTTTCTTCTTGAATTTCTGCATCAGTTGCTGGAGTGGTGGTGTGAGATGGGCTGGCAGTGGGGGACAAGTTTTCACAGCTGCCTTCAAACGCAGGGTTCACTTCTTCACAGGGGCTCTCCACTGGGCTGGCTGCGTGAGTCGGGGTTTGAACAGGGGTCACAGGCTCGGTGGTGCGTTCTGCATACTCTGTTAAGACTACCTGTGTCCAAGTGTTGGCACTGGACAGGAATGGTCGCTGACAAGGGTTGACTGGCGGTTGTTCATGCTCCTCTGATTCTGACTTGCGACCCTTGGTAAGCGGCTTGGCGAGGTTTTCAGGTTCAAAGTCAAGAAGCGTGAGATCCTGCTGGCTCTGTGTGGAGAAAAAGGTTATTTACAGAGTGAAAAAACCCTGAAGGAACGAGCTGTCAAATTAGAAGGCGAACACCAGTGGAGACTGTGATATTTAAAACACATTTCAAACATATCTAGATCATAAAAAGGAAATCAAGAAACTAAACCAACTGAAAAAAAAAAAAGTAAACAGAAGAGGGTGACCGGTGAGTGGGTGGGGCTCATTTCTGGATTTACGAAGAAGCTTAAAGTGTCCCTGAACCCCCATTTTGAAAATTTTACGGCGGAAAGGTTGGCTATTTCTTAGTCCAATGCCGTTCTTTGCATGTTCGAAACCCGCACATGAAGCCGTTAATCCGCCTTAATGCACCGCTGTAGCAGACGACACGCGCCCGGTTCGCGCAAAAGGCTGAGCACGCGGCGGAAACAGCTGAAGCTGATGATGACGTCATCAGGGTTACACAGCAATGGCCGACGCGGACGCAAGTAGCAGAATCGCTCTGCCGTATCAATTCGAGCCACAAAGACGTCGTGCGCTCGAAGCAGTTGAGGATAAAGCGACGAACCGATTGTAGGAGGTTCCTTGTCCGAAACGGCCGACTGGTGAGTACTTTGGATCGATCAGTGTTTCGTTTTACCTAGCCTGTTCACCCCCCTTCGCCCCTCTTCCGAACATGTGTTGTTTTGACCGACTTTCGTTTAGAATGTATCATCAGTCTTCACTAAAATGGCAGTTGTGGAAACTGTTAGACTATGTTCAACCACTGCGATCTGCTCATCTCAAGAGCTATTTTGCTATCACTCGCGACGAGCGCATAAGACTTTAGTAATAAAGTAAAGACCACCTGATTTACATTCCTTTCTGTTCACAGGTGTGCCTGTCTACACTGCAGGGTATGGACCATAGAGGGAGAAAAGTTTTGCGAATTGCCTCGCATTTGGGACGAGGCAGAGAAACAGAGGTACAACATGGCAGTTGTTTTATGTTACAGTGCCACTGCATTGATATAGATTTAATGTGCTCAGAGCTCACAATCAGTACACTCTAACATGTCATGTTGAGGTGATGAATCATTGAATGTAATTGTTTCGTACGTTAGAATTTGGCAGATTCAATATGATATTGACATGGGCGCGGGAGGGGGGGGTGTGTGCAGAGTTTCTCGTGTTAGTTTCAGAAGTAATAGTGATAAAACATACAGATTACTTTGTACGGCACTACTGTGCTAAGAATTGGATAAAATATGTTTTATGGGCCTGTCTGGCTTCCCTGCAAGGTTGACCTATCCAAAGGAATGGTCTAGGTAAAGGTTGGTTTCATTCACTGCATTTAGGTAGTTGTGGAGGGGCATTTGTTATTTTATTTGAGGATTAGCATGTGCATGTCATCTACTTCCCAAAACTAGGCAGTGCCACAGTGTTACTGATGAGTAAATATTTCATCATTTTTGAGGGACCTGTCAGGAAACCTGTACATTGTGCTTATCAAACCACTTAGCAAATCTATTCACGCTAAGCATTTAGCCCCACCCTGGTGTATATTTTACTGCCATGTAGTATGTAATTCCTGAAAAGTTTGTGACATACATACATGTTTACAAAACCTTATTATTACAGGTCACAAGGGACTGGGACTGAGGCATGCATTACTGAGCTCCTTGGATTTTTTCCATGTTTGCCTGCAGCCTGATGTCAGCTTACTACCAATACAAGCAGGAACAAGGCACCATGGATAAGTCACAAAAAGAGTGAGTTAATGACAATGACCCTTCAGAATAATTCTCAAATTCATGAATTGACCCATCCACAACAACATCATTAGAGTGAAGGGCTCAGGAGCTCAAGTGTCAAATCGTTCCATATTATTAGTTTAAAGGCCCATTTCTTTAAAATCTTCGGATCATGAAATTAATGAACTGTTATTGTCATGCCACATGGTTCATTCAATCCTGGAAGTGAACCACAGGTGGTTGAGTGTGAATTGTATCAGGTTCTTATTTCGTTTCAGGAAGTATCGATACATGTTGCCATGGAGTATTGGGCCGGACAATTCGGGTGCCAGTCCCATCCTGTGCCCTGAAGGCCATCAGGGAGGCCTTCCAAAGCGAAAACTTTCAGGGTTTTTAGTACCCCACCTTGTGATGAATGTACACAAAATAAATGTGATTTGAAAATCTTTAGTGTTTGGGACATTTCTTATTCAAGTAAGATATTTGCATGCTTTGCACACTGGGCATGAATGGTGGTGTACACTGCTGCAGACCTACATGTATTTGTGGATTGTGCCTGTTTACCTCACTGCTATCTTTCTTCGCAGTAAAAAAAAAAAAAAAAACCAACAACAAAAAACAGAAAATTTACCTGGGAAACTAGATTTGTCGCATATTCTAAACCCAGTATTTATGACACACACATACTCATGAATGATAATAATTATGAGAGTGAGTGAGAGGATCCTGACCACACTTCCCAACTAGATGAGAAGAACTTTGAATTATGTAAATTTTGAATTTCAGTGTTACATTTGTTAAATATTATACATGTATGAAAAACACACAATTCCATGAGAACCACCAAATCTGCTGGGACATATTTATTCGGAATGCAGGTATGCACTCCTGGCAATCACAGCAAGCAGGATGACTGGTGATAGTTCAGTCTCTAAATTATTGGGAGAGGTAGCCATGGCTTCTGTAGATGTTGGGTGATAGTGGAAAGCCGACAGTGGATCTGGCTTCTTGAAACGGTCTGGCATTGATTCATATATCAGTGCCGGGCCAGCAGAATATTGGGCAAAGAGTTCCTTCACCAGTCTGGAACAGTAAACTGAAAGGACAATTCAAACAAAATATACAATGCAGTTCCTCTCGCTATCTCTCTTTTTTTGGTTGTTGTTTTTTTTTTTTTTTTTTTTTTTGGGGGGGGGGGGGGGGGGGAGGCTGGGAAACCACATCACATTTAAACATACTCTTGAAAGTGTCTCTTGTCTCAGAAGGACACAAAGTTGAAAGACCACACCCACATTTTCCAAAGAGGTATTTGATTTTTTCACTCTTGATATCATGAGTATGTGTAATATGGCTTTACAGTGGGTGTGAGCAAATAGGAAAATGCTGTGTGTTTAGGGCAAAACCTGAGTATTAAGAGGTGGAAGGATTCCAGGGCTGATGTTTGGTGCAGTGGGGACAACGTCGGTGTGCTTTTTCTGAGAAAGCGGTTGTCAAGGATGCTGCTCATAGCCAGGAATTCAGCCAAGTCTGCAAAAGTGCGGGTAGAAAAAAAAATGAATGTCTTCTTTCCATGACTCAGCAAGGTTTTTTGTTTGTTTTTTGTTTTTAAATAACCGTACATGCTGTACACTGTGTAAGTCTAATTATCAACAATAGTACTAACAGCAGAATATCTAGAACTGAAAGCTTTACATTTGCATATGTGAAGCTCATGTGACTTGTAGTATGACTCAAACTTTAGAAATTTCCATTTGGGGATCTCTCCAAGTTCTATTTCAATTTTCATGACTGGAAATACTAGCCTGCTGTGAACCAGTCCTTAGTTCTGCCATCCTCCTCCAGCTGCCCATGAGGTGGTTGTAGCCCTGATGCTTGTTTATGATTTGGTTCAGTTCTGTCATCCTCCTCCAACTGCCCATGCAAATATCTTGGCCGGAAAGAGGCGGTTGTAGCCCTGATGCTTGTTTATGATTTGGTTCAGCCAACATTCTTTCGGGTAGTTTTGACAAAATTGATCCACGCTCGTCTTCTCTCCGGTCAGTGTCTCTGCCGCGGGAAAGCGAAAGTGCTAACACCACTTTTCCCTGCAGAATTTGCGGCATAACCGAACACGGCGCAAATCTTTCCCATTGCAATGAAACGATGCTACTTTTGGTCTGTTATCACGGAGCTCTTTCAAGTGTTTAGCTACTAGCACGCGGCACGCTTCGTTGCACGCATCGCGATCGCCCTTTGTTCTCGCAACGCTGCGCGGCCGATGCCCTGATGACGTCACGCGAGGGGCGCGTAAGCGATGCTGGTTTTTCGAGGCCTGCGCCCACGCGGTACCGATGTACTGGTGTTTGAAACCCGATAAAACGTTTTCTGCGCCGCCAAATACTGCAGCGCGTATGCATTTAGGCTCTTCTAACAATGTATTATAGAAAACTTATACAGTTTGGGTGAGTGAAATGGGTGTTCAGGGACACTTTAAAACAAACTAAACCTTTGACTTCCATGAGAATGGCCCAGAGTGTTCATCTCGCCATGTCCATATCTGGAATAAAAAGTGAACACACAGGTAAATGTGAACAATGAAGTTTCGGAAGAACAAGAGGTGATTTGATGCAAATGTTTATGATTTTTAATGGTGTGGACAACATTAACAGATCTTATTTCTTTGAACTAACAACCTTATCGAGCACAAGAAGCAGCAGTAGCAAAGCTTAAGGCACTGCCAAACTATTTTATGAAAGCATGTCTTTTCTAACAAAGCAGCACCCTGATGGAAAGCATTGCCACCTCATGTAAAATGTGCACCAACACTAAGCAGTTTCAAAAAGCTTGATGGGGAACCCCGACTTTCCAGATTGTACTATATATATGATGAGTAGCCTTAAATTTTGAACCCGCACTTCATTATTGCAAACCCTTTCCATCAGCTGTACCATGGGACATCTAAGTAGTCGCTATACCTATACCAAATGTGCACACAGGATTGACACAGAATCCAGGAGTCTATAGTCTGATGTGGGACATGCTTCATGATTAGACACCTGAGCAAACCAGGACAGGGTCTAAGAACACCTGGGCACAACCAGGAAAGCTCACATCATTTTCATCCACGATGATCTTTTCCCCTGATGGTAGTTTCAGTGTTGGCCAACAGGGCGGGACCCCATCACTTTCGTCGTCTGCACACGGTGGCTGCACTTCGCGGATATAATCTGGCACACACAAGTCATCCAGAAGTTCTTCTTGCTGTTCAGGCGTGTATTCATCCCATTTGTTGCCCAAATATTTTATCAAAGATTTTTCTTGGGCAGCTATTTGCCTAGAAATGTGAGATAAACTGGAAAAATATGACAAAGCTTTCAGTTCGTCCATCTTGATTTGGTACTGCTGCGAGCTTGCGCAGAATTTGTAAACAGTGTCATTTCCGCTTCCTGTGACAAAATGGAGCGAGTTTCAAGAGCACTGTGCTGTTGATTTTTGAGTTGATTCTGAGAGGCAGCTCAGATCCGCCGTATCCAGAAACTGGTAACTTTACAGCTTCGAGACGGACAGTAGTAGCTAATGGAAGAGCGTAATAGATTTATTGTGACGAAAATGCACCGCGATTTGGTGTTCTCGTGAATACCCACAAATCGGGAAGTCAGTGTGTTGTGTAACTCCAAGAACGGCCTACAAAAGTTTCGATCGGTGGCTTACTTAGTTTGACCTTTTTGGTCAGTCCAGTAATTCATCTTGACCTGTTTCTCGTGCTGTGTCAGGAAATGGTGTCATGTGCAGACTTGAGTCGTTAGATATAAACGGTTGCAGATGCTACGTGGTCCTTTCGGATGTTTCTCACAGTCTCACGGCCTGTTTTTGACAGGAACACCGCAACTGTGCAGGACATGACTTGAGGTGTCAGAATTTGACTGTGTCTTGAGGACACAAGTGACTTCTGCCCTGCAATCAACATGGATCGGGCGGTGGTGCTGGTGGACATGGACTGTTTTTACGTCCAGGTGGAGCAACGACTCAACCCCTCCCTGAAGGGCAAACCATGCGCGGTTGTGCAGTACAAAAAATACAGAGGGGGAGGGTAAGGCCCACAGTGTATTGTGCAGTCGTTGAGGACAGCCTTTTTGTATTTGTAGTTGGTTTTTCACTAGCGTAACCCCGAGGTGGTGCTGAGATCGAGACTGTGAGACTGAGTCACAGGAAAACACTTTAAGCCGCAACTGGGATCCTAGTGTTGCATCAGGTTATATTATGTATTTGTCAAATATCCTTGCCATTCAGCGTGACATGTAACATGTTGTAGATGATATCATGTTACTGTTACATTGGTAGTGGTTATATCCTTATGAGAATTGAATGTTATTGGCTTGGATTTGTTTCAGCATTATCGCTGTAGGTTACGAGGCTCGAGCGTTTGGCGTGACACGCAACATGATGGGTGATGATGCCAAGAAAGTCTGCCCCGACATCCAGTTTGCCAGAGTGCCAGAAGTCAGAGGGAAAGCCGACCTCACAAAGTAATTAACCCGTGACCATGTTTGTTGTCGTTGTTTGTGGTGTTAGCATGCTGCTGGTAGTGTCCTGCACAGGCAGCTTGTATGAGACAGTGGGCAAATAATGTGTAGATTGACGGACCTAATGTAATGTTTGAATTAAAGTGATCACCAGGAGTAAGCAGCAGATGATCTCAGAATACGGATGCTTGTTTCTGTTTAAGTTGTGGCCAATTTATCAACAGCCCTGTGGGTGTGCCCTTCAGCAGCACTTTTGCTCTTTTTAAAATTTTTGGTATACTATTACTATTTATTAGAAGTAGAATATGACTGTGAGTTCAATAACATTTTTGACAGAAAAACCAGGCTAAAGTCTAAAGAAAGGGGCATTTTTCTTGGGCTAAGGCAGATGAAATGACTAAATGCACTGTGTTTTTGCACCTGTAGACATTGAACTCGGTGTGATTTTTATTGCCTCTAGCCTGTTCTTCCCATGTTCAGCCACATTTGTCAAAGCATCCAGTCCTGCAGACTGACAGTGACATAGTGACTCTGTATCCAGATATCGGGAGGCTGGCGCAGAGGTGATTGACGTGATGAGCCAGTTTTCTACCTGCGTGGAGAGAGCCAGCATTGACGAGGCTTACCTGGATATTACAAAGGAGGCCGAGCAACGTCTTAAAAATTTGTCACGGGGTGTCGTCACTATCGACCAGCTTCCCAACACATTTGTGGAGGGATGGAGAGATGAGGAGAAGGAGGAAGTGAAAGAGGGGAGCGATGGAGCCAAAGGCAATGAGAAATCACCGAAAGGTATTTTTTTGTGTTAGGTACCCTAATAACCTGAACTTTTTAACAGCCTTTTACACTAAAAACTCTTGAATTTGAAGGTCTGGTCAAAAACCAAGGATTTAAAAAAAAAGTTTCAGGTTTGAAGTCAAACCATCTTCGCTGAACACCATGTGTGCTGGTGAGGCTAGTAACAATGCTGCTTGAAACAGTATCTTGCATCAGCGAGCCTTGAAGTGTGCAAAAAGTGTTGTAAGGAAATTTGACTGTTGTTATTAGAGATTTGTGCGTGTTTTGATGACTGGTTTTATTACACATGTATTGCCTCACGTGTTTTTGTTTGCAGATGCGGCCATGTTGAGAAGTACTGGGGACTGGTTAAGCAAAGTTTACGACTCCGAGGAAACCAATGCAGGAGACAGTTTGCTAGCAATGGCTGCTGTTATTGTGGAAGAGATGCGGGCTGCCATGTTTGAACAGACTGGATTCCGCTGTTCTGCTGGTATTGCTCACAACAAGGTGAAACTAATATTTAGTTGTATTTTTATGAAGGTAGTGTGAATAAACTTTCTGATTCGCTCACAATTTATGTGAAGCTTTGATTTTTTTTTTTTTATTAAATAGGTTTCACTGCGAATAACAATAATTGCTAGTATTGTACACCAACTGGCTTGCTTGTAAAGTTGGTGTTACTGTGTATGTTCTTTGTAAAAACTGTAATACATCATTAACTACACGTATACAAAAATTTGCTGGCAATATTTGTTAATCAGGAAAAAAGTAGAAAGATAAAATAAGAAATAAAGATTAAAACAATGGAAAGATGATGATGGCAGGAACAAAGAAAAAAGAGAGAAAAGCACAAAAACAAAAATCAAACATTCCAAAACGGTCCAGTTTAGACTGTCTGAATTCCCACAAAAAAAGAAAGCAAAAAGGTTTCACTGCTAACTTTATCTTACTTTCTTGATTTGTCAGTTGTTCTATTTTGTCGACTTCGTTGATAGAAATGTGTGTGTGTTTCACTACAGATGTTGGCAAAACTGGCCTGTGGTTTACACAAACCCAACAAGCAGACCATCCTCCCCCATGGCTCAGTGGAAAGAGTCTTCAGCACGCTGCCCATCAAGAAAGTGTCAGTGTCATGCTAGTTGTGTTTCTTGTTCCGTTAGACCAAAAATACTGTTGAGGTCCGGTATGATTCTGAGAATGTGAATGATTCACATGAGCGTGCGTTGGGTTCAGTTTGCAGCACTTTGAGTCAAGCAGTTCGGTGAAGCACCAACGCTAAAGCACTTTAGTATTATTATTATAACAGGAGGTTTGGTTAGGACGCAAGTTACATATTGTGAGGCCGCTACAGATCCTGAGGTGCAGGTTGGAATCCCTGTTGGGCAGGAATTTGCTGGGGTTTTTCTTTGCCAAATTGAGTCAGATTCACATGCAGATGCACTTACGGTGCCTGTCTGCTTTAGGGTACACACAGGCACGAAACATACCAAGTGTGTACATTAAAGCTCCCATTCCATTCCATACAGGAGGGGCTGCGGAATGAAAAACAAGTGTGCATCATGTGTGCAGGATAAAGGAAAAGAACACTAGGTGGCGCTGCGCTGTGGCGGGGGAGCAGCCCGCGTTTCCCCTACTCCAGTATGGGGTTGCAGGTTGTACGAATTACCAGTTACTCGTATTATTTCAGACGGAGCCTGGGGGGCAAGCTGGGACTGTCGCTGGTGGAGGAGCTGGGGGTGGAGATGATGGGAGACCTACGGAAATTCTCCCTGCAGCATCTACAGACTGGCTATGGGGACAAGACTGGGTAAGAGTTTCTCTGCTGATGACCGGGAGAATTTCTCCATGCAGTATCTACACACTGGCTTGACATTGTGATAATCTTGGACTGCCGTTTGCAGCAAGTACATGCTTTCTGAGGAGCATGTTTCAGTTGCAAGTTTAAAAGTAAAATTTCATGTAATTTCATCCTGCTAGTGCTGAGAGTAGAATATTTCAGACTATCTCTATGGCTTTTTCAGCGTAAAACAAATTGATTCGACTAGACCATGGTTCATACATTTGGCATACATGTTGTTTTCGTTTGGAGCGAGGGTTGTCAGTTGCTTTCACATTACCTATGTACAGGTTGTGGCTGTACCAAGCATGCCGAGGATTTGAGTACGAGCCGGTGTCTGCCCGACAACTTGCCAAGTCCATAGGTTGCAGCAAAATGTTTCGTGGCAAGGAAAAACTGGATACAAGGGAGAAGGTGAGGACAAGGGAAGAACGTCTCTCAATTTCATTCTATGTCAGTGCTCCGTGTGTGTGTGCGCGCGTGTGTGTACGCGTGTTCATGTGTGTGTATACATATGTGTGTGAATGTGAGAGAGAGGGACTCAAGACTCAATCATTTATTGTTTAGGTCGTAGACCCATGACAATGAATCCAGTAGCACTCACACCAGGGTAGTCCTGTACACAACAGAAGAGAGAGAGAGGGAGAGATACAGAATTAAACTTGGCTGCCTTTCCACTGTCTCACCCGTTAACCTGCATAAAGACTGTAGGATTTGTATCATTTTGTCTTACAGGTGAAGTACTGGGTGGAACAACTGGCGAAGGAAGTAACTGAGAGACTGCTGAAGGACAGGGAAAGTGTGAGTAGGGCGCACGGGGTCCCACATTGCTTGGAAACATTAGGAAGCATGAATTTAATGTATTTCCTACAATTGGTATGGCATAATACACACACATGCCCACAGATGTCATCGTCCCACCCAAACATTGGAATGAATGAATCATACGTTTCATATGCATATTGCCTTTGTTTGTAATTCTCAGAATAAGCGGACAGCCAAAACCATGACCGTGTATTTCCATTACCTGGCCGAGCCGACGTCCGTCACTGGCAGCCGAGCATGTGCCCTCCATCGCTACGACAGTAAAAAGATGACAGAATCAGCCTTGACCTTGCTCCAGAAAATCAACACCAGTCTGCCCCACCAGCCAGAATGGTAGGCGTCTTTCTAGATTTTTCTGATGTGGAGTCTTAATAGGCTAACATATCTCATTTTGTAAAACTTCAGTCTTCTGTGTCATTGATAACACTGCAGCGCTTGGCTCAACAGTTCAATTTTTGTCCTGTCTAGGACCCCGGCCATAACGATGCTTGGTTTGTCCGCCAACAAGTTTGAAGAGGAGCAGGCATCGAGCCACAGGAGTATATCAGACATGTTTGCGTCGGCAGCACAGTGCTCACAGTTACAGACAGCACGGCCTCCATACAGTCAGGACATAGTGACAAACACAAGTTCTCCTGCGACCTGTGTTTTTTCTGAGGGGTCATCACAAAAGAGCCCAGCACTTACTGTGCCTGTGAAAAGTCAGGTCTCACCTTTATTTCGTGATTCTCAAACACAAAGCAAAAGCTGTGAGGTGTCAGTAGCATCACCTTCAAAGCTGCATGACACTGAATCGTCATCTCCCAGTCTCTCTGCCACGGAAGGGAAGGGCTCTGAGTCTGACGGCAAGGCAAAGAAAAGGCGTAGTATTGAGTTTTACTTTGGTAGCTCTCAGAAACAGGGAGAAACCGCGTTTACATCTCCATTGTCCAGCGTGCAAGCGCTGGAAGAGACAGACTCCATCAGAGAAAGAGGATTCTTTGCGCAGAGGCGAGAAAATATTATGTCAAAGGTCAAAGGTAAGAAACTCGCTGGTCAGAAAAGTTTACATGGACGTGGAAGTGAAGATGCCACAGTGGCAAGGCAAATACTGCCAGGCAGCAAATCAGTCGACAGTGAAGTTATGTTTGTGGATTCTTGCGATTCAGATAGTCACTTTGGCATTGATGGAGACTCACGCGTGCAGATTGTAAGTGTCCGTGACCTGCAAGATGATTCAGTCAGCGGTGATAGCAGGTGGGAAGAGAAACTTCCTGGAACGTCAGACACCACTTCAGCTTGTGAACAAACAAATAGTCGCTCCTCTGACGGAGCAAAAGTCACTGATGCTATGACCAAGCTGGTTTCGGAAAATGCTACATGTGTGTCTTCAAACGAAAACAGTAATTTAGGCGATGAGGGTTGGGGTGTTCATGATGAACTCAAAACCACAACAGCTTCAGACGTGGCTGACGACCCACCAATACCCGACACGAGGGAGTCAGGGAGTGAAGTGGTCGCTTCCAACGGTCACGACGGGAAGTTCAGTGCTGAAGACTTGATGACCTGTGAAAAATGTGGGAAGACTTTACCTGTGTGGGAGATGCCAGAACATTCTGACTTTCATTTCGCTGTGGAGCTGCAGCAGATGTCCGAGACACTTCCGCAGCCAGTTGCCAAGGTTACCGGCACCAGTACTGCCGGCCGAGGGAAAAGAAAACTGTCGGCTTCTGGTCGAGGGGGAAAGTCCGGCAAGAAAAGCAAGCAGACGACAAGCAAGACATTGGATTTACTGTCATTTTTTGGGAAGGACTGATACTATTTTCTGCTCTTTTGTGTGTGTGTATGTCTGTGTGCATGCATGTGTGTGTGTGTCTGTGTGAGCATGCATGTGTGTGTGTGTCTGTGTGAGCATGCATGTGTGTGTGTGTCTGTGTGAGCATGCATGTGTGTGTGTGTCTGTGTGAGCATGCATGTGTGTGTGTGTCTGTGTGAGCATGCATGTGTGTGTGTGTCTGTGTGAGCATGCATGTGTGTGTGTGTCTGTGTGAGCATGCATGTGTGTGTGTGTCTGTGTGAGCATGCATGTGTGTGTGTGTCTGTGTGAGCATGCATGTGCGTATGTGTGTGTGTGTGCGTGTGTTTTGTTTTTTTGTATCCAGAATTTCTTCCACTGGCAGAAAGAGGTAACATTCAGTGACATTTTTACCACCAGTGTACGATATTTAAATAACCAGTGACTTTTTCTGCATGCAGATGTAATCTTTTGTGAACTGTTTGCGTTCTACATATAGTTTGGGAGGGGGGGGGGGGGGGTAGGCTGTGCTGTTCTCATACTTCATTTATTTAGCATTTCTTCCACTGGCAAAAAGACATATAACTTTCATTGACATTTTTACCACCTCTGTTCAGTTTTTTTAGTAACCAATGATTCTTTCTGCATGCATTATATATGTGAACTGTGTATGTTTCAGGTGTGGTTTGGGGAGTGGGTAGACTCTGCTATTTTCATACTTTATTCATTTAGCATTTCTTGCGAAGACGTTATATAACTTTCAGTGACATTTTCACCGCGTGTGTTCAATTTTTCAACCAATAAGTCTACATACATGCATATGTAATCTTGTGTGAACTGTGTGTGTTGTAGATATGGTTTGGGAGGGGTGAGACCTATTTTCATACTTTATTTATTTTGCGGGACTAGGGATGGAAGGGTGTGATGCTGAAAATACGAACGTACTTGGTCACACTCACAGTGTGCAATGTTTTACTCTGCCGTGTACTAGAAAATTCCTAATTTATGTAAGAAAGACTTGCACATGTGTATGTTATGATTATTTAATGATGTTATGTACCAAAGTGCAACACTTGTATGGTGTACATTGTTAGAGGTATTTTGTAGTCATATATATATCCCGGACATTTAGCATGGGCTTAATGTTATTTGTGTAATTTACCTGTACTTACAACCTCCCATTTTCCACAGATTGTACAATACGGGTGTTGAGTAGTTATGTGCATGGATATATATCATTTTGTATTAAATTAAGGTCTACGGACAAGTTTGGTGTGGTGTTGTGCTGAGATGATTGTATCTTTCTTGTGCATGTTACATGTATTTGGTGTACACACACACACACACACACACACACACACACACAGACCATCTTTTATTTTGAAAGGTTTATTTATTCTATAAATTAGAATGTTCATACATACCATGGCTCTTCCCACATATTGCCCAAACCAGCAGCACACTGTATATAAACACGGTGGCTGGTGTTGAGATATGAAGAGCGCTCAGTATCAGTAACAAGGGTAGATTGGTAAGAGCTTCTTACACATTCACATCAAATACAGTCAGCAGTGAGTAAGGACGCGTACAGAACTCTACACAACACGTTCTCTTGTAACGCTGCTTGCTCAATGCAGCATGGTCAGAAATCAAACAGTGCATGTTTTCCTGTCTTTGCCGACCGGATTTTTTACCTTTCTCTGCTGAAAATCACTAAGCTGAAGCTATGCAGTAATGCACCAAGTGGAACTTGATATAAGGGAAAGAATTTTTCTTTTGGCAGCAGCTCCCCCCCCCCCCCCCTCCCCCGATGACAAGAGATAAGCAAATGACAGCTAGGTGGCTTGCACAACAACTACTTTCCCAACTTTCTGTGATGCTTCCAGGTCTAACAGTAAACTAGGAATGACTTCAGCTGCGACTCCCCCCCACCCCCACCCCCTTGGTTGGTGAACACTTTAATATTAGACGTAGGGTGAGTACTGTGCTGTAAGTGTATTCCACAGTCCAGTATTCCCAAGCCATTCACATGCACACCGATTTCTGCCATTTATGTCAGCAGCTGCTTACAGTCAACAAAAAGAGTGGAAAACAAAACAAAACTTAACAACAGAGTCAGGAATGTTGGGTTACTCATTAGAGAGGGAAGGAAACTAGTAACACATTAACTAAGACATGCATAACATTTATACAGGTATCTGTTCCACAAAGAAAATATGTTGGTTAAACATCAAAATACTGTCTATGCCTGTTTTGTTTAAAAATCGATTTTTTTTTTCTTTGAAACTATATATTTAATTCTTAGCTGTTCATGCATCACATTTCCACCAACAGTGCCCTTTCTCTCTTTCCATCCCATCCTCTTTCTCTCTCCGCTCCCAACCCATCCTTCTCTCTCTCCGCTCCCAACCCATCCTTCTCTCTCTCCGCTCCCAACCCATCCTTCTCTCTCTCCGCTCCCAACCCATCCTTCTCTCTCTCCGCTCCCAACCCATCCTTCTCTCTCTCCGCTCCCAACCCATCCTTCTCTCTCTCCGCTCCCAACCCATCCTTCTCTCTCTCCGCTCCCAACCCATCTGTCATCTGTAGTCTAAACAGCCGCTAGGATTTGTACATGTATTTTTGAAAATCAAACATGTACCCACCTTAACAGAATTTATAAGTATACGCTTCGTGGAGCAGATACCTAGAGAGAGAAACCAGTTTGCAAGACAAAACAATTGACAAAACAAAATACACAAGAACTAATACAGTGGAAAGACTTCACACAAGACAAATCAGATGGAGCAGTTATATGATACTAGCACATCAGCCTCTCCTGCACTTGGCTTGCATCAGATCAGTACATGTACAATGCAGCGAATTGTCCAACATGAAATGGGAACAGCAACAGGTGGCGAGCCACATGACAAAACTAATGGTGATTGAACGTGAATCTAATGACCGATGATTACACTTACATGATGAATGTACAAGTGGCACCATCCACTCACCCGTAATTGGAATATGACAGTTGGCATGTGCATGTACAACCAATGCAAGCAAAATTACAGTAGATCTGGACATGGCACGTCCGCAGGTCAAACCAGTCATGTCCATAAAAAAAGCATAAAACAGACCCCCTCCCCCCCCCCCCCCCTTTTCAAAGTGTGAACAAGTATGCCTCTCCATTCCCTCTTCTTAAATACCCCCCTGACTTATTTTACTGGTTCAACCTTCCTATAGTACAGCAAGCACACATTCTATCCCTATTTTCTTGAGGCGTCTTACTTTCAATATCGTCAAATGGCACAGACTTGAAAAAAAACAAAACCCATTTCTTATATTTCCTGTCACTGTGAAGAAGAGTGGAGTCTGTCTAAAGCAAGCAGGCATAGGCATTTTCCACAGCAACAAAAAGTTGTCAGTCTGAGAAGAACCAAGGAAATCTGCACAAGTACACATTTAAACTGAGTGCATATATTTTACAAACACCAAGGTATGCATCTTCTGTCATAACAAATTTCAAAGTACACACTGAACTTGCACTGGTAACAATTGTTTCAGGTCCTGTCTTGTGGAACTCTAACCTTGGTACAAATACATGCTACTGGCCACGCTGAGAGAAAGACTTGCAAATCTGCATTGGACACGAGGCAGAAAACTTGGGTGCCACGTCAGCAGAAAATACTGAAAAAACAAGAAGCACATTGCAGTTCATAACTTGTGCTAGAAACAAGTAAAATCCCCTCACTCGATAACACGCACCTTTATCCACTTTCAAACAGGGTGGTTACAGGTGCTAATGTAACATGTTTTTCAACGAACACCCTATACATCAATAAACAGTCACGTGTTGACATGTATCAAGTAGCTCTCCTGTCCGTTCAGTGCTATCCCTGCTTTCTGTAGTTTCTCTTTTAAACATTTACCCGTGTAGCAGAGAGGAACAAGAAAACATCAAGAATACGAGTCACTGCAGAGAGGCAACGCTACAAGCAGGGAAGACTACAAGCGCGTTTCAACGACACAGTTTCCACTGCCTCAAGGCTTCACCCACTGTCTGTCTTCAAAAAGTGCAAGGTAAAATAAAAACTACAGATTTCAACAGTTGGTTGGTATCCTCATGAACAATTGCATGTACATGTACGATATAGCAGGTAAGGTCTGGGAAGGGCATGGACAAATTACAGCCCTTGAAACTTAAGAAATATTCAGAAATATACGATGTATTTTGTGTATATAAGTTTCTGGTAGGTTTAGTTTCAGTGGCTGTCACATTTTTGGATGAATGTATCAGGATGGAGACTGCTTTGCTTTTCCTCAGAAAGCTCATCGAAAAAACAGCTTTCTAAGGAAGGAGGGAAATGTAAAGAGTGAACATTTGTCTGAATGAAGAAACTGAATGAAAGGACCATCATGATGGTGTTCAGCATCATATGACACCGACACAGGCAGAGCACAGCCTCTCAAAGCATGACGATGACCCAACACAAAGCTGAATGCAACATGAAAAGCAGGCGTCTGCTAAAGTGTTGCTGTCACTCTCTCGAAGGAAAACCTAAGGCTGTTTAAATTTTCACTCTCACAGACACCACGTGTTGCGCACGAAGCCTGTTCAGAATGACTGTTAAGTTTTATAACTACAAATAGACTGCAACGTTTCTCCAGCTTTTCAGAGGGCATCCTAGCTTGCAAACTTCTTTGAAATACGAGAAATTCGACTAATGCCTGACATGCAATGGAGATCTTTTTAGTTTTCTTCTGCCCCATCTAGATTTCCTGTGCACAGATGAAGCACAAGACGGCAGGTGCAAAACACATCAAACATTGTAATGAATTTCAATTTGGGGTATCGCAGCTGCAAGCTTTACATGAAAAAGAAAAATCCTTGGAACACACGTACACAGCATGGCTGTCGACATGACACGGTAAAATGCAAAGTTCTGGAACCATTGTGAAAAATCCCTCTCAAAATTGTTCACATAAAACAGCACACAAAATACCAGATAATTTCTTGTGGCAGCATTTAAGTTTTTGTTAGTGTTTTTCTTTGTACAGACCAGGCACTGTGCACTGAACACTGTGTGTAGTATTGCCGAGAGAACGGACCATATGGGGGCAGGTTGTCACATTTGGGGCTCGAACTGAGCCAAACTGTGTTCATCATTACGTTACACAAGTCAAGACTGACATGTCCTGAATTGCAGTCAGAGCAACGAGACCAATATATTTCTATTATTTATATGCTTTGGTAAAATATCTTTACATCTTCAGAATTTTAAATGAAGCACACAAAAATCTTTCTGTACAATACAATACAATATATGCAAATCTTCATAACTTGTAATGGCAGGAGGCGAACAAATCACAATGAAATAGCTAGATACAGTGCAAAAGAAATCAACAAATGCAAAACAAGAACCGACAAGAAAAAAAAATACAAAACAGTCTCCAGTCACAAAGCGGAAGTGTCTGCTCGTACACATGTGCGTATCTGTAAAATTGAGATAAATAAACATAACAGTTGCTGCCAAAGCAATGAGACATAGTATCATAACAGAGTGGGGCTGTACAGATTAAACGTTTTTAGCACACGTTGCCAAGGAACTACTTATCACATTTTCAATCCAGACCACTTCAGTGTGAAGGACCGACCAGTTTGACGTAGGTTAAGCATTTTCACAGACACAAACGACTAAAAACATGGCCAGCAAGTGTCCCTCGATGACAGTGAAACTGCAGCACACCAAAGACCCTAGATCTGCTTCACTATCGAGGGACTTCCAGCATGCATGCTGCTCTAGATCAGATTCTTCTTTCAAATCTACGACGATATCTGATAGAATAATATGTACTTCTTGTACTGTAACATTATGCAGATCATTTAAAGAATCTTGTCCCGATGAGTAGTTGATCAATGAAGGCTCGCACCCATGTTTATTAACACTTCAAGTGCCATGCCCCGCTAGTGGGGCCCCACATTTAGACCAGGCAGTGCAAAAGCAAGAAGCAGAGATAATATCGTTTTTTTTACAGCTGAGGGCTTTCTCACTACATTTTGTCTTGAGCTTCCTATTTTTTAAGTCATTTTTTATAAGTCTGACCATGGTGGCTTGAATTTTACAATCTGCACAACCAGTAATGAAAGTGTTAAATGAAACAGTGTGAAGGATAACCCTCTTTGTGTGTGTGTGTGTGTGTGTGTGTGTGTGTGTGTGTGTGTGTGTGTGTGTCTCCAATGACTAGAAATAGCTGAACTGTAAAAATGTCAAAGACAATTTGCACAATATCTGCTGAACAAAGCAAACCACAGAAACAAACTAACAAAAAACCCTCACGTACACTAATACTTTTCTGGTCGTCAGAAGACAGAGAAAACACACCCAAACAAATACACATACAGGAAATGTAATTTGTCTTTGGAAAAGGACATATGGCATATAAAATCATATTCCAGCAAATTAACAAAAGCTTTGACAGCAAAACCAAAATCTTCTCCCCTCTGTATACTGCTAAACATACAGTATCATGAAAACGCTGGCAGTGAGTTTTCTTTTTCATGTATTCTACATGTATACTTACAAGTCAAATAAAAAGTAAGTAAATTGTAGCAGCAGGAGTGTGATTGTCAAAATATCCATTGGTAGAACACACTGTTCGTCACTAATGATGTCAAAATATCCATTGGTAGAACACACTGTTCGTCACTAAATGATGTCAAAATATCTGCTGGCAAAACACACTATTCGTCAAATGATGTCAAAATATCTGTTGGTGGAACAGACTCTTAGTCATTAATGATGTCAAAATATCCGTTGACGGAACACACTATTTGTCACTAATGATGGGAACGTGCGTGTATGATTACATCTTCCTAACAACTGCAGAAATGCCAGCAGTCAACTGCAATACAATGTTGTTCAAAAGTTGATCAGATTTCTGCAGTACATGTATTGCTTTAGTTGTATTGCAGTGAATTTCCCGCTGGTATCCGCAACCTCCGAACACTTATCCCATATGATAAAATTCCCTTTAAAAAAAGCCGTGCACCCTTCACATTGATGATGATGATGATGATGATGTCTTGTAACGCGCTGAAAAACTCCATGCCCAGCATGCTCATAGCGTGGGGGGGGGGGGGGGGGGGTATAGGTATGATAAGTTTTAACAAAAAACAGGAGAAGGGGGTGGAGTCTGCAGGGGGGGGGGGGGGTGGAGTCCGCATCAGAACTTTGAGAAGAGATAGGTCTTCAGGTGGCTCCTGAAGGATTCGGTGGAGGTGCTGGATTTCAGGGAAGGTGGCAGAGCGTTCCACAGAGCAGGAGCAGAGCACTTGAAGGAGCGAGCTCCAAAACGCTTCTTGGTGGTGTTATCGTGAAACCCAGGAATGGACAGGCGGGACTGAGATGAGGAACGAAGAGTACGGGATGGAGTATATGAAGGGATGAGCTCAGAGAGATACTGTGAGGACTTTCCATGGACACAGGAGAACACAAGGGACAGAAGTTTGTGGTCAATTCGAAGTTTGACAGGCAGCCAGTGCAGTTCTTTCAGGATGGGAGTGATGTGGTCTGATTTTTTTGACAGAGTCACAATTCGGGCGGCAACATTTTGTACATGTTGCAAGCGCTTCAGCTGACAATCCGGGAGGCCATACAGAGTGGAGTTGCAGTAGTCCAAGCGTGAGTGAACCATTGAGACTGCAATAGCGTTGGCCGTCTGTCTGTTGATGTATGGGCGAAGCTTCCCTAGCAGTCGGAGATGATAGAAGCAGGTCTTCACTGTTGCACTGACATGACTGATCATGGATAGCTCACTGTCAATGATGAGACCCAGATCCCTCACTGACTCAGACAGGGGTATTTCAGCATCACCCACGTGGACAGAGCTGATCTGAAGTTTAGAGCGGCTGGGCTTAGTACCACAGAGCAGGGCCTCTGATTTGTCGTCATTGCACCCTATTTCAGCTACACACAAAGTTCTCTATCATCAGTGCTTGCTCGTCTAAACATGTCAGCCAGTTCGTAACAGGCAAAGCATTTTCAACATTTCTTAACAGTTCACATAATACCTTAAAAGAACTTACACGCACCCAGTTAAATGTAGATTGCACTTCACTAAGCTGGTGGTGGCAGACTCAGCAAGGTCTCTCATGAGACTTATTGTTCACAAACTTAAATGCATCGTCCCAATAAAAAGTTTTCATGTAGAACTACATTTCTCAACAGTTCATGTAAAACCCTAAAACAACATACATGTACCCAGTAAAATACACACACGCTTGACTAAGCTGGCGATAGCGTATGCAGCAGTAGCTAGGTTTCTTGTAAGAAATTCAAATTAAGTGCATCTTCGCAATTAAAAGTTTTTGTTGTGAAATATATAAATTTTGCAAGTAATACCCTAAAAGAACATACATGTAGTAAGTAAAATGTAAATGCACGTACTAAGGTGACTGTGGCACAAGCAGCAGTAACTAGCTTTCTCGTGAGACTCTGAAATGATGGTCGTGTATCTTCTCAACAGTTCATGTACAGCTAATACTGTAACAGAACATAAATGTACCCAGGAAAATGTAAATGCATGTTAGTAAGCTGGCAACAGTATACGCAGCAGTAGCCGGGTCTCTCGTAATATATTCAGAAACTAAAATGTGTTTTCGTGACAAAAAAAAAACGTGGACTCAATTTCTCTACAGTTCGTGTAATACATGTACCCTAGAAGAAGATAACGTGTAAAAGCAGTCAGTCTAATACCACGTAGGACAGGCAGGAGTGGCACAAGCTGAGGTAAGAACAAAATGTTCCAGTAAAAATAAAAACAGGCAAGACCAGACCAGCAGAAAAACTGAGAGGGAAAATGAATTTATAAGCAGCCTGCATTTACAGCAGTTAATCAGGATAACTGACCCCCCCCCCCCCCCCCCAAAAAAAAAAAAAAGAAGGTAATATAGCTTACAGCTCAGGAGTGAACAATCAACTTAACGTGTCATGGCTTGTCAAAATAATAACATGAAAAGCAGATCAGTTTCCACACTGTAAGATCAGCACGCACAATTCCAAGGTTTGCACAACAGTATCTCCATATCTCCATGACAACTGCCAAAACATTCTGGGAAAGTGAAGTTTCTCTAGCAGATAAAATGCTTTCAATATCCCCCCCCCCCTTCCCCCGCCACCCCCCTCTTGTTTTTCACAGATGGAGCTCCAGATGCAATGCTCTCCCTATACAACAAAATCTTTCTCTGAATTCCAAAAATAATATGGCCCCCTATTCCTTCTAATGGGGAAAAGCTAGATAGGCAGAAGTCTTTTTGCTCATATGTAACCCTGACCTCCAATAGGTCACCCATAAAGGTCATCAAGAAGGTCACTACGTGTACACTACCACTGCTGTGCCAAGTCTGATCTGAAGTTACAGTGAAGGTGGTTTCTGAGCAATGCCAGTGTCAATGTTCGTTCAAAACACCAGCGCCTGAAACTTCCATTCAATGTCTGTGACCTTGACCTTCAACCATAAACAGGGTTACTTAAAGATGCAGGATCAGAAGATCTTTACAAAAATACATCTGCCACTGAATTTGGTGACTCTGCTGTTGGTGGATCACAAGCCAATGTTCAGACAAACCACTGCTGCCAGGAAGTTCAACTGAAGTAATTTTGGAACCTTAAACAATTGTTTCACCTTGACCTTCAGGAGCGGTAAGTCAAAATTGCATTCTTGGCAAGGTCTTCTGGCAAGGTCAAGATCTTCTGGCAAGGTCTTGTCATAAACATCCATTATTGCAAAGTTTGTTGATTCTACTTTTTGTAGTTGCTGAGAAAATGAGTCATTAAAGACAGACCAACCGAGGGCTACTATGCGGACTCACTTTGCTTATTCATATGAGCCAAAAACATCCATGGCACTACCAGTATATATATGTGTTCTCTCAGTAACATAATTTCCCACCGTAGCTCTAACATACTGATACAACTAGAGAGGCAAAAGCCTCCATGGCTCCCTTGTGACACAGGTCAAGGTCATTCACAAGAGTATGTTTGTAAAGCTCTTATCACTATCCATTATCATGCCAAGTAAAGTGTCTCTGGCGCTCTGAGTTCATGGCAATATTACAATTTTCCCCGAAACAGTTTGTATGGCCTTGACCTTTGGTCAACGTCATTCAAATGAGATCTCATCAATGTCTATCATTATGCCAAGTTTGATGCCTCTAGTATTTGTAGTTCCTCCGAAAACAGTAATGTTAAAATTCACAACAGACAGCTTTAATGACCTTGACCTTCAGTCAAGGTCATTCAGAAAGGTAGGTCTCATTGCTGTCTATCATCATAACTCGTTTGGTGCCTCTACTGTTTGTTGTTTTGGAGAAAATGCCAAGGTTAAAGTTTCCCCAAAAACGCTTGCATGACCTTGACCTTGACTAAAAGTCACTGAACACAGGTATGTCTGTAAAGGTGCTGCTAATGTCAATCATTGCACATATAGTCTGATGCTTCTGATTCTTCTGGATTCTGAGAAAATGCAAATGTAAATTTTCCCAACAGACTGTTTTAATGACCTTGACCTTGAGTCAAGGTCATTTAAGGTGGTATGTGTGCATAGGTCTTATCACTGTCTATCAGCAGGCCAGGTTTGGCGCCTCTGCTGTTTGTTGTTTCTGAGAAAATGCCAATGTTAAGGTTTCACAAAAATAGCTTGTATGGCCTTGACCTTGACACAAGGCCACCGACTACATGTATATCTGTAAAGTTCTTATCAACGTCTATCATCATGCAAAGTTTAAAACCTCTGGTGTTTGTAGATTACGAGAAAATGCCAATGTAAAATTTTCAAACAGAGAGCGTTAGTGACCTTGACCTTGAGTCAAGGTCATTCAAAATGATATGTTTTGAAAGGCCTTGTGGTTGTCTATCAGCATGCCAAGTTTGGTGCCTCTGCTGTTTGTAGATTCTGAGAAAATGACAATGTTAAAGTTTTCTGGACACACACACACACACACACACACACACACAGACAGACAGACAGACAGACGACGGAGGGTTAATACATAGACTCCCATTGTTACACAAGGGAGCCAAAAAATTTATCACGATGAAACTGTGTCTGCTAACAGTAAACAAACAATAGTTAAAAAAAAAATCTTTTGTCTTAGTACGCGTAGATGCATCAGTTACCTGTTGTGAACTCCAGACATTAACAGCCAACAAAACAGAATACACAGGGTCTAATAGGTACACCAGTGTTACAGGAAGTCTCTTTGGTTTTTCCGGCGCTTGAAGAGAAGAATGTGGATTCAGAATGGCAAAAAAGATCTTGCGGAGGGGCGAACTCTCCCGAGTTTAGTGAGAGAGGTTGGTGGAAGAGATGTCATGGAACTACGAGATGGTAACGCAGTACGTGACATGTACTGGGCGTGAAACGTACATGTACAGCGAAATATCAGTCATGAAAAAAACGCAGCTAAACAGGACAGACTGCCAAAAGGGAACACATTCACAGGGCATCTACATGTACATCAGGAAGTGTTTGATATGATATTGTCCGACGACTTCTCTTGTCAAATATCCTCACTAGCGAGAGGAGCCTGGTGGGTAGCGCCTCAACAGTCTATAAGAATGATCCGTCCTCCATCTGTGAGGAGTACCAAATGAGGCAAAGAGAATGGAGAGACTTCATACAGGCTTATAGGGTTATATTGCACGTGCATGTCTAGAGTCTGGTCGACAGGTCCGTCAAACTGTCATGTGACATGTTTTGGCACCACTGCTACGCAGCAAAAGCTGTTCGTTTCTCGTTTCAGTTTTCCGTGAATCTCACGCCAGCTGACACGAAGTATCATCCGAACACCTCTCCGTACATGCCAGTAAAAGCAGGCCACCAGTCTAGGGCAGACAATTTTACCAAGTCCCCTGGATGGCCGTCTCATACTGGTTTGACTGTACGCACAATCTGTTATATCAGTGAACCTTGGAGTTGTAGCAGCGCTAACCATGCGAGACACAGCTGACGGTGCCTGGTCTCTGTAATCAATTATATAAACATTGTCCATGATTATGCAGTCCATTTGTTCGCACAATACACACCACAGCAACACAAAATTATGCCTGTTGCTTTGAGAATGACCCCAAAGCTTTGTAAACGTAAATGTACACCTCAACACCACGGCAAATGTTTTTGTCAGAAATCCATGGCTGACCATCTTGGCCATAACAAACAGCCATGCAGCTGTTTTATGGTCAGTTTTTCCTCTTCACCATGTCACGCAACAGTGACTGAATGTACTGACGCGGCTTCTGTGCACACGTGGTCATTAAACAGCAGACGGACTTTGATTTCAGCAAACGTAACAACCACTCCAACAACACAGAACACCGGTTGTAATTCAAACCCTGAACAGACAGAACAAACGGAAACAAACAGCGCTTGATGGTTGAAGGCGACACATGGTCACCATTCACGCCAACACTTGGTCTCTCACTTCCACACATAGAAAGCTTGATGCTTCTCCAATCTCTTTAAGAGCTGGTCCCAAAATGAACCACTCCTGCTCACCGTCATTTCTCCTTCTGCGTTTCACAAATGACCTCGCCTGGGAACAATGCTTTCCTAATCATCACAACATCCAGTTTCCATGACAACCATCGGCATGAAAACCACTGGAGAGTGATTCACCATCCACTTGAAGACTTCCAAACCTGAACAGGTCACTTTTCTCTCTGTTTTCAGAGCAAAAGTTCCAAACAGAAGTAACAATGTTAGACTGGTAACAATAGGTAGTGAGAATGTTCCCCTGTCTTCCACAACAATGAATCACGGCGGGTACAAGATGACCCACAAACAGTGTATGGTGTTGATCTGTCCAAGGTGGCATCAGCCTCACACTTCCGTGTCACGCTGCATGTGGAGTGCGTCCATCTGCTCAAGGATGAACGCGATGGTGTTCTGGCGTATGACGCCGATGTGCGATTTGAGCGTGACGATTTGCTCGTTGGCCGTGTCCAGTCGAGACCGCAGCATGCAGTTCTCCTCCATCAGCTTTTCTCTGGCCTGCAAACATCACAAACATCACGCATGTATCTCAAACACAAACATCACTGATGTATCGCAAACATAAACTCACTGATGTATCTCTCTCTCTCTCACACACACACACAGAGTACCACGTAATATAGGGACGTTAAAATCACCACAGAAAGGGGCGAGACAATTTCATTTTCACTTCCGATCGTGTCTAACATAGACGAACACTAAGTACCCCATGACAGTGGAAGGATCATTTAAACCAAAACACCTCTACAATGAGGTCCATATCCCTCATGTAACTCTCTGCCCGCATGCAATGTTTGGCTAAATCCTCTAGTTTGCCAGTCCTGAAGCACGTGTGAACACAGACTTACATGGAAGACATGGTCCTATGGACTTCCTCCTAGTTTCATATGTTAATGTCCTTATACAGTTTGGATCTGTTTGTTGGATCAACAAACTTATCAGGATGAATCCTCACATGTACACCCCCCCCCCCCCCCCATTCCTCCACACACATGACAACTGAAGATAGCTGTTATTCCGTCACTATTGCAGTGAACAAATAACTACGTATGACGGGAGTATGTGTGGATGAGAACCTAGCAAAGCGTATTCTCACACGACGGTCAGCAGTCCTAGACCTGCATGCCACACGGTTTTCCATACACACAGAACCGAGCCATGCAGCTACACGCTTCACAGATCCTCTATAACGGCTCATTCCACTTCGACATTCCACTCGTCACAGATAAACGCCACAAAGAAACGTTGTCTGTCTTAGGAAGGTCATTAAACTCTCTAGTTCAGTTTGCTGCAAGTAAGTACAAGCTGCTCCCCCCTTGCTGTGGAATCATTCAACAGTTTCCCCTAAAATCCTAGGTGTCCAAGTTGCTGTACATATTACACACTGAATGATATATACACATTCAGAGAAGAACCAATTCCAAGTTCACATATCAGTCTAAGAAAATTCTGTAACATGCAGTCAGTGAACTTTGTGTGGGATACAGAGCCTGTGAAACTGAAGAAAAGATGGAAGCTGAATTGTGTGGGGGAAATATAAAAAACACACTTGCAAAATGCAAGGCTTAAAAGTGCACAAAAAAATGCACTAGTGGCTACATGTGAACTATATAATACTTGCACACAAGTGCACTATTCAAAGTCAACAGAAAGTGGCAGTTTCAAAATTCCACAACAGAAATAAATATTCAAGAGAACAAGTTTGATAAAGTTGAAACAAACCAATGAATGAATAATAACAAGATAGGAAAGACGCTCTCGTTACCTTCGCTTAAAAACAACCTTCCGCAATTACCTAGGATTGAAAATAAAACAAGTCCTGCATGATCCAGTCTCAAACCATTGCAGAAGATTAAAGTCTCACTATACAAGTCAGGAGCATACAACAACACTTTGAAACTGTTCATGTGAATGCGCTTATCTGTATACCAGAATCAGTCGCCTGGCACATATATACATGTAGCATCTGAAAACCAGTGTGGGTGACTGGCTCTATGTTGTTCTACGTACGTGCAGAAGAGTACCGTGTAGAGAGCAGACGACGTTCATTGGTTGCGGACTGACAACTGGACGTCGCTTATTGGTGGCTATTTTTAGCGACTTGGTCAGATTGATATATAGTAGAGGTATGGAAGTGTTAGGCCAAAGAAAGTTAAATTTCTCTATTATTAGAAGCTGCAAAGTCATGACAATGGTCACAGTGGCCAAAGGAACAATCATTCATTTGGCAAACAAGCCTGCGCGTTTTGTAAGCGGCAGTTTTTCCCCTCAAAACTTACGAAGAACATAGAGACTTTAATAATAACGGACCAGTGTCACAACAATCTATTTTGAAGACGTTGCTGACAGACCGCACAAAATGCTTGTGTGTGCACTTTAAATCTTCTTTTCTTAAAACTACTTTATGTGTATCAGGAAATATGGGTTGGTTCCCTCGGGAAAAGTCTGTGCCACCGTGCAGCGCCACCTGCCAGTAGCTGAACTTTGCTGGGGAGTGAAAGCCAGAGACTCTAAAAGACAGCAGCCCAGGGAAGCAGAACACAATTGGTACATGTACATGTATGTATCACAGCTTGAACTGGAGTCAAACATACACCTCACCATAACAACAGTGGCGTACCGGGTAGGGTCAGACATGCTACCTACTGAGCTACCGTCACTCCGTCATCTCTGCAAAAGATCCTGTTTCCGATGCAAATGTATTATCAAGTTCATGTCAAACCTGTGTAAAGTGTCCACCCAAAGAACCATGGGAAGTGGACCTTCCTAGACAGGTTGACCACCAGGAGACTAACTCAGTAACTGAAGTCCACTGGTCTGGACATCAGTGGCCTCCATAGACAGGGTGTTGCTTACTACAGGCGGCTGCCCAGAAAGGTTTGACTACAGATGGGCAAGTCACATGACCATGCTGTAGACATGGTCCGTGACTGGCTGGGCATACCCCGTGACACAAACAACACTTGTTTCTAGTGGGTAGGACGTTTTCACCATTTCAACAGTTTGCCTGAGGCAAACAGTAATTCTACCAAGACTACCACATCAATCAACTAGCTGACTTCAAGAACAGGCGTGACTGACTTCAGCTGCACCCCTTTTTTCCCCCAGAAAACTCAGTCAACATGATGATAAGGTTGAACAGTTCAGTCAATGTGTGCAATTTGCCAAACTGGAAATACCAGAGTACGGCAAAGAATCCTGATTATTCTCAGCTGACAGAAAGAAATAAAGCAAGGTTGTTGTTCAACAAGTACGTGCCAAGAAGGCAAACAACGCTGCAATTTTCTCAGCCGACAGAAGAGAGGTGAAGCCAGGCAAAATTGAGTACGATCAGCCAGTCTAGCTGCAAGTCGAGTGTGGATGGAATCGGGGGAAGTAAGTTGCATCATTCCAGGCATCAGCGTTATATGTACAGCCAGCAGTGTGACTGACAGCAGCAGCAGCTACTCACACACAGCCTCATGCATCGAAACAGGTGACAAACAGCAAATGCCAACCCATGAAGACAGTGATTTGTACTTTTTTTTTTTTTAAATAAAGAAAACAGGGAGATGGAAGTGGGGGGGAGAGTGGGGTAGAGTGTGAACTCGTGAAATGTCACTTGCATACATTTTTGTCAGTATTCTGAGAAAACCAACTTTCTACTTCAAAATATCAACAGTGAACGCATCAACACAGGTAAGGATGCGAGTTTGAAATGTTGCTGAAAGCTCCCAACCAAACCCACTCCATCCCTCCATATTTGCATCTATACTTATTTGTCGCAAGACAGGATGTTTCGCGAATTTCACGAAGAGACAGGCAGTTTACCAGATTTTCACAACCGACAGATTTGCTCTTCAACAGTTTACTAGTATGTATGTATGTCACACTGTCGTGCATAGGAAACTGTTTGAAAGCAAAACTACACTACAGGATTGATCTCAACACTGACAAGAAAATAAATGTCTTTACAGATGGGAGAACTGAGGGGGGAAAGAAAAAAAAAACACCCAAAAATGACTGTATAACTAGATAACACTTGAGAACTTTCATGAACAACTTAAAGAAGAAACAAAACCAATAACAGACAGCGAATATGATGAAAAGTGTGGTACAGCGTTCAAACATGACATCACCACAGACAAAAAAAAAAAGAAAAAAGCTGAAGTGCAAGCAGGAGAAAGGTAACCTCCAAACACGAGAACAAGGAGAAAAAATGAAGAGAAAAACTTGACTGCATGTACAACTGCTGGGAAAGGAAAAAGTGACTGTACAAATGACCGCTAGCGCTGGGCTGAAGATGAAGCAACTTACTGCACTTCCCCGCCACACGAGACCGGCTACAAGACAAAAGAACACACACCAAGGTTGGACAACATCCCATTATCGCAACACACAGTCAAACCTGTCTTTAACAGCCTAAGGCAGCAGCCGACCATCACTACACAGTAACACTTGTCTTAAACAGCCTCAGGCCACCGTACCTACATAATTATATGTATATATCCAGATGCTGCATGTCTCTGCAGCTGTCAGGTTTTAATCATCCCTGGCATTGGTTGAACAAAAAAATGACATCTGCAGTTAGTAAAAGCAAAATGTTACACCCCTGAAGTTCATGTCACAAAAGTGAATTATTACACCAGCCACAGAACAACAAATATGGACAAAAACCACTGTAACGCCTCACAGTTCTTTACACACTGCAGTGGGCTAAATATAGCTGACATTACTACAGTAGAAACTTGATTGAGCGACATCTTGAACGAGCGACCGTTTTTCGTTCACGACCGTTTTCGCCCGGCACGGACGGTTTTTCTTCTTTATTGCATCTCCAACGACCGACCAACTGCAGTACGCGACTTAAGACCGCTGTTCTGCTTGCAAAACGACCCCGCGTCTCTGTTGTGGGCGGCCACAACTGGCTTAGTTGGCGCTTCACACTTCGCCGGCAGCCGATTTACCTTCCACCGCCCAGGGCACTTGGGCTGACACTACCCGCGACCCGCCGCTTGAACCCACCCCCTACTGTGCACGCGTGACCTCGGACAAAGACAGGGCAATTAGCGCGTCGCCCCCTAAACACGACTGCAGTTATGCGGGTTGTGATCACCTCATCCGCCAGTTCTGACACCCTTAACACCTGTCAACTCACTGACCATTATTTCCACAAGACGCCCTATCACGTGGCATGTCAGTGTGTGTGTGTGTGTGAAGGTGTTTCTTTGTGTGCCAGTGCGTGTGAGCGAATTAAGGCGGATAGTTGATAGGTATGGTGTGGTTCCTAATCCTCCTTGTTTTTATGTTGTTTTGACAAGAAAGAAACGGAAACTGCCGCTAGGAATTCAGTCGGACTGAACTCAGCGATTTGACACTTAGCAAATCTGCAACGCCGGGATGTCAGTCAGTGTACGTCGTTTGTACACGTGTGGGTGCGAGCGTGCGCGCGCGCGCGCGCGCGTGTGTGTGTGTGTGTGTGTGTGTGTGTGTGTGTGCGTGTCACTGCCACCGTGACGGTGAGAGAGAGAGATGGAGAGAGAGAGGCTGTGATGCCGCTGGGAATTCAACCGGACTAAACTCGGTGATTTGACACTTAGCAAACTGGCAGCGCCGGGATATCAGTGCACATCGTTAGGACACGTGTGGGTGCGAGCGCGCGCGCGTGGTGTGTGTTGTGTGTGTGTCACTGCCACCGTGACGGTGAAAGAGAGAGAGAAAGAGATGGAGAGACAGAGGCTGTGATGCCGCTGGGAATTCAACCGGACTAAACTCACCGATTTGACACTTAGCAAACACAAGTTCACGACACCGCATGAAACGGAAGTGGTTAAAAACATGGTGGCACATGCGACTCTGTTTACGTTTTCCGTCGCTGAAATTTAGGTAAAGCCGCACAATCTTGATTATTGGAAGACTCCACAGAAACACCAAACTCTGCTTCTGAGTCAAATCCACGCATGCACACTGTACTTATTATGCAATGATCCCTACGGTTGATATGCGCGCCTCCCGGCCGGGCAGGGCCAGGTCCGGACGCCATTGTGACTGACTGCAGTTTGGGCGACCAGTTGTTGTTCACGACCGTTTTTGCTCGGTCCCGTGAAAGGTCGCTCAAAAAAGTTTCTACTGTACATACGTCTTTCCTGGAACATGCAACCAGGCAAGATTGGGACAAAACATCTGACTTTCACAGAATACTGGGCAGGCAAATTGGAAGTTGGTTAACAGTTGGGGAGGAAAAACAAAAGCAGAGACTACAAACAAAAAAAAACTACAACAAAACAAAAAGACAACAGATACAACAAACAAAACAGTCACGAACATATAACATATTTTATTTTCTACATTGAACACACAAGAATATGAACAATGAAACCAGAACGGAAGTGATCACCAAGATCATCATCTATTACTGGTTACATCTGGACACATTCAGGCACACAGACAAACACACACACATGAAGACAAGCGCACACACTCACGCACACACACACACATGAATGGGCAATTCCAAAATATTTGTTTGAAAATGGAGAGTCAGCTAAGCATGCTTTTCAGTCTCCAGTTACACAATTTCTGCTTGATGCCGCGAAACACTGTGCAGACTCCCTAGTAAAATATGTAGGCACACATTGTTTGAACACAATTATTTGAGTAAAGGCAAATGTGGACACCGAGAAACATGCGTAACAAATATAGCTGGAAATGCCCACAAATGATAAAACATCACTTACATGTAGGGCAGACAAAGCGAAAACGATGACAAAAAACTGATACAGGCCCACAACAATGTTACCCACAAACCTACCTACCCACACAATACAAAAAACAAACAAACCCAACAACCAAAAACAGGGACGCACAAAACAAAACCACCAATTTTACTCTGCATTCTGGGTCCCTCCTCATCATTAAAAAGTGACCATTAACAAACCCCCAACCCCCCCCCCCCCCCCCCCCAATGAAAAACGAAAAAAGAAGAAGTACAGAAAGAGGCCAGAGAACAGAAGGAGAAGAGGGACAACCTGCCAAATCATTTTCCTTTATAAAGAGGGTTGGTGATGGAGAGGTTTATGCATTTCGACCAATTACAAAATGACCTGTGCGTCTTTCATATGTCAGTCACGCCAACAGATATTCCTCTCCCTTCTCGCCCAACAGCATCAGTCACATCTATATATATCTTTAGTGACGAGGACAACAAAAGAAAGTACCAACACCTCAAGCCGAAATGACACAGCAATAATAAACAATGCGCTTGTTTTTACGTAACTACAGCAACTACTACACACCTCTTCTGCCTTTAGTAATCGCTCGTACAACAGCGACTGTTCCTCGTAAAATTCACCATCCACCACCGTCACTTCACGGTGACCCTGAGCATCTCGGAGGGTTGTCGCACGTCGTGTGACGTCGTCAGTTTGTGTTGACTGCTCGGACATGTGAGATGGGGAGGAAGATGACCGCTTCTGACGTTGTGAGATCTTGCGTTTGGCAGACAGGGTCATCTCATGGACTGTGACGCCTGGACAACGTGAAGGTTTTCATGATCATTTCTATCAAACTGAAACACACTATAAGGCACCAGGAAGTGGATATGGTCTCCGCTGGTATTTCCAAACATCTGAGGATCTTTTTTTTTCTACATCTGTACATGGCATTATTGTGGTTGTCTTTTCTCTTTACAGGAACTCTTTTAACAAAAAGGTAGTATTACAAGTGTGTGTGCGCCAAATCCCACGTCAATCTTTTGAAGAACAGTAGGCTGTGGCTGGTGGGGTGGAAAAGAGAAATGTTTACACACACCAGAGTGAATCGTAAGGTGGATGTTTGTGCATGAAGTAGTGCTTAGCAGCAACAGCAGGCTTCGCTCCTGTGTTTTCCAGCATCTCAGAAGAGACAAATATGTGCACCAAGGAGAAACCATACCATACCATACTGTGGTGAAAGACACAGAGATCACCTCTAGCAAGCAGTTAACAACCAACAAGTGACAGCAAGAAGGAAAAAAGAAAAAAGAAAAAGCGAGTGTTCACCGTTTGTCAGCGACTCGTTGCGTTTTGTGCTCCCCTTACTGCGACACTCCATCACCACCAGGTCCTTACAGTGCTTGTGGGCATTGATGCCACAGTCTGAAAATATAACAGTGCCATTCAACTCGTCATTTTTTTTTTTACTGTTTTGTTGTTGTTGTCGGCTCTTGTCTGTTGGTTTTTTGTTGTTGTTGGGTTTTTTTGTTTTGGGGGGGCTTTTTTTGGTTGGGTGTTTTGGTTTTTTTTTTTTTTTTTGGGGGGGGGGGGTAGGGGGGTTAGGGGGGGGGAGGGGCCTGGAATAACTAACTAAATAATGTTAGACACAGACCTTTACACTTCCATCCCTGCTTGATGAGTCCCCAAAGCTGAAATCAAACGCAGGCATAAACATTATTAAACATTATATTAACATGATAATGACATTAAACATTAGGAAACATATTACATTAAGAATATGTACTGATACATGATGATCCGCAGAAGACGACCATAATCATGGTTACTATAATATATACAGTGATTACTGCTGCTCAGCATTTTGAATACTTCATCACTTTTGGCGCACACGTGTGGCTGGCTTTTCCGTCAGTAAGTTCTTGTGCAAATGGTTGATTGGACATGCCATTCATTGTTGTGACTCCGCTCAACAGCCTGAGGGGAAGTTAGAGCATCAAAAAAGGCTGCGAGCATCTCTGACAAGACATCAGCTGTACAAGCAACTCACTAAACCCGTGCAGTGTATGCAGAAAGTCGGGCGGAAGTAGGTCGTCTCGTGGAACGCGTGCTTGAAGCTGTTGCGAAGTGCGTGACAGTTGGCGCGGATGAAATATGTCTTCATCTCAACCTTGCTGATCATCCCGTCCCTGGTTAGACAAATAAACTGTGACAATTCACTGAGACACAATAACTCTGATACAGTGGAAATGTCCAGTGATTTGTTTTGAAAATGTTTTCTTTTCCAAAGTCTACGTCAACCTGCAAGTGGGGTAAAAGGAACTCAGTAACAGGCTGGGGAACTGCTAAGGAAAAAAAAAAAAAAACTGAAACCCGGGTAAGCGCCCTACTGGGTGGACCAGACAGCATTACATTCAGAAAACAAATTTTACCGCCTTTTCTCCTCCAAACAAAAATTTAGAAGTAGGCTGTTGAGTGGTGCCGCACGGCATTCATGTCTTCCCTCCATGGGGGATGCAACTTAAATTCCCCCAAAGGGAGAAAATAAAGAAATTTTTTTTAAAAAGACAGAGAGTATGCTGTCCACTCACTGATCTGCGTCCAGAACACAGAAGGAGTCGATGAAGGGGAAGTTCCCGGCGATGGCCTCAAACTCTCCATGAGATATAAACCCATCCTTGTCATGGTCATAGTTCTTGAACACAGCCTGATATAAAACAACAACAAAAATTATCATAGGAATAATATCACAGTCAAGCAAAATCAGCTTTTCACAATCATGTCTTGCCAAGATAGGGAATCAACAAATTTAAACATTCATTTTCATATTCATACGCTGCAAATCCAGAACCTCACATAGTAGCGGTAGGAATTTGACCATTACAAGGGTGGGGTGGGTGGGAGTTTGGGGGTTTAACGTCCTTCTCCACCACATACGGGTGATATCAAAGACGGGGCAATGATGAAAAAGCCAGCACAAATATTTGGCCGAAGTCGGGATACAAACTCACGACCCGAGCATTAGAAGTCCACCCCGGCTCCCCCTTGATCATTACAAGGAACTGAAACTCGGTGAAGTATCACTAACCTCCACCATGTCATGAACATGTTTGTTGATGGTGTTTGGATCAGGAGGGCTCACTCCAGCCACCCAGTCGGCAAACACTACTGGCTTTGTAGGTGTTGTTGGCTGGAGAAGGAAAAACAAATCATGCAAAATCAATAACACACAGTTTGAGACAAGTCAAAATGTTGAATTCCTATCCCCCCACCCCCTCCCCCAAACACACACACAAAAATCATACATGTACTTCTGAGGGCAACCAAAACTAAACCAAGGAAATGCTTTTTATTGTTGTTGATGTTGTTTTTGTTGCTTTTTGAAATGGTTAATGGCTTGCATGATTCCAGGGCAAGGAGGAGCAACAAGTACTGACTTACAACACCTGGAAAAGTGAAGTGATTTGTTACTGTGATATTACATGTAATAACCGTAAAGGATGCAATATGTCTATCTCACGAGTACAGACAGCTACGATGCTGAAGTGCCAATGGGTTCATCCCAATTCTTATGTTGGGAATGACTGAAGAGACAATGATGCAGCAATCTCCACAGCTGGACAAACATAGAGAAATCATTTACCGAGGAGAGCGAGCCACGCGGTTCTCGTGCTAGTGACAGCTCGTAGATCTCATCTTCTGTGTAGTGCAGATCCAAGGACAGCTGGGGGGAAAAAACAACAACAAATAAAAAACAACATATGATCATATACAGTAAACAGGAACTCTTTTTCCACTTCACGTGTAAAAAGTGATGCCCCATTTGGACATCACAACCAGTTTCATATCAGCCTCTAATACTGAAGAATTCTGGCACTTCGAAACCCTGACTGATCGGTGCTACGTAGACAGAAATAGAAGCCAGCAAACATGACCCAGCAACACAAGGCCTGCTCTCATCCTCCCCTGCCGCGAATGTGGGTCTGAACTGATGTGAGAGAGACAGCACTTTCAGGGGCAAAGATTTCACACACTGGCCAAACAACTGTCTTCAATGTTTCGTTGTTCAATGTGCACAGAGATGCCAACCTCTAAAAGTAGTCTGTCAGTATTATTTTCACACGAATGTCTGTACTTTCGGCACTTGTCAGTACTCTGCCGCACAAAAACAAAATATAAACACAAAGAATATATCGCTTATAGTTACAGCCCTGAAGTGTGAGCGTGCACACACAGACATGCATTCAGTAAATAAACCAAAAGTGATACTGCAAAGATAAAATTGTAAAGTTTCACACAATTCATAGTGTTGAAGGGGTTCTAGACTCACCCTGAGCGTGTTGACCAAGTCCATGTTGGCCTCCACTGGCACGGATTCATGGCCCTGTAGATGGGTCAATTCACGCAGGATGATGGCAAGCTGCGCCATCTTGCGGAAGTTGAGCAGACCTCCCTCCACTTTGTCAGGCAGGGCCGTTTGTAGGGAGATGATGTCTTTCAGATGTACACCCCTGTCATCAGAACAAACACACACACTGGTTACTTTATGTAATAAAACAATGATCTGAGTTTTACAGAAGCACTTTACCCTGTTGCTTGGTTTGACGTGCCGCACACTGAACACAACACGCACGCTCACATGAATCACCCAGCCTGTCTTCAGTTTGTTAGCATATCTGAAGTCTGTATAAAGAGGTGACGGTGAGGGTGTCAATGGGTTAACTTAACCCTGTTACTTACAAGATGGGGATCTTGAACCCTGTTACTTACAAGATGGGGATCTTGAACCCTGTTACTTACAAGATGGGGATCTTGGCCCCTGTTACTTACAAGATGGGGATCTTGAACCCTGTTACTTACAAGATGGGGTTCTTGAACCCTGTTACAAGATGGGGATCTTGGCCCCTGTTACTTACAAGATGGGGATCTTGGCCCCTGTTACTTACAAGATGGGGATCTTGAACCCTGTTACTTACAAGATGGGGATCTTGGCACCTGTTACTTACAAGATGGGGATCTTGAACCCTGTTACTTACAAGATGGGGATCTTGAACCCTGTTACAAGATGGGGATCTTGAACCCTGTTACTTACAAGATGGGGATCTTGAACCCTGTACACGAGTGGTAGACTTTGCGGTAGTTGCTGAAGTTGTTGTTGGAGGAGAGCAGCTCTGTGTACTCCATCAACAGCTGCACACAGGGGAGACAACTGTGTAATTACATGCTGCACAAACCGGCTTGTTCAAACTTGCTACTGATTTCCGTAATAAAGAGTGTTCTTGGCCCTTAGTTTGTCAATTTATCCCCACTTCTGCGTCGTAACTGGTACGAGAAGAGGACCTGCTATGCACACAGCCCCTGCCATTCCACATGACATTCGAAAACTTTGAATTTCCCATCCTACAGTAGTCTGTAGAACATTACCTTTTGTGACTCAGACGGAAGACAGGCGATGGTTTTGGAGAGACGAGCGAGGGCGCTATGAGACAGACCTCCCACAATGGCCATCAGTGTGTTGAAGTTCTGTAATACTCGCAGGTGCTGTACACAAGAAAACAGTCCGCTCAACATAACGTTCTGTCATACTCGCAGGTGCTGTACACAAGAAAACAGTCCGCTCAACATAAAGTTCTGTAATACTCGCAGGTGCTGTACACAAGAAAACAGTCCGCTCAACATTAAGTTCTGTAATACTCGCAGGTGCTGTACACAAGAAAACAGTCCGCTCAACATTAAGTTCTGTAATACTCGCAGGTGCTGTACACAAGAAAACAGTCCGCTCACCATTAAGAAACAGAAGCGATGATTGAGAAGAAGAAAATGAGAGGTAAAGGAGGATGGTATTTCCTACAAACTATACACTTCCTGTGCTCACAAAATTAGCTGGACTGAATGCTAAGGCCTACCCAAAGAAAGCAAATAACACCTGTTAATGCAGACAGACAGACAAACAAACTGAATCCAATACATCCCCCAACACCCCACCACCACCACCATCACCCATCCGTCCACTTTCAAAGTGGCTATATGCTGACAGAACGAAAAAATCAAACAGGCCCGTGCAAAAGGAGAGACAGACACACTGACTCCAATATCCCCCCCCACCCCCCCATTATTTAATGATGTAGGTATTAAAAAAGCAAACTGACCTGAGCAACGTTGATAAATTTGGTAATGGACGTCGGCTCTCTGTTGCGGTGTTGTCTTACATAGCACCATGCACTGTACCCACTGAGACAGGCCGTTGAACAACGCGATGGAGCGCTCCAACTTGGGCTGGTCTTTTAGCGAGGCAGTCAGAGCGTAATTCTTGAAGTCAACAAACTGCAACACCCAAACAACATTTTCTGATGATGTAACTGGCAAGGCAGAGTAGAAGTTTTCCTCAATTTTGACAGCTTTTAGCTGTATCAAACAAAATGATCATGAGGGATGTATAAAATAAAATACTTACAGGCATAACAAATCAGTAGAAAATTATACAATAGTTACAGTACAAATGACATAATACCAAGAAAGGGTATGCCTTCTGAACAGATCCCAAAGAAAGTAAGGCTGATATTCTATGTATCATTCCATTCCGTTTTCACCATAAAACAGACGAATATATATATATGACAGCCTAAGAGGCTTTGCCAAGCAAGGCAGATGAGAAAGACTACATGGCCGACACTGCAGGTACACAGTTTGCAGGCCTGGTTCACGCTGGTTAACCCAATATGCGCACCCCAAACCACATAGACCTCCACAGCAGCATCCTACCACCATCTTGAACCTCACGATCATGTGTAAGAAAACTGTCCCAGCTTTCCAGCTCTCAGTGGATTTCACCCAGGAGCTGGCAGGAACACTACTGGAGCCAACAAACTACTGGGACAGCAAACAAAACAAAAAAACAAAAATAAGCAGCACAGATTATCAGTACTTACATGTATCCTGCGGAAAGCTTTGTACTCAAGGTATGTGAGTTGTGCGGCCAGCTCCTCAGGCTCCAAGTGGTTGAAGACGAGTGACACCTTGCGAGCGTGCTTTGACGCGGGATTTCGGACGGACATATTCCGCATCCAGTCATAAGACGGTCTGCAGGCAGACAGTGAATGACACTGCAGCAAACTTACACACAAAACGGATGAAAGTGACTTCACAATGTACGTGACATGAGTCAACAACATGGCCACACAGCTGATTGGTAATCTTGGAAGAGATTTGATTTTCTTTAAACGTAATTATTAACTCTTTGACGACGGAGCGCAATTTCTGACACACGATTTCCTATAGGAAATCGTGTGTCAGAAATTGCGCTCCGTCGTCAAAGAGTTAAACCCATCCATCCTGACACCTCTGTGTGTTATGCTGTGATGCTGGTGATTTTTCTTTGGGCCCCATAAAGTGTTTTCTATTTAAAACTATGCGGAACTGCACGCGCACCTATACTCCACTAAAAAACCTGTACAAACACTAAGAGTACACATACACACTTCCATTACTTCAAGCTAATTTTCAATATAGTTGGTATGTGAGGAAATAAGTTAACTGGAGCATAAAACTCAAACACGTCTGGCCATGGTACAATCCCTAACAACAACAGAACTGAAAACAAAGCAGCCACAGCTGACATGAAGAAAGTAAACACGTGAAAAGAGTGAAACCACTGACACTGTGGAGAGATCGACAAGTTTCTCTGAGCTGTTTGTTGCCTTCGCTTTGGATGACTGCTCCCAGGTTCTGCACCACTGAACGCAGTCGACCATCCATGTCGAAGTGCACTGGGAAATTCACTATCCAATACCTGTAGAACAACAGCCGAGCACAGGTGAAAAATCTCCTTTAAAAAAAAAAAATATATAGTGAAGGGATTACCATGAATTTGACACCTAGAAGCTCTTTCCCCAATCCTCCTTTCCCAAACACACACACACGTGCACATGCACACACACACATTCACAAATGTGCACACCGCCCTATGCACGCAACGAACAGACACAGACACAGACACAGACACACACAGACACACACACGTACGGTTACCTGACGGCCTGACAGATCTGCATCTTGAAGTGCTGGATGGGGCATTGTGGGGAGCTGGGGATGTGCAGGCACGAGTCCTTGTCACATGTCACCGTCTCATCACAACCCTGGTAGCTGGTAACACCTTTGTCAAGGAACAAAAATCACCCGAACACTTTCCCGGCGACTGGACGACACTGCTGTCATCGTGACTAGTGGGTCTGACCCCAAAATGAAGCTGTGATATGTGATACTAATGTTTCCCGGCTCCCGGGCTGCTCATCAGGGGTTTCTCTCCAGGTCCTCCGGCTTTCCTGACCCAGCAAAAATGGGAAAATAGGTTGGCAGGTGGTGCTGCACTATGACAACATACTTCCCCCAGGGCAGGCAACTTGGATTTTTTATTTTTTATTATTAATTTTTTATCCCTTTCGGGGAAATTCGGGTCTGCTTACCTCGGGGGAAGTGCGTCGCCGCGTTGCAGCGCCACCCAATACCTATCCTATATTTTTTTTACACTTTTGCTGGGGGAGGAAAGTCAGATAACCCGGACAGAAACCCCCGATGAGCAGCCCGGTAGCCAGGAAACCCAGGATATCACATATCACTAGCTCAACCTGGGCTCAAACCCATGCTTCATCGCCATGACATTGGTGACGGCTGTTCAGTAGCGCAGCGGCTAAATCCGATGTGCTACCTATTAGACCACCGCTCACCCACTTTTTTTGAAAGAAATAACAAGTACTAATAAAATAAATAAACAAATAAATAAACTACAAGAGGATACAGATCAATTGAAGGCCTGTGCCAGGTCCTCGGAGGTCATGAACCACTGGTGCATGAGGAAGAACACCCTTGACGAACTCCACCTGCTGCTCGTCCACGCCATGCTCCGCTGCACACACAATCAGGCAAACAGTCAGATACAAACTACAAGGCTATTGAAAATAACTTCATAAGCGACATGCAATGCAGACGTGAGCCACTGATGGGATTTTGTGTAGGATTCATGAAACTGTTGACAGCAAAGATGGCCTCAATTTTTGCAGTTTTATGAAACTGGCGTTGCAGAGTTAATAGCGAATGGTTGGCATTTGCTCAACAGCTAGCACGTCCATACTTTGTGGTCCTCTCGCTTTCCTCCTCAGTGGGTGGAGGTAGGGAGGTGGGTGGACACACTTCCCCCAACAGAATTTTTCCGAAAGGGACAGGAAAGTACGAGTACAGTAGAGACAGAGAGCACGAGAGGAGAGAGAGAGAGAGAGAAAGAGAGAGAGAGAGTGAGAGAGAGAAAGAGAGAGAGAGAGAAAGAGAGAGAGAAAGAGAGAGAGAGAGAGAGAGAGAAAGAGAGAGAGAGAGTGAGAGAGAGAAAGAGAGAGAGAGAAAGAGAGAGAGAGAACGAACGAACGAACGAACGAAACTTTATTTTACAAGGATAAAAGATTAGGTACGCAGACCTGTCTTACATCTTGTCCCTTGCTAGGCTACTGATATATGTATATACAAAGTAAGCAAAAGTAAGCTCTAACTAGGTAGAGCATACACAATGATACACACAACACACACACGACCATGCTACTACATACATAAATCAAGCAATACTAAGAAGAAAAAGAAAAAAAAAAAAAAAAAAGGGGGGGGGGAACAAAGGATGTGATAGGTGAGCAATGCAAACAAAATCTTGAGGCGATGTTTTTACAGTTTAAAGAAAAAACAAAAAAACAAAAAAACCACGCGTGATGTGAATAAGTATTGGGAAATTTTTTTTTTTTTTTTTTTGCCCGAACTACAAAATCCTACAGAGTAGATGTATTGTCAAGCCCATTACGAGCTGTCCACCAGATGTTTATTAGTTTGGTCTTGAATAATCTAAGCGAGGGTGCTGATTTGATGTCTTTTGGAAGTGTATTCCATGCGTGTGCCCCTGAGTAAGAGAGGGAGGTTTTGAAAATATCTATACGAGGCTTCGGCACCACGAAATCGTTTCTCAGTGTTCGGTACGGCACTTGAGAGTGCTTGAATAGACTTGCGAGATATGCGGGGGGTTTTTGACAGTTTTATTTTTTGCATCAGTATCATTTTGTTAAGTCTGAGTTGTTTTCGCAGGGGCAGGATACCCAACGATTTAAATTTGTCATCGGTGCTAAGTGAGCACATGCTTTTGTCTATAATCAGTTTAATCGCTCTTCTGTGGAGCGAATTTATTCTTTTAAAGTTTGCCTCACTACAGCCGTCCCAAACGGTGGACGCGTAGTCTATGTGTGGCTGAATATGTGCATTGTAAAATAGTTTTCTTGTGGGTTCATCGGTAAAGTATTTAAGTTTGGATAGTAGAACAGAGTTTTGGACAACACTTTGCACGTATTATTTATATGCGCTTGCCAGCTTAGCTGATCATCTACTGTGATCCCCAGCACACGGTGTACATGAACTTGTTCGATATGATGAGAGCCAAGGCAAAGTTGTAATGGGGGCGGATTCAGTTGGTGTTTCTGTCTTGTGGTAATTAACATGCATTTAGTTTTAGACGGATTAGGGATCATACAGTTATTGTTGCACCAGTTGGAAACATCGTGTAGGCTTTGTTGTAAAGATTGGTTGATGAGAAAAAGAGAGAGAGAGAGAGAGAGTGAGACTGGTGGCAGAACTTACTGAAGGCCTTGACACAGAGCTGAATGAGGTGTTCGGGCGTGGCGGCGCGGATGGTGATGCCAGCCGTGCCCGGTTTCTCCTCGTCCACCGCGCGGGCCGGGCTGTCTCCGCCCTGCATGACTGGGCGTGTGGCCGTTGTCGTCCGCCAGCGCGGCCCCCCTCATCTACGCCCCTCCCCGGTGCACCGCGACCCTCCTCCCTTGTCCAACCTGCCGAGCAAAGAGACAGAAGATCTAGTTTACATCAAACAAACTCTTTCTGACAGTATCTGTAAGATCTAAATCACACCATCAGCTACGCTCCCCACCAGAACATATGGTAAGTTGAATGTAACAAGACCTCCTCTTTTTTTCACAAAAATTAATCCAGTTACTCCAGTTTTAGATCTCACCTGATAGTTTGCCAAATGGAGGGATTGCACTATGTGCCCTAACCCATTTATGCCCAGTCTCTCTAAATGTGGACACGCACAACAGAGCACCTGTACAGGTTCCTGACGAATACTCATGTTGCTGGTTGGAGAGTATGTAGTGGTTCTATGTTCACAGAAAGCCTAATATGATTGGCTGTGATTTACGGCATTGCTTCAGAGTTGGCATCTGCCAAATCGGGCGTTAGAGTGGGTGCAATTTATAGACAGTGTGTGTGTGTGTGTGTGTGTGTGTGTGTGTGTGTCTGTGTGTGTGTGTGTGTGTGTGTGGTGTGTGTGTGTGTGTGTGTGTGTGTGTGTGTTAAGCACAGCGAGTCCTTAGTACTTGGAACAGCAGTGCTGTACAAAAACTAAGTATTATTATCATTATTAAAGTTTAGAAATACGAGTTTGCTGTATACATAGTCTAGAATGCGTTAGGGAACGTGGTTTGGTGGCAGCAACAGGTTTGTGTGGACACACCACAGAGGCACGAATTTAAATGGCGAAGCGACCGGATAATTCAACCTGTAGATTCATATTTTGGTTTAAAGAAAGGGTCGGGTTTCCTCTCAACAGGATATGGTTAAGTTGCATGCATGATGAAACAGGAGGCAAGTTTTTTGTTCTTTGGGTTTTTTAACCACTATATTGTCCCTTTCGGGAAAAATCAGGCTGCTCCCCCTGGAGGAAGCATGTCGCTGCGGTGCAGCGCCACCCAATACCTATCCTAGTTTTCAATTTTGCTGGGGGAGGAAAGCCAGATAACGCGGAGAGAAACCTCCAATGAGCAGCCCGGTAGCCAAGAAAAACCGGTATCACGTATCACAAGCTCGACCAAGGCTCGAACCCACGCTTCATCACCGTGACAATGGTGACGGCCATTCAGTAGCGAAATAGCTATGTCCGACGCGCTACCTATTAGACCACAACTCACCACTCTCTGGAATGAGCTACCCAAATTCACATCAAGTTGAGAGTGAAAACTGAACCCTGAAGTGTGAAAACTAGTCAAGTCTCAGTAAAAGCTGAAACACTTGAACTGAGAACAAAAGATACTAAAAAAATAAAAGTCTGAATGGGACCACGCTTCAGCGATCCTGAAAATCTTCCAGTGAAATTTACCATGAAGTCAGGTGGCGAAAAGTCTGGCCGAAGATGCTGCTGAAGGCTTTGTGCAAGGAGCGAACTCATTAAGCAGCACAGCTGGTGGGCAGAACGCTAGCGGTGAGTTGGATGAAAACTTGCGGCAACTAATCTCCATCACACACACACATGCACGCACGCACACACGCACCGCCCCCCCCCCCCCCAAACACACACACCTAAATCTAACACCCTACGTCCTTTTCCACCACATATATGGGTGATATCAAAGCTGGGGGCATCGAGAAAAGGTCCGGCACACATGTCGAACGCACGACTTGATCATTGGAAGTCCAACCCTCTACCATTCCACTGTTCCGACTCCCAACCCTAGGCCAAACTAAGCAAGAGAACTCTACTAAATGAGTGTGATATATGGTTCAAGGTGATGATGATGGAGACTTGATATAGCGCACGGCTCCACCCTGAGCGCTCACGGCGCTTAGGGAGAGGTTTTGAAACTCAAAGAAAAGATAGTGAAAAAAAAGAAGAAAAAAAAAGAAGAAGGGTTCGAACTATTATGGCAATGTGACAAACAGACTCCAATACCAAGAAGGGTTTCTGGAACTGTTCGCAAGTCTGATGCCATTGAGTTTACGACACACTAAGATAGTTGTTAAAAATGTTAACACTGACTATATGCCTTTGGCTGTGTGAACTGGGGAATTTGTTGCCATAACTCGTCAGTCAGTCAGTCAAAAGAAAATTTAAATGTGACCAACCTTACTGAATTGAACAGTGTTCAGTTGGACTGTTCAGCCACAGTCGCTGTCCCTCTCCACGCACCTACCTATTAAGGCTGTTGGCACTCACTTGTGGCTCACACCACACCAACTGACCTACCAAACACCATGACGGGAACTAGCCTCGAACTGTTAGGAACAAGCAAATACTATGAGACGAGTGCCAAGTTACAGCCACACACAAGAAGCTTCACTGGGCTAAGACCCCGTCTGTCAAATGATTTCATTATATCTTGTGAACAGACACTGTTTTGACAGCAAATTATGCAATGCATTCTAAATGCACTCAGGATGTTTACTCTGAACGAGGCGGTAAAACCCGAACGTATCAAACACACTACGCAACAGAAACAGGACACTGAACTGATGGTGATGGGGTATATATATATATGGCAACTCTCTTGGTAGTTATGATCTTCACTCAAACAAGAAAAAAAAAATCCTCAGGTAACCTGACACCACAGTTTTAAAGACCCATCTTTTGACATACCACACTTACAAATCATTCCGAGTTCTTTTAGTGCTTTATACTGTCTAGCATCTTCCTACTTAGCCCCCCCCCCCCCCACCCCCTCCATTTTCTTCCTAGCACTACATGTATTTTTAAGGAAGTTTTTTTTGTTTTTTGTTTTTTAAGGAGGCAAATAATACCTGATAGTTGTTGTATTTGAGATCACTGAAGCAAGTACGCAAGGCAGCTGCTGACGCACCACTAAATCAACATTTCAAAGGCCCTGAACTGTCATTTAACCTTAACAACAGCACAGGCACACAGATGCATTGTTCGGACGAGGAATTCCCCAGTTATTTCCCTTGGTGTTTGTGGTCAGCAGACGTAAGTTCAATGCATTTATTTCACTTTTAAGGTTGACTTCTTCTTCTTCTTCTGCGTTCCCTGTTCTGGACTCCGCCTCAGATGATTAGGTTTGTGGTCTTTATATAAGCAGTGGTCTTCAAGAGGTCTGTTTTGCTGCCCCAGAGTTTCTCTGCCAGTGTGGCTCCGTTCGGCCAGTGTTGTGTCTTTGCTTCTTTGAAGAGGGGGCAGGACTGCAGAATGTGTTCCGGGGTTTGAGGGGCTGTTCCGCACGGACAGTCTGGTGAGTGTGACAGCCCAAGGCGGCACAGGTGGGCACGCAGTCTGCAGTGTCCAGTTCGTAGTCTGAAGATGGTGGTCTGTTCATAACGCTGGAGCTGTGGCATCTGGTCGTTAGATGGGGGATTGTGTTGCGCCGTCCAGATTGTCTTGTACTGATGTTTTACCAGAGTCTTGGCTTCTGTGTAGGAGACTGCCTGCTGGGGTTGCTCTTTTCTGCTGCCAGACTTGGCCAGTCTGTCTGCCTCTTCGTTTCCTGTGAGACCACAGTGAGCAGGGATCCACTGTACGGCAACCTTCATCTGTTGTGAGAGGGCAGCTAGAAGGTGCTGTGTGTCTCTTTCCAGCTGCTCACTGGGTGACTGCAGGCTTTGGATGACGGATCTGCAGTCAGTTAGGAAGACGACGTGTGTGGGCAGGGGGGATTCTCTACCAATGAGCTTGGCAGCTTCTCGGAGAGCATTGACTTCAGCCCTGAAGTTTGTGGATAGTCGTCCAGCAGGCATGGAGCTTGTTGTGGTGCGGCCATCTGGGTGGCGGATGAGAATCCCGCTTCCTCCATTCCTGACTGCTGAGTCTGCGGACCCGTCAGTATAGGCGTGTGTCCAGACTGTCATGTTGTAGTCCCGATCCAGCATTTCTAGTGAGAGGGATCTAAGCGTGGCTTGTGGCTGGTCGTCCTTGCTGGTCACTCCTGGAACATCTGTAACAAGGAGCACCCCTTCCAGGTTGGTGTCCCATTCCTCAGCTGCTTGGAGTGGCTCTTGTTCTTCAGGAGTGGATGGCAGGATGTCCATGTGTGTTCTCATCAGCTGTTTGGCCAGGTGGTTGAAGCTGCCTCTTTTCAGTCGGGTCTTTGTGTGTTCTTGGAGGTGCTGGTGGGCGGGGTGGGTGGCTAGTCTTTTCAGTTTTTCGCTCTGGGTGAGCACTTTCTCCTCCCTTCGTAGCTCAAGAGAATGGAGTCCTGTAGTTGTTTCGAGGGTGTGTACGGGTGTTGTTTTCAGCCCGCCTGTGATGATTCACATGCCTGCGTTCTGCACCTTGGCCAACCTGCTGGTGTTGCTCTTTGCTGCGGTGGCCCACGCTGCTGCTCCATACTCCATCACAGGGCGTACATTCCCTATGTGCACCCTCTTCAGGATGCTGCTGTTGGCTCCCCACTTAGTGCCAGCCAGTTTCTTCATGAGAGAGAGTCTTTTTGTGGCCCTTTTCTCCATCTCTCTGATGTGGGGGTTCCATGTCAGTTTTTTTGTCCAGTTTGGTTCCAAGGTATGTTGGTGTGTCTTCCTGGGGAATCTGGTTGACTATTTTGACACACACACTCTCAAACCCAGCTTATTTTTTTTTAGCTGTCTACTGTGATGTTGGAATAGTTGCGTTTAAACACTGTGCGTCAATGTGGAGATAAATGTAATAATCTGGCAAATACTATACAAATGACCTACACATGCAAGCTTCTCACCCGAAACTGATCATTTACCAACGCAATCAGACAAAAAAACACCGTTGACAATTTCCACCCAACCAGTGCGGATTAAAGCGGCAGCTGTTGACTATAACCACTTGCCCGCTGTCACATAAAACAGACAGATACGTATACACTGGTGTTTTATTTCATCACAGCTGTGCGTAAAATCAATCCAAAACGGTCTACAACAGGGCCGCTGACACCTCCCCTGTCTCAGACAGGGGCTGTGAGCTGTGGCCGGCTCCAATCAATACCATGCAGTCAGTGCACCTATGGCGGCCAATCAGCTGGCCTCTACTGGAAGGCCAAGGTCACATGACCATGGGTTCGTAGCGCTAAAGCCAAGATGGTGCAGGCAGACATTTACTAGTGCACAGAGAAAAGAAAAGACACGAAAGATAAAAAACAACAACGTAAACACTTTCATTGCAATGCAAATCAAACGTGACCTGGGCATAGCAATCTGAAGTGTGTATGATCAATGGTCAGACTGAGACCATATATCAGTGACTGACCACAGCATCATAGGTCCCCCCCCCCCCACACACACACACCGAAAGAAAAGGTCTTATAGCATAATGCATTTCTGACCACAAGTGGTAACTACATTTTTTCTTCAATCTAAAATGTACAAAAACTGAAAAAGAAAGCGATAAAATAGTAAACAAGCAGCCAATGCAAGGGGGATCACTTGTGTTCCCGTGTAGCCCTCCTACAAGCCAGGCATCTTGAACAATGTTTGTAAGAGAACATGGGGGGGTGGGGGGGGGGGGCAAAATCAAGCCAAGCTACCCCATTTTTGTAAGGTGAAACCAGAAACACTTTAGGGCGTGGGGTGGGGGATGGTCATATGGCCTACAAAGTGACTGACCTGGTGGGGTCTCACTAACCCTGACCCATGTCCCTCTGGGTACAGTGCACGTGCACCTAGTCGTCAGCAGGTCAGTGGACTCGCCAGGTCGTTCACACCTGCCCTGACCCGCCGTCAGCTGAGTACAGGCGACAGACAGACAGACAGACTGACGGATGAACGGCCCCGCAAACACTGGCCTAATGGACGTCTGTGCGTCAACGACAACTGGTTGAACGGGCAGGTGATAACGGCCGGTGTTAAACACTGTAATCTCCGGTTATTGACCATAACACCGCTGTGGGGGTTCTGTTTGTTAGTGGTGGACAGAGAGTTATTGTGGTGGTCAAGAACACATTGATACACTGAGTTTATGTGACAGTATCCGGTTCTGTGGTCAGGGTAGGCGGGCTGGGTATGGTAACTACACTGTAGAATTATGAGAATAGCACTGTGATCAAGTAACATGAATTGTCACACAGTTTTTTTTTTGTTTTTTTTGTTGTTGTTGGTTTTTTTCCCCAGGGTGTTTGCTCTACTTATTTTCTTTCTTTGTATTTTTGGTTTTTTATTTGCTTGTTCAGTTTTTTGTTGCTGTTTTTTGCTTTTGGGTTTTTTGGGTGGGTTTATGTTTGTTGTTGTTGTTGTTTTTGGGTT
>JACVVK020000302.1:0-32500 GCA_018292915.2 Batillaria attramentaria | reverse complement strand
ACAGGTAACAGCGTGCACAAAGTGAGCAGCATATCACATCAGGCCACTGCCCAACCAACATCACGGGGGTCAGTCAAAATGGCCCGGTATTTCAACTGTGCTAATGTGATTCAAATTCTGACAATAACTGATTTTAGGTAACAGTGATCGCGCTAGGCATTTTCCAAACCGGTACGACGTCACAGCAAACGAACTTACTCGCAAGCGAACCAGTAGGCCAGTCAGGGAAACCAGTAACTAATTTTGCCACCGAAAATCTGCCGGCGAATGCAGTGATAAGTTAATTGCTAACTGTAACTGTTACGGTGTTTGTCAATTAATTAAATGACAGGCGTCATACACTCACTACTACATCTCGGCACGGCTCTCGCTCTCTCTCTCTCTGACTCAGAGACTTTTTTTTCTCTCTCTTTTCCTTTATTTTTGAAACCAGTCAAACAAAATAAGAACCGGTAGGTTCTACCGGCTACTGATTTTCAAACCAGTATTTTACCGGTAATTACCAGTTAAATCCATCCCTGGGTAAATCCACATGTACGTGTAAACTGTGTGCACCCACCAATATATTATGTATACAGTAGCACTTTAAGTCATTTGTTTTCTGGTAAATACACATGTATCCCCTTTCTTTTACACAAACCAAACTCTCCGTAAACAGTAGGCTGTAGCACTGAGTGTTTCCATTCTTAAATGTGGATAGCACAGGAAACACTCTGGTTTTAGTTGATGAAAGAAAGGGATCATTTACTGGCCAGAAAACGTTTACCAACATATTACTACAGTGTAAAGATGTATGAACAATAATATTTGAAACATGGGTTTTTTATGTAAAAGCAACTCAGTGCCTTTCAGCTGAAGCTTTAGAATCAGAGTAACACTGCAAACACTTGCCACCATCCTGACTACCCCCCGTAGAGAGAGACTCGTGATAGAGAGTATCTTAATGTGTGTGATGAACGGTGCACACTGTGGCCCTGTTTCCCTGTGGACATACGACAAAGTTCAGTGGTCACGGTCTAAATGCCAGTGACGCACACGAGCCTGCCCAAGTTCACAATGCGGAAATGAAAGCTGCTGCGTGGTACAGCACGGAGTTATCTGGTGGTGGAAAATTGCCGCCAGCTTATGGGATGACTATGTACCCTATTACGCACAGTTCACCCCCCACCCACCGCCAACACCCCCCCCCCCCCCCGGGGGAGGGATATTTAAACGCCCGGGCAGGCAGATGGTCCTCGAAAATCTACCTCCTCCCTGAGGAAATTACAAAACATACTCCCCCCCCCCCCCCCATGTGTTTAGATGTTGATTTTCACTTCCTAGTACATTATTAATCATGCAGTTACTGTGGCGACTGCACAACACTTGTAAAGTGGTTCTTGACCTAGCATCAAAGAGTCGTGTGTGTGTGTGTGTGTGTGTGTGTGTGTGTGTGTGTGTGTGTGTGTGTGTGTGTGTGTGTGTGTGTGTGTGTGTGCGCGCACATGAGTATGTTAACATCACTGGGCAGTACACCAGACTAAATAGTTTTGTGCTATCAGGCAGGAAAGTTTAAGCCCTGTCGTTCACTCGTTGGCAATCACTGTTACCTGTTTAATCAAGTATACCATCTCTCAAATCTGGTGCACTTTCAGTGCGTGCTGGTGTATAGCATAGAGACTGTGGGATAAAAACGAACAAAGCAAAAAATGAACACACACACACACACACACACACACACACACACACATCACGTATGCAGCCTGAGCCTCCACACCGGTGACCAAAGTGTACAGAACATAGCCCATGCCTCTCAAAAAGACGCACTGCTTCACTCAACGTACAAACAATCCCCACTTAATTGTGAACATTCTCTCTGTGAGTGCATTTACGCTACTACCACTCGCACAAAAAATTAATGTGTTGCACAGAATTACAGTGCAGTGACCGCATCTGCTGACAAAGCATGGAAGGGCTGCACACCACTAAACTCTGGATACAGGCCTGTGCAGGTGCTGATTTCAAACGCCCCCATTTTATCCTGTACAATTTGGGTGCAGGTTGGCCGTGTGGTTTTAAACACTATGTAGACTATGCCTGAAGTATGGCTACACTTACGGGCAGAGCACTACACCCCCATTTTACCCCGTACAATTTGGGTACAGGGTGGCCGGGTGATTTCAAACACTACCACGTACACTACACACACATGCACGCGCCTGAAGTAGGGCCACACCGGAGGCAGTGAGAGTGGTGAGCGGAAATCCCCCGATGATTTATATCCTTCCTCTCCCTCACATCACATCGCATCGCATCGCATCACATGTCCGGCCAGCGAGATGTCACACAGGTAAACCGCCACAACCGCCGGTCGTTAGCAACGTCAGCAGGTGGTGAGACCATCCTCAATTACGCCAAACACCCCACCTACCCCCTCCTTCCTCCCCCCCCCCTCACCCCCCCATCCCCTTAAGGTTGCTCATCCCTGAGTATGAGTAGAGTTTGACAAGAGTAGGCTTGACAGTGGTATAGGCATCTGGCAACACCATGTACTATGTGTCATCTATGAGTAAAACTACTAAAAGCTGTGTTCCAAGTAGAAATAAGAAAAATGTAAAAAACTGATTCCTTGAACATGCAAAAAACCTGGATTTAAAAAAAAAAAAAAAAAAACTAGAGAGGCAAAAGCCTCCATGGCTCCCTTGTGACACAGGTCAAGGTCATTCACAAGAGTATGTTTGTAAAGCTCTCATCACTATCCATTATCATGCCAAGTAAAATGTCTCTGGCGCTCTGAGTTCATGGCAATATTACAATTTTCCCCAAAACAGTTTGTATGACCTTAACCTTTGGTCAAGGTCAATCAAATGAGATCTCATCAATGTCTATCATTATGCCAAGTTTGATGCCTCTAATATTTGTAGTTTTCAGAAAGGTAGGTCTCACTGCTGTCTATCATCATACCTCATTTGGTGCCTCTACTGTTTGTTGTTTTGGAGAAAATGCCAAGGTTAAAGTTTCCCAAAAAACACTTGCATGACCTTGACTAAAAGTCACTGAACACAGGTATGTCTGTAAAGGTGCTGCAAATGTCAATCATTGCACACATAGTTTCTGATTCTTCTGGATTCTGAGAAAATGCAAATGTAAATTTTCCCAACAGACTTTTAATGACCTTGACCTTGAGTCAAGGTCATTTAAGGTGGTATGTGTGCATAGGTCTTATCACTGTCTATCAGCACGCCAGGTTTGGCGCCTCTGCTGTTTGTTGTTTCTGAGAAAATGCCAATGTTAAGGTTTCACAAAAATAGCTTGTACGGCCTTGACCTTGATACAAGGCCACCGACTACATGTATATCTGTAAAGTTCTTATCAACGTCTATCATCATGCAAAGTTTAAAACCTCCGGTATTTGTAGATTACGAGAAAATGCCAATGTAAAATTTTCAAACAGAGAGCTTTAGTGACCTTGACCTTGAGTCAAGGTCATTCAAAATGATGTGTTTTGAAAGGTCTTGTGGTTGTCTATCAGCATGCCAAGTTTGGTGCCTCTGCTGTTTGTAGATTCTGAGAAAATGACAATGTTAAAGTTTTCTGGACACACACACACACGCACACACACACAGACAGACAGACAGACGGACAGGCAGACGACGGAGGGTTAATACATAGACTCCCATTGTTACACAAGGGAGCCAAAAAAAAACTGCTTGAACTACTCCACAACTTTGGAATGCAGTGATGTAATTGGGCATGTCGTCATCACTTGTCATTGTTGCACTTTGGTCAATGGCACCATTAGTTTTGTCCTACAGTTCTCTACTATATCAATGGCTTTGGTTCCTCTCAATGAACTGGAAACTTTCTGCCACTGGTTCCTTTCAATGGAAAATTTGCTTTAGATAATAAGACAACTGCAACCTTTCAGTTCACAATTGTTGTCCAGAGTAAAATTGTCTTGCGGCGTCTAAACGTAATATATTTTGATCACTGCATTTAGTTACTGTTAGCTTTGCACTAGGGTGTTCAGGAGGCGCAGTGGGTAGTGCAAAGGGACAGACAACCTCAAAGATCCATTTTCGGACATATTATGGCTAACAGATCAATGGGAGCTGCTTTGGTAGTGTCTAACATCACACCATTTACATAACTAAGCAGTTACTGCCTCTCACAGGCTGGAACTGAGCCAAAACAAGGCTTCACGTGACATGAAAATGGAGGAGTCAGCTAAGGGCCGCTGCTACACGTTGCCAGGATTGGTACTTGCAGGGCTGGCAACCCTAATTAAATCGCTGGCTGCCAGCTGGCAAATCCCCCTTGCCGGTGCTGGCGCGGGAATAGAAAGCCGTTCTATTTTTCCTGGCAGCCAGCTAGCCACTGGCAGCCCCGTACAGCCAACTGACCAATCACTGCCCAAACCTTGCAACGCCGCAGGCTGCGTGTGCCGCGGATCACTTGCCCGCCAGCAGGCAGCCGAGTACGGCAACATGCAGACTGGCAGTCGTGTAACCGTGCGCTTAAGTGTTGCTGTCACCTGCACATGCGTCAGTACATTTTATTTAGCGCCAAGTACCCACATTCACCTTTCAGCAATATGAATAACGTTCTCTTATCTGTGTATGATAACTCATCGTCATTTTTTCAATTTTTGCCCACTTCTATAGAAATTATGACATTATTTCTGCTTACGATTATGTTCTGCATAGGTGCGTGCAAATAATTCATGCGTGATGTTGTTTATGTATGGGTGATGATGGTGTGTGTGTGTGTGTGTGTGTGTGTGTGTGTGTGTGTGTCTGTGTGTGTGTGTCTGTGTGTGTGCTGTCCTTACTTTTTTTCTTTTTTTTTCAGTAGTATTAGCTCATGTAGTGTAGCAAAGGCAAGTTTTAAAATTGGTATGAATATGCCTGTAACTTCTACCGTTGTAAAATAATGGTTCTTGTTCTTGTTCTTGTCTTGTTCTTGTCACTTCATGGAAAGAAAAGCTTTTGGAAGGTTTCAGTTTCTAGCTGCACAGCCACATACATCAGTGTACTGCATTTAAAAACTTTAATTATCACTATGACTGTTCTGAAAGTACAGGCGCGCTCACAAACTGTGCAACTGTCCCCCAATAAAAAATGTGTCTTTTGTGGAGCTTAGAAACCTTGGAATCTACGCACATTTAATCCCAGGACACCTTATCACATTTCCTGGTTCCTTGTCAATCAGCCTTGCAGCTACTACAACTGGAAAGTCCGGCTTGCAAATCACTCTGACAAACCAGCACGTTCAACATGTGACATCACATGTTGAGTCACTGAGTTTTGCTGGTACTGACACAGTGCAATTAACAGTAACACAGCCCCAACAATAAGCTGTGGCGGTGTCACATGCTACTGGTTTGCCCACAGCACACTGAGTCATTGTAAAACAGACGGGACAGGTGTGCAAGCATTCAAAATTATATATATACACAAACATGCATACATACAAGTATGTGATGCATTGCACACTGAAAATGAAACATATTAATTAATGTTATGTTCATTTTGTTTTGTGGCTGACACTATTTTTGGTCTGCAACCCCGGGAGAACAATTCAGCCCTTCACACACAACTGAGCACAAAAATGTGTGTGTGTGTGTGTGTGTGTGTGTGTGAGCGCACGCGCGCGAGAGAGAGAGAGAGAGTTGTCACAATTAACAAGGACATGACAGTACGGCTGCCCACCTCTTTTTAAATATATTTTAATCCCTGTAAATTAAAGTTTCATTTCATCTCATCTTTCTTCCTCTCTGGACTCTCTCAATCTCTGTGGATAAAACTTGAGAGCCAAGACCCGCATAACATAAGAAGTGACCAGGGCAGAGCTAACGCTGGCCTTGTGATTGATGTCCCGTGGTGACGCGGAAGGATTGCGTTGCTGTCTCAGGCAGCCGGCATTTTTGTGTTTCACACCCACTAACTCTCGAGCTCTTGGCCCCAAGGTAGGGATCTAGGTATCCATTACCTTACGTTTATGCTGTCATGTACTGTCCAGCAGCACACGCAAAGCTGAAAAATAAAATGCTAAACAAGAAGAGCCCAAAGTGTAGGACTTGAAATGGGGGACAAGAATGCCTACCCTGCATTTAATATTTCATATTTATCCCACCCCCCCCCCCCCCAAAAAAAAAAAATAAAAAAAATCTGGTACACAGCACAACTTTCAGGAATACACCATAAAACGGAGTTAATAACCGTTTTATTTTCCGCAATGGATCTTGTGGGCGGATTTTCCTCGCTCAGTGCAATTCAGACATGCACTACCAGGAATCAACACTGGACTCTGTCCTGCAGACACCACCACGCCGTTGTCCCCAGCCGGCTGTCCGTTTTCTGGGACTGTTGTTGGCGGCTGGAAGCAGCGTCCCTGAGACAGCGGAGTGTCACTAGACCTTTTCACCAGCATCTCCTTCTAGGGTCATGGCATTTGCGGCGTCACAAGTGGTTCCCGGGTAATGACATAACGGCAGGTTATTACGCTGCGGTGTGGGTCAAGTACCACGTGACCATGTTTGTTTCTACACACTTTCTTTTGCAGCTGGGCCACTGCAGGGAGGGGGTGGGAGCACACACACACACACACCCAGCCCCCCCCCCCCCCCCCCATCTTCTACCTTGGTCAAGTAATCTTGCAAGTTATTTTCAGCATCCATGAAGCCCCAGTAAACCCTGGACTGGAGCGTTTGTGGTCAAGTCCGTCTTTTCATCTGGATATGACCAGAGAAAAAATGTTTAAAATCTTTGTCAGTGGAGCATGCAACAACAACTAAACGTCACAGTGATGTGTCTCGTTCAGTGGCAAACTCATGAATGCATAATCTGTTGCAGCATTTAGAAAATATGTGACTTTTTGTTAATCCAAAAGATTTTTTAAAATTATGGCGCACACATATATTTTGAATATATATATATTTGAATTTCTGTCTTACTCAATACCCCTTGAGGTTTCAGAGCAAAGTTGAACACACACACACACACACACACACACACACACACACACACACACACACACACACACACACACACACACAATGTTCCAACATCCTATGAAAAAAACTTGTTTTGACACACAAACCTCTGTCGCGGAACAGATCAATATAGATCTACACATATCACAAGTGAGTGAGTTTTGATGGCATCTGTAGCAACACCTGCTGCTGACAGATCTGTACAATTAGTGATCGTTTGATGACCTGCAGTGTGCAGGGGAAAACCAAAACCCACAGCAACTCACATTCACAATGCTCTCAGCCTGGCTAATACTTTGACAAATGGGTGGTCAGTTATGAAAGCAACGCACTCTGATGATCAATGCTACTTCAACCAATTGTTTCACTTATTCACCCACTGCCTTAGTTTTATTAGTGTGAAGGCAATGAATAACTGACCCACTGGTTACTAATGTTAGTTTCGCAAAGTTCAGTTCACTACCTGGTGGACAAGTGGTTGCACAATAAATTATATAATGACCCTTCATGGGGGGGGGGGGGGGGCGAAGGGAGAGCAGTGTCTGTTAAAATATCAGAAAGTGTGCCTGGAGTGGTATACATGTGTATACTGGTCACAGCAGACCTGCGAACCTCACATGAGAACCTCACATGAGAACCTCACATGAGACCAAAACTAAAAGCGCGAGGTTCAAGGTACACTGTACTGACTTGTAAGGCCATGGTTGTGTGTCTCTGATGCTGGGGTCATTACCCTAATATGGAGTGCAGCCCGGCTAAAAATAGCCTGTCCTTCCCGATATAGAACCGGCGACGTTAAAGGTATCCAAACTGGGCTAAAATCAATTTAAGCTGGCGATAAACTTGGCGACTGTGAAGTCGTGCTATCCCCGCGTTCTCCCCCTTCTGTCTAAGCTGTCTCCATGCAGGCAAGATGCAAACCTGTCTGGGCAGATGTGACCATGTTGCCAAAGCCTTGTCCCTATTTCTGGCCATCTGATTTTGCCAGAAATACTTCACCACACCGTACGGATGTGTGCACCTGCACACTGTCTATATATATGTGTTTGTTATGGTTTTGCATGAGGCCCATGACTCAAACAACTATTAGAAAAGATGTATACATGTCTATGAACGTAAACACGGAAGAGAAGGAGCAGCTGAAGGTTTAAGGAAGTACAGGGTGCTATCAGTTGAAAGCAGTTATTTTAGTACATGTATTTGATTAGTTTTTAAAGACTATACCCCATTTGCCAGGCATAATTATAATAACGCTACGGAAAACCATTCATCGAATGCGATTAATCCATGCATCAGAGTCAGTCACTTGGGACACAATATAGCATCTGAACCCATTGTGGTGACTCTGGTTGGTGTATGTGTTACTCTACCTATGTAGAAGCGCACCGCGTACCAAGCACACTGCATTATTTGGCTGCGGACTGAACACTAGCTATACAGCCCTGATTGGTGATGATTTTTAGCGACTTTCTCGTTTCAACATGTAGTACAGGTATGGAAGCGTAGGTCAAAGAAAGTCATTTCTCTACTATTAGAAGCTGCAGTCACCGAAATGGTCGCAATGGAAGGTCTGTTAATTTGGCAAACAGGCTTTGAGCCTTGTAACTGTAAGAGACAGTTTTTCCCCTCAGACAATATTACAAACATAAGACAGGGGACTTTTATCACCCACACAATTTATGAAGAATCCACAAAGGATGTTGTTTTGATGTGTCTGGATACAGTATACTGGACAGAAAGACAGGTCACCAATTTGGATTAGGCATCCAACTGATTCCTGAGAAAGGGAGCAAAAGGGAAGGAAGGGGGGAGGGAGGAGGGGGGTGGGGGTGGGAGAAGGTGGAAGGGGAGGAAGGATAACACATACACATTGTACCAAGTCGTAAAACAAAAATGTGCATTACTGGCCATCAACTTATTCATCTAAGTGTGCATTCACTTTATATAAATATATTGTGTGTGTGTGTGTGTGTGTGTGTGTGTGTGTGTGTGTGTGTGTGTGTGTGTGTGTGTGTGTGTGTGTGTGTGTGTGGCAGAGGAGGGAGGTGGAAATGGGGTGAAGGGATGTAGAGAAGTGGGATCGGGGAAGATGACAGCAATGAAAAGGAGAGTGTTGCCAACAGGAGATCAAGTTGTCAGCATCACAATTCCCGCTGGATATTAATGGAAACCCAGCCGGTCACAGCTGAGGCAATACATGTACAACAAATACAGAACTTTATACTACCCCAGCGCTACACTACAAATACTGTGCACTATTCAGGACTGATGATAAGCACGTCACAGATAGATCTATACAAATTACAAGCCCTGTTATGTTTCACATTACTAACCCCATATCACCAGTTCTCTTTCAAACAACAAATTATGACAGACTCCAGAGTAAATGGCATAATGGCCCCCCTACAGCGTGCCATACTCTACTTTCTGATGCCTCTGTAACTAATGGCACCCCTACAGCGTGCGATACTCTACTTTCTGATGCCTCTGTAACTAAGTGCAGCAGTAAGTAGCTCCGTTTTCCAGAGATGACTGATAAGAGGAGTAACCCGGGGACCCGATCGCATACATTACGCTCTCAAGTACGTGATCAATCAGTGGAAATGAATCACTGACTGCTGGTTACTGTACAGTACCACTTCTCTAGTCATCACTCCAACAGGCAGATCATGTCATACCGCAAGGTACAGCTCTGCTGTTTATCAAGCACTGCGCCAACTGTTTATCTCAGTTCAGTTCATGTGGTGGCAAAAACAGAGGTGTAAGCAACAAAGCTATGAAGTTACGATTCATTAATTGTAAAAAGAGAGCTGATGATGTGTCTAAATTAGAACAGCAAGCATCCAAGGCCACTGCTGGTTATTTATGACAACACACACACACACACACACACACACACCTCTCAATAACGGCAGCTGCACTTACTGACAGCCTAGTTGTCAGTTCCTGTTACTTCATTACAAGGTCTGTACCACGTGAGTCTCAACCACCAAAGGAGACACCTGCACAGCTGCTGACCCCGACACCCCCCCCCCACCCCCCTCCCCCTACACACACACACAACCCCATCGTACTCCATGCCAAACCACCCTGCGTCTCTCTCTCTCTCTCTCTCTCTCTCTGTATGTGTTACCAACTATCAGATGCTTGCCACTTAGAGCAGACATGTGACAAACAAGTTCCAGCTATAAAGCAAACACAGTGACAGAATCAAGTGAATTAATAATGCTGAAGGAGTGCCTAGCTTTACATGTATACCAGCCACGGGCAAGGCACACTACACTACCCCAACACAAACGTGACCTGTGAGATAGAAGCGCTTCACTCAGAACACTGAACAAAGAATGCTGTTCCTGTCTGGTTTGAGTGGGTTTTTTTTATTTTTTTTAAATGAAATTTCAAACTTGCACTTTTAAGGATTTCAAAACATGAATACAAGTCAACAACAACGAAAGATGAAGAAAAGACCTTATCAATCTTTTGTAAAATTCTACTGGCTGAACTCCTGTCTTGAGTTTGCGACGTCAGTCACGGCCTACAATCAGACTGCAAACCGGCAATGGACAATTGACATCCTGCATAAATATTTGGGTCTGGTCTGACCATCAGCATTTCCTGTGTGGTCCCCACAAAACTGTCTGTCACATAAGGAAATGCTCGTGGTCACAGGCATTCTGTGTGATAAACACCTAGTTTCCTGCGTGCATGCACTATCAGTTACTAATGCAAAAGCTGACGCACAGGGCACAAAGATATCATCAGTCATGGTATGTCAACTGTTCGTAAACACTAGTGAAAGTACCAGCCTCATTCTCATTATATGTAGTATTATGCAAAAGGTGAAACATGAAAAACATGAAAAAAAAAACTTAACTTGAAGGTATCCCAAGCAACTAATTTCCACTAGCGCCCCCCTCCCCCCTCGTTCTATCAAAGTCAGATGAGTGGGTGGGTGGGGAGGGGGGACTGTCATAAAAACAGACAACAAATAAACCTAGCTGTGAAAGTGTGGGAATTACTACATGTATAGTATGTAATAAATCAGTCCTAAGCATATGTGGCAAAAATGTCATTCCAATGCAGTGCATATGTGTCAGTGTGTGTGTGTGTGGAGGGGGGGGGGGGGGTAAAGCCACATCTGAACATTTAAAAGAAATTGAGTTTGCTGTTTGCTTTGCAACATTGCAAAGCTAGCATTACACACACTGAGATGCAGTGCACACACATACACATACAGTCTCTCTCTCTCTCTCTCTCTCTCTCTCACACACACACACACACACACACACACACACACAGAGTGACATACTGCTTTACGTAGCGAGAATTTAGGGCAGCTGATCACGGCACTTTTTTTCTGTCAGGTCTGTGACGGGACTTGACCAGGGGTACATGGAGGGAGATGCTACTGTTTAGCCAGTGAACTGAACTAGATTTTGCACTTTAAAGCGTGCATCTCACAATCACTAACACAAGGACCGCGCGTCCGTCGAGTTTCTTGCGACATTTGCATCCTCCTGACACAAGACCCTTGGCCGCCATCTCTGTATCGATCTTCAGACAACTACATCCAAATGACGTCAAATGGCCCCCGTCCCCTCCCCCCTTACCCACCTCTGCCCTAGCCTTCACTGCTGTGCGGACACCGTTGTTTTTCCCAGTTCTCACAACACAGTTATCACTCGTCTTAGAGAGACAATACAACGCACACTAACAGGGTGATAAGTGCTGATCACACTCAGGCAGTAAACAACACACTAAGTCAAAACAATCCAGTGTTATAAGGTCGCGACTTCCATCCCACATTTGTTTTCATCAGTTTGAACCCCGACTATACTTCCATATTTCTGCCAGATACAATTAACTTCCGACCTTCGCCAAGACGTTTACATTAACTATCCGGTGGATGAATGCTAGCGGCAGAACGGAATTACTCGTAAGTGACAGATGCAAGCGACACATTGCTCCATTATTCATCCAAATCGGGAACCAGGGAATGTCTATCTTCGCACATTACATAAAACTGCCTACCTTCAGGAACGTAGAAGATTTAGAAACCAAACTGTCCAGTTATGTAGTCGCTGCAGAGGCATGACCGTTGATGGTGTTATCCGAGCAATTATCACTTCACCATTTCGACTGCGACTGCTGTTATGCAGCTGACGGCCTTTTATGCAACCTGTGGTGTTTGGTCCGGAAACGTCTGTCGCGATTTACTTCCCTTTGCTAGCTTTCTCAGTAGAGACGACCAATCAAACGCCGTTGTGCGAGTTTCAAAGCGAAAGATGGCGACTGACTGAACGAGTTGACCTGTGCAGATAGGTTTTTTTGATGCTAGGATATTTTCTTATTTGTAGTAGTAGAACATAATGGAGAACGTTCGGCTGATTCATTCAGTTGATAAGATTAGTAATCTAAGAACTCTTGTGAAACAAGATCTCAGAGAGCTTGGAATCAAAGTACCGAAGACCAAAAAGACGAAGAAATTGAACCAGTCGCGAAACACCTCACAGGTATGGTCCCAGTCTTTCTTTCTTTGTCTGTTGCAGACGTCATAATGATTAAAACCGATTATTGCAAATGAAAAGAAACAACGTTGTGGTGTTTTTGCATTGTATAACAAATCTCAGTATCCACCTCACCCCCCCCCCCCGACCCCTCCCGTAACTTTTTCAATTCTACAAGTTAGGAAGTTACACTTAGTTTAAAATTACATGTATGCATCTTCGTTTGGCTTTAGTTATAAACTTGTACTAATGTAGAAATGAAAGAGAAGGAAAAACACTGCAAATTACCACAGTCGCCTAACCCAAACCCTGACACTAGTGACAGTGACATGTAATTTATATTTTAATCAATACTTTGGTTTAGAATTTAGAGTCAGCTATGAAAACATTAATATGACACGTGACACATTAAAAAAAGTTAGTCACCACAAGTTTCACTGTTACAGGATGGTCTGCTCACAGCAGGTATATTTGGGAACTACCTGTCTCTTGTGCCAAGTTCGTACATCGCAGATTGTGGATTTGTTCCAACGTAAGTGTTAACCCAGTTTTTTATTTGTGTTGAGCGAGGGTGGGGGGACAGGTGGGTGTATTTGAAAACATATAATACTAGTTGAGTAGTATTACTAGTAACATTGGTAATACTGTACTGAAGGATGTAACTAATTGTAAGTTCACTTTCAGGTTTCTTGTGGATGCAGCTGAAATAATTGAAGAAAACTGTGTAGTAGAGGGAATCTTCCGCAAGTCAGGCTCCATCAACAGACAGAAGGAGCTACGGGTAATGTACATTTGTATGAAATGATGAATGTATACCAGCGCCACTTACCACAATCTATTATAACTAATATAAGTTATACTGGAGCATTCTGGCTGACAAAAGACAAAATTTGAAATTAATAAATGTGCTGCTCACAGGGAGTGAGGGACTGGTTTCATTTTTATTATTTTAAATGTCTGATGCTATGATCTCAGAAACATTGTTTTCCTCTTCAGTAAACTTTCTGAAATAACTATGTAATGATCTTCCAGAAATCCAAGCCTTATATAATCTGACATCCCACTCTACTCAAGATTATGTCAGTTACTCAGTGTCTTGACTTACCTAACTTTTCATAAACACTGAAGGTTTTTGTTTGTTTTTTAAAACATGTACAGGCTGTACACAACAGCTGGTTATGGTTACCTGAAAAAAGAGCTGTAATTGTAGAAACTAGATTATTTTTAAAACTAGTGTAATGCAGTTTTCATTCTGGTGTGACCAGCTGTTAGGCCTGTAGGTTAATGAGGAAACATTAGCCAGTAAATTAGAGAGTAACGGGACTGATCAGTAAAAATCCTGCAGTGATCCCTATAATTATAAAACTAAATCATAAATGTTACGATTTTGATTTTCATGCGGAGTGCAGCAACAGATAGAGGAAGGTCATGTTGTGAAGTCGGCCAGCGTTCATGATGTGACTGCGCTCATCAAACAGTTCTTCCGCGAGCTGCCGGAGCCACTGTTGACCAGCGTCTTCCATGACTGCTTCGTGCGCTGCTACCATCTCTCACCGCCAGATCAGGTACAGGAACACATGGAGTAGGGCGATGGCAAAAGTTTTCAAGTTTTACTTGTCGTTGTAAACCACAGTACACACTTTAACTAGTTTAAGGTCTGCAATCTCAACGAAAAGCCGCAAACTGTGTTAAAAAATATAAATGTGTCGGACTGTGCAAAATGCACAGTCAACTCTGTCACAGTTACAGAGTTTTCAGTGTCTCCTAAATCCCTATAAAAGCCACGGGCAGCCTGATGTCACAGTTACAGAGTTTTCAGTGTCTCCTAAATCCCTATAAAAGCCACGGGCAGCCTGATGTCACAGTTACAGAGTTTTCAGTGTCTCCTAAATCCCTATCAAAGCCACGGGCAGCCTGATGTCACAGTTACAGAGTTTTCAGTGTCTCCTAAACCCCTATAAAAGCCACGGGCAGCCTGATGTCACAGTTACAGAGTTTTCAGTGTCTCCTAAATCCCTATAAAAGCCACGGGCAGCCTGATGTCACAGTGACAGAGTTTTCAGTGTCTCCTAAATCCCTATAAAAGCCACGGGCAGCCTGATGTCACAGTGACAGAGTTTTCAGTGTCTCCTAAATCCCTATAAAAGCCACGGGCAATGTGATTTCACAGACCCTATAAAAGCCACGGGCAATGTGATTTCACAGACCCTATAAAAGCCACGGGCAATGTGATTTCACAGACCCTATAAAAGCCACGGGCAATGTGATTTCACAGACCCTATAAAAGCCACGGGCAATGTGATTTCACAGACCCTATAAAAGCCACGGGCAATGTGATTTCACAGACCCTATAAAAGCCACGTGTGATTTCACAGACCCTATAAAAGCCACGGGCAATGTGATTTCACAGACCCTATAAAAGCCACGGGCAATGTGATTTCACAGACCCTATAAAAGCCACGGGCAATGTGATTTCACAGCTCAGTTTGCATGTTGACACTGAGTGAGAAAGATCGCGGTGACTGGTCTTCTCGTGCAGCACACAACACCCGCTAGACGCTGTAGCGATGTGTCTCGCTCACTGATCAAAATCAGAATAAAGTCACCGCAAATTCACGCTCTGGTTTTCTAAGGGTCTCCGAAGCGCTGATAACTCTGCAACTGTGACAGAGTTGCCTGCAGCATGCACAGTCGCAGTGTTTGAAAAACACTATGTTTGCGAACTTTGCGACTTTTTGTTGAGATTGCAGCCTTTAAATTAGGTGCAGTTTTGTATGGTCTGTACAATAGAGATGTGTGGTTTGATGTGCTGTTGTCAGCTGTTAACTTTGCCACATCACACTCACAGTACCGATGAATCTTACGTTTTACTTGAACCTAAACATGCTGTTTCTGTGTTTACTGAGCCAGCTTATGTTTTGCTTCTGAGTGCATCTGTACGATGGAGTGGAAATACTTTCTTGATAATTAGTACAGCCTGTAATGTGATACAATGTTGTTTACACTTGGCGCGGGTGGTCGAGCATTCAAATCCTACAACTGTGGGACAACACTCTTTGCTCAGTGTGTTTGTCGCCTCACTGAGTACGCTTCTGTTGGCCCAGTACCAGTATTTGAGATGCTGTCAGTGTCACTGTGCAGGTGTCTAAGTCAAAGTGGTGTGATGATAGACACCATGTAAAGAGCTGACAACAGTTTGCGAGTATGTGAAGACTGGACCTTTGAGAATAAGACAGGGACTAGCTACTGCTACTACTAGCACTAGTACTACTCACTACTAGTACTACTAGCACTAGTACTACTCACTACTAGTACTACTAGCACTAGTACTACTCACTACTAGTACTACTAGCACTAGTACTACTACTACTACTACTACTACTAGCACTAGTACTACTCACTACTACTACTACTAGCACTAGTACTACTCACTACTACTACTACTACTAGTACTACTACTACTAGCACTAGTACTACTCACTACTACTACTACTAGCACTAGTACTACTCACTACTACTACTACTAGCACTAGTACTACTCACTACTACTACTACTACTAGCACTAGTACTACTCACTACTACTACTACTAGCACTAGTACTACTCACTACTACTACTACTAGCACTAGTACTACTCACTACTACTACTACTAGCACTAGTACTACTCACTACTACTACTACTAGCACTAGTACTACTCACTACTACTACTACTAGCACTAGTACTACTCACTACTACTACTACTAGCACTAGTACTACTCACTACTACTACTACTAGCACTAGTACTACTCACTACTAGTACTAGTGCTACTCATTTAGTGACGCGTGTATTTTGTGCAGGTGGAGGCCATGCTGCTACTCTGTCTGCTGCTGCCACCGGAACACCTCAGCACGTTGCGCTACACCATGGGGCTCCTGTCACGCTTGGCTGCACACAGTTCCCACAACAAGATGGATGTTGGTAACCTGGCTGTGGTGCTGGCCCCGAACATCATGCACGTCAACAGGTACTGTACTGGTACTCGCTACTAGTGTACAGTGTATGCTGCTGAGCGTTATATTTTTAATGTTTTCCGTCAGGGTTCTTCAGAAATTACATCTATTGAGTATTGTTATGTGCTGTAACCTTCCCTGTAACCTGAATTTGGGCTTGCAAAGGCTGTATTTGAAACCGTGTGTGTTCACACACATTTGGGGGGAAAAGTGCTCGACTGTTCATATAGATCTATAGAAATTTATCAGAGAAGCAGATCAGTACCTGTTCTATACCTAAGTTAGTAAGTAGTAACACAACAGTATACATTCACGGAGAGTGAAAGTGCAGGCACTGTGTGCTGTTCTGTTCTGTATGTAACGAACCGGTGTTCCTTATTTCCTGGTTTACGCACAGATCTCAGAATCTGATGCAGAGATTTTGAAGCCATTTGTCACTAATCTTACAAAATGGCCCCCTGAATTTGACGGAGAGGGTCAAAGTGACCCGCAATTTTTAAAACTGTAAGTTACACTGTAAGGAACACTGAGTCACTAGTGACTGAGCACACAGTTTTCGTTGATACGCCATTTTGTGTAACGTACACACTATCAGTCAGCGATACATGGTACTTGTGTGTGTTTGGCTGTATGAAATGTCTGTGGTGGAAAAAACAATTCAAGACATTGAAACTTGTGTGATTGACAGTCGCAGCCAGAAAATGAACTCTACTGAGGAGAAGCTCCTGCAGCTGCAGACGGCCATAGTGGAACTGCTCATCCACAACGCCGATCGCCTCGGTGTGGTGTCGGAGAGCCTGTCCCAGCGTACCACGCTCATGACGGAGTGTTTTGGAACAGAGGACGAACTTGATGCCAGTGATGATAACACGCTGGAGGACACAAAGGAAGTGAAAAAGAAACGTCGCAAGAGAAGCAGTTCTCTCCAAGGTGAGTCAGCTGGGTGTAACTGATGACTGCTTCTTGTTGCCACGTGGAGGAGTAATAACTGTAATAAGTGATTACAAGAGGTCAGGGGTTTGAGTCACATTTACTGGGACATGCACCAGATTTTTCACCTCTAGTACATGACACCGTTCATCCAACCAACCATTAGGAATTTTCTCTGGGACATGCACCAGATTTTTCACCTCTAGTACATGACACCGTTCATTCAAAGAATCCAACCAACCATTAGGAATTCTCTCTGGGTATTCAGGCTTTGTTCAGTGTTGATTGAAAGGAGTTTGTCTGTCTTGGATGAAGTGAAAATCAAATTAATTATACTTTAATCCCACAAGGGAAATTGTAGGCAACCGTAAAAAAAGAAACAAAACTCAAAAGAACATCCATACACCACACACATAATACAGATCTACACACATGCACACTCATATTTCCCCTCCCTCTCCCCCCCCCCCCCCCCCTCCTCCTCCAACGGCAGGTATGAAAACTGACTGATGTCAACTGCCTTTACCGTTGTAAAATAAAGTTTCATTGATTTTCTCAGAGATCATTCTCCACAAAGTGTTATACAGTCAAACCTGTGTAAGGCGGTCACCCAAGGGACGGAGCCAATCTGACCGCCTTAGACAGGTTGACCGGGTTAACCAGGGTGGCATGTCAACAGCTAGCATGTCAGGGGATCCTCTGGGGTGACCAGGTTAGACAGTGGCATAGCTTATACAGGTGACCGCCTTGGCAGGTTTGACTGTATCTAATCTGCTAATATCGGTAAACTTACTTAATTCTTGATGTAACTACTTGTAGTAGACTGTGTATACTGTATAGGCTTATATGGAATTTGTTAACAACCACAGTGAGTATGGCCGCCAGCATGTTTCAAAAACTGACGTCAGGCTGTCCTTGTTGTGTGCAGGGTTGGTGAGCTCCATTGGCCGCAGCATCGCTAAGCTGCGACGCAGCACGGACGGCAAGAACAACCTGACATCATCCAGTCAGATGAGTTTGTCCAACGAGAGTGGAATGGCGTCCCAGTCTCAGTGCCACTCCCAGTCTCAGTCCCAGTCCAAAACACAGGAGACGAGTCTGCCACCCTCTGCTCCCTCCGCCACCCCTGTTGTCATGCGCAAACGCAAGGCATCCGGGGAAGGAGTGCCTTTCTCCGCCACAAAGAAGTGAGTGTTTTATTGTTGGGATTCTGTTTCACACTAGTTGAACCGGTGAATTCTTCCTGGCCTGCAAACTGTTCACTGTGTTTTCATTTGAGTTTTCTACATGTTTGGTGAGAGGTTTTTCAGTCCAGATTGAGTCAAAATCATGTGCAGAATCGTTTACGGTGCCTGTCGCACCCTCATGTACACACACACATGCACACAGTGTTACATCAAGTGTGTACGCTAAAAATCCCATGTTCATCTTTCGGAGAAGAGTAGGTTGTGGCCTGTGACATGGAAAAACAGAAAAACTGTCACACGCACCAGAGTGAATAGCAGGGTGAAGGTTTGCACATAAAGTAGCGCTTAGTGGCAGCAGGCTTTCGCTGCTTCGTCCTCCAACCCTGCAGCACCATGAGCATTTCGGTAGAGATGGATGTATGTGCGCCGAGGAGAAGTCCCCATACCATACCATACCCAACATTCAACATTGTAGTACAAAGAAAGTTAGATGTATACTATAAGTATCACCACCACGTACCACGAAAATTTCAGCCAGGAACAGGGAAACATTAGAAACAGAAAAATTCAGAATGGTTGTAGATGGGATTCAATAGATTATAGATTTTTAAATGAATCAGTACAGTGTTACAAGTGAGTTGTAAATTGTGAAAACTGTAGATCACATTGTCCATTTTGATAGGACTGGTTGTTACATGGTTTGCTGAGAAAAAATCAAACTGTTTTGGCAGAGGAACCAGTTAGCAAAAATCCTGCCACAATCTTTGTAAAAAACACTCGCATGCAGTTTGTAAACAGTGATGTTATCTGTTTTATACTTAATTTATAACACGAAATTTCATTTTTCCAGAAAAGCAATTTTGGAGCAGTTGCCCCAGCGAATGGCTCTTGGTGCGACACCGTTCACACCAGCCTCCACACGGCGACCAGATGCACATGGTGAGTACCACTTACTTCCTCCATACTCTTTTCTACAGCAGGGCTTAAAATCTTCCGCCTTTTAGCACATTTCCACCCTTTGGCTAAAAGTTTTTCTCTTCTCAAAGAGTGTGTTTCCTCCTCAGAAGCACTTCAACTCAGCCAACATGCACCAGTCGCCACAAATTTTAGTGTAATTTTGTGATGTTTTGATAGGAAAACAAAATTTAAATATGACGGGTTCGTTTTTTGGCAAGTTCGCGTGAAGGCGGACCTTCTCGTTTTTCACGTGGGGCTTTGCGTGTAGCCTCTCCCGTGCTCGCGGTCAGGCACTCACTGGCTGGCCGGCGCTGCAGCGGCTGCTTGCTATGCCTTGCTAGGGGTGAACAAGTTTTTTATAACGGAAATGGCAGAGAAATTTGACTTCAGCACATGGTCTGCGGCTCTTCCCTCGCCGGTGACAGAAGCTTTGGTGAAGGAGGGGTTGGACTCCTTCGTGGCACTCGCCAACACGACAGAAGAAGAATTGAGGACTGTTAAAATGAGGAAAGGTCACCACGTGGCGGCGGTGAAAAAGCTTCAGGCAGAGGCTGGTGGCGGACCAATGGTACGAAAAAGTCCTGTCGCTGCTGCGGTGGCTGACCGACCTGTGACTGATGCTGTACCAAAAAAACAAAAAAAAACGTGGGGGAGCAGGACGTGTGCTCCTGGCTTTGCCACTCCCTCACTACATGCTACACACTTTTTCTTCATCTGGACCCAGCGATCGTCAAATGCGCTCGCCCGCTTGCTTTCGCTACCAAATTTACCGTCGGGCGAGTGAAAGCTCCGGTAGCGGTAGCCCGAATGGCGAGAAGGAATTCTGAGATGAATCAGAACCTAGCAGCCACTCCGGCTTCCAGAATTTTTTTCGGGATACCAGTTTTGTTCAGGGTGGTAGCCCGAATGGCTACCAAGGTCCTGACACATTTGACGATCGCTGTGGACCACGGATCATTTTAGGCCTTGCTACACTACAGCTGTACAGGCTGTGTTAAAACTTACGTGCATTATCGCTCTGGTGTTGCCATGTCAAAATGAATCACAGAGTTGTATGGGTGAAAGTGGAGGCAAATGATAGAATGTTCACCCAAACACATTTTCTAAACTTGGGTTGAACGTGTCAGTTTATGGTTTTCCAGTTCCAGGGCCAGTGATACACATTCCCATCAAACGCAGCTTCAGTTTGCAGTGGCCTGTGGACAGATTCCTGTACACATTATGTTGCGTTACCTCTGTTTTTATTCCCGGTTTTGAGTTGGAATTTTGACAAGAATGTGTCGTTTTGTTGATATTTTTACACTTATGAGTTATACTTTTCCTTGTTTCCTTTTGATGTTTTATCTACATGTAGTTGAAACTGCATGGTTTTGGGGGGTTGCTTACATTTTGTTTCCTTTATTTTTTAGTTTTGTTTTTCTGCTTTTACATTGTGTTGCTGTCCCTTGAGCTAGTTTCACAGTCACTCTGCAAGTGAATTCTCTGGGCAAGGCATCGTGACACATACTGCCGGTTTTACAAGTATCAGTACATGAAACACACTGTCAGTTTTACAAGTTACAGTACATGAAACACACACTGCCAGTTTTACAAGTTACAGAACGTGAAACGCATACTGCCAGTTTTACAAGTTACAGTACATGCAAACAAAGGATCAGTGTTGTTTTTATTTGTCAAGCACCTTACTTCGCAGGTGGCTTTTCTTTCTTTCTTTCTTTTTTTTTCGCCACCAAAGCCGGTAAACTGAATGTACAAGTCTTGAATGTGTCACCAAGAACAGATCTACACGTGCAGTGCTTCACGCACCATGCATGGAAAGTTCTTTTCTCCACAAAAAACAAACCACAGTCCACTTTCCTGTTCTTTGTTTTTGTTTGCATCTTGCGTGTTCTTTTTGTACAGATGCTCGAATTCCCAATCCGCTGGACACGCCTAGTATTGCGTTCACGGGAAAGTCACAGATCGCCTTCTCTGCCACGCCAGGTCATGACATGAAAACTCCGCGCAAAAAACTGGGGATGTTCAGTCCCACCAGCAGCCGCAAGAGCAAGAGGTAGAGTTCATTTGACATGGAAAGAAAGCAGTATCACTAAGTGAGACACAACGATGGAGTTGCTGTTTATCCGATCCTTCCATTTTAGGAAAAAACTGTGACAGCATTTGTCAAAATGAAATACACGTAGTCAACAAAAATTATGTTCTCAACAGCATGCTGCTTGCTTTGTTTTCTGTTGGGATTTTCTTGTTTTGCTTTGCTTGGTTTGGTTTATAATTCGAGCATTTTAATATTTGAACGTTTTGTTTGGTAAAGGTAAGTACGGTGGGTGGTACAGGAAAACAGTTACTGGAAACTGAAGATGTGTTGGAAAGTTTTCTGTCAAACTGACAGTAACGTGTCCAGCATGCAGTGCCATACTTTATACTGTATAAGTTATAACTCCTTGTAATAAAGGCTGATCTCAACACTATTTGAAACAGCAGACACTTTTCACAGTGACTCGATACCAGTAACTATGTGTTGTAATAAAAATGCTACTCTGTAAAACGACAGTTACGAACTGCTGATGAAGTTTTACAAAAAGGATGCATGTGGCTGGACAGTGACAGTACTGGCCATTTTTTGTTGTTTATTTGTAGACGATGTAACGCTGCTGGGTTTTGTTTCAGAAGAAAGTCCAGTACAACCAATTTGTGCAGCAACCCACTTCGAAAGTCCGGAAAAGCAAAGCATCTCTTTAAACGCCTAAGTGGGAGCAAAGATAAGGTATGTATGTCATCAAACACCCCCCCCCCCCTTTTTTCTTTTTTAAAAAAAAAATTATATTTATATTATATATACTTAGTGGTCTCACACTTGTGCTGTCAAGCGATGAGTGTGGTTAGGATTAGTCAGGTTAGACTTAGAGTGAGATTTTGGGTTCCACCTCCGCCTCCACCTCCACCTCCAGGTGAGTGGTGGTCAAACAGCGTGTTGGACTTAGCCGCTGCGCTACTGAATGGCCGTCACCGTTGACATGGCGATGAAGCGTGGGTTCAAGCCCAGGTTGAGCTTGTGATGTGTGATATCGGTTTTTCCTGACTACCACTAGTACCAGGCTGCTCATCAGTGGTTTTCTCTCCCTGTTATCCAACTTTCCTCCCCCAGCAAAATTGAAAAATAAGATAGGTATGTTGGGTGGTGCTGCATCGTGGTGACGCGCTTCCCCAAGAAAAGCAGCCCGAATTTCCTGAAAGGGACAGTTAAGTAGTGTAACAAATTTGCTGGTATAGCATGCCGTTTTGTTAATTTTGTCTGAACTGGTGCTTGCCAGGTCCTTCCAGTTCTTTGCAAGCAGTCTCTTCATTGTTTTGCTCAGAGACGTGTTGCTGGTGTTTAATACAGTTCATATGCTTGGCTGTGGCTTATTTCTCATGCTGTCCCAAATTTGTTTTGCAGGATTTCCCAGATTCACAGCAAAGAGAAGGCATGGTTGGTGAACGGTTGGCCAGCCCAACCGGCGTCCCTCACAGCGAGTCAGCAACAGAACTGGGCAACACCACAGAGCACTCGCCAGTGTCAGGTCTGTCCATTATGCGCAGCGCCTCATCCCCAACCCTACACAACGCCTCCCTCGTCTCCACCGTCAGCATCCCCAACACACTCAACCAAGGCTTCATCGACCCGGATGACACTATGGATTTGGACGCAACTCGCAGCACGCTGGCATCGCTGGTGCCAGGCTCGCCCCCATCAGGTCACCAGGAGAGGGGTCGCACCCTCGCCCGCACTGATTCATGTCGCCCAGGTCAGAAACCTGTTCGTCGGTCACATTCGACAGATGGGTCTCTGAGGAGGGGACAGCCAAACACCCTGGGTAATGGGCTGCTGGAGGGAAAGACGGACAAACTGACAAAACTGCGGCGCAGCTTGGATAAGTCTGATATCGGCTATCCCATACCTGTCATTGTGCCCACCTTGCCGGATCGAGTGTCTGCTAATGTAGATCAGACATCATGCAAGGGCCGTGTCGGGGATAGGGGTGGTACCAGTGATAACACAGCAAAGCATGAAGATAAAGCAAAGTCCCTTCATAAAAGTCCCGTGGAGTCAGTAGCTGATTATTCAAGGGAAGAGGGCGTGCTAGAGAGCAGTCTGCTGAATGTCGTGTTGCCGCCACCAACTGGTTTCAATGACCAGACCATGATGGAGACCGGAAGTGAGGGTGGGTCAGACGCGGAGTCCGACGCTGGTTTCTCCACCATTTCTGGTGGCACGGTCATTCACAACCCCCCAACCATAAAAAGTTCAACTCTGCACAGCCTGAGAGCTGATTTCAATGCAGGGCCACGCAGCATGGCCAACTATGGCTCTAGCGTATCGGTGAACATGCCCCACCCTCCCCTCCAACCTTCCACCAGTGTCGACAGCCTCCTCAGCTCAGCGTCTGAGTTGTCTGTTGTGAGCAGCAGTAACAGCAGCAGGCCGTTGGAGCGATCATTTTCTGTCGACAGTGGCAAGGGGTCGCTTGTAGAAGGCGTAGACACCAAAGCCGCCACCAAGAAACGTCGAGAGGGCAGACAGCTGAACACCACCTTCACCAAGACAAGTCCCTCCGAGGTCAGCAAAGTTGGCAGATCAGAGATTGAAGACTACAAACCTGTCAACACCAGCAACGGGCGAAGCATCAAGAGCGTGTCAGCAGAGGACCTGAAATCCAGAGTAAAAGGCGAGCGTCCAACCGCCAGATCCAACAGTATGTACGTGGCAAGTTCCGGGCGTCACGCCAACGTGATCCCAAACCTGCAGATCTGTGCAGAGACGCACAAACTGTTGGCGAGGGCTGGATTCCTCGAGGACAGCGATCTCCCCCCCAGTGTCAAGGACATCTCCTTGCCAGCAAGATCCCCCAAGAAATCAAGGGGTCAAAGTTTCCATCTCAGCCGAAGCGACCAGAAAGGCTCGTCGTTCCGCAGTGAGCGATCTGTCATTTCCAGAGAGAGCTCCTCCAGGGAGGATGTCAGGGAAAAGGGACACAGGAGAACGGAAGTTCCTGAAGGTAATAAAAAGGTCAAGGGCACAGTGGAAGCAGTCAGTCAAGTTTTGGAGCCAATGAAAGAAGAGCTTGCTGAAGCCATGGAGACGAGACCACAAGCAGAGAAGCCAAACCAGGTCCACCATCAGTCGGGGACATCCCATCAGCCCACTCTGTCTCTCAAGCGCGCGGAAATGCGAATGCAGAAGCACGAAAGCGTCGCACAGATCAAAGAATCCAATGCTGGTCATGTGGCCGCCAATGTTCAGCAGATCAACAGTAGCCTGGAGCACTCGGGGCTGGACCAGTCAGACGCTTCCCTGCACTTCCCAACCTGCACGACGCGAAAGCGGGGCGTGTCCCCCATCCGCATACCCACCATCTTCGCCACTACTGACAAGAAGGCAGATTACTACCGCAGCCTGGCTCAGAAAGCCTGCCGGAGGTTGGAAGACCAAAAGACTGCAAACATCAACGCCAACTGCACTGACCAGTCTGCCGCCAGACAAGGAGACAAAAAGCATTTACAGGTACCTGGCACTGACAAGCAGTTCATCTTTACGGATGGGGAATCAGACCTCAGCTCTTCCTTGCTGGAGACCATCGATGATGTGGTCACCCCACGAAGCCAGAAACATCGCACCCTCACGAGTCGCTCACCGCTTCAAGAGGCCACCAACACCAAACCTGTCACCGCTCACCGTGCTGCCGATAATGAGGGTAAACTGCACCAGCTTAGGACGGCCAAAGGTCTCACACCCCACCAAGTCTTACGTTACGGTCCGGTGACCGGGGGCAGCAAGCGATCGCCAGGCAAACAGGTCAAGCGTCTCCAGTCTCCACGCTCCCCACGCGGCCGACATTCACCCCACAAGTACGCACGCTCCCCTGAAAAATCATCTCACGAGGCTCTGCATCTCACGTCCCACCCCAACCAATCACTCGAACAGTATTGAAGTTAGTTGCAAGACTCGGCAAACACATTCAGAGATCAAAATCAAAGGGAGCCATGGGTTGGGGATGCCATGGGTTAAGACTTGATGTGGTTGGGAGGGGTTTAAAACATTGAATATGTACAGCTCCTCATCTCATCGTCTTCCTGTTGTTCATCTAATTGTTGCCTTCACATTGAGTCATTGACCTCTTCACCCTCCACACAAGTGTTCACTAGGGGGTGGTAACCGTAACACCAGCATGGGAAAAATGTTCAACATTTGCAAGTCAGTACTAGTTGTTTCTCTTTGCTGTGAAATCGTTAGTGTGGGCTGCTTTCAAACAACCAGGTGTCATTGGTATAAGGGATCTGCCTTCAACATCAGTTTTTTTTTTTTAAGTTTAAAATTTAATTGTCGGACTCCTTGTAGCTTTACATCCTCGCCACAGTGGCAATTTGAAGGTGTGCTTTGAGTTTGAGGCAGAATTTTTAAAAGTTTTTGTGCGTGTTTGTGTGTACATAAGGACAAATCCAACTCTTTGCAGGCTTTTGCCTGTGCTCTTTTTTCTGGGGACGGGTGCTCGCTCAAAATCAAATCATCCAATGCTTGTATGTAACAGTTGGTGCAATTCAATTCATTGATGCTTTAGTGTTAACGTTGCACAGATCCAGTCAACGTATCGGTGATACTACTATTTACTATTTCCTGACGTTTAGCTCCATGTTTTATGATGTGTTTGTTCACAAACTGTTCTGTCTTTTGTATACTTCGATAAAATCAGTTTCGGCTCAGACTTCTGGAGAGAGAAAAATGCAGTTGAATTTGTTCAGGTTGTGCGACATGCTTTGTGCGACATGCTTTGAATGAAATATTACAGTTCTGGTTACATTACATGTAGAGTGACGCTGACTATAATTTCATTTTGTGTTTTAGTAAGGTGGGCATTGAGAGTGATTTTACTGTAATACCTACTTGAACTACCAGATTTGCAGAATGCAGTTTCAGATTTGAAGTGACAGGTGATAAAATGATGTATATATGTATATTCAGTAATCAGTTAAATAATCCCCAGCTGTTGATCATTCCACATTTTAGTGCTGGCGCCTTGTAAGCTCATGTTTGTCTTGCCACCCTATTTTATGCTTTTACGTGGAACTAGGTTGTGACACCATCTGCTCAGAACTGGTTGACTTTATTTTTTTGTGGCCTGTGTTCACTAAGTGCTTTTACATTAACAATAATATTGCAGACATGCATGAACGATGTGTTTGGAGTTAGTTTTCATGCATACAAAGTTTGTCAGGTCAGCAAGTACAGTTACAATTCTACATGATATAGTATCAAGTCAAGTTTATTTGTCCCAGAATTGAGAAAATCGCTTTGCAACATGCGTAGAACATACACATAAAACGTAAAAAGCATGCAAATAATACAGTCATAATCACCGTATAAGAATGTATCCAAGCACGTAAAGATAGTTATTTATGGTTTAAATTGCGTTAAACTAACCTTGACATAAGAATTACCGCTAATCACATACCTAAGACCAGCATAACATGAATATCACTCCATTCCCATTCCTATCACCCCGCCCACCACCACACGCACGCACGCACACACACGCGCATGCGCCACACCACACACACACACAAATGCTGTCGTTTGAAATTACCTGCAAAAACCAATGTGTGTTGATCCCAGCTGTGCTTTTCTGCCCTTGTCACAGTATTGAGTGTGTGTCCACTGTATTTTCTACTTCAGTCATAATATCATGACAACTGTAATCAGATCCAGTGTTATACATGAATACAAAAACTACACTGCTTTCTGCTTGTGTCTGATTATACTTCGAGGTTTATTTAATTTTTCTACCAAAGCATAGATTCGATCCTCGGGTGGGAAAAGCGATGGTTATCACCATGACCAACCAGTAATATGACCAGTGTTCTGGTATTTCTGCATGTCAGTGTACTAGAGGTCCAAATGGTAACGACCTTCACGAAATCACATCAAGGATGAACTGCCACTGCTTTCCAAAAAGATCAGCACACCAGAAAGTTGGAGACGTGATCAGAGGACAATAGACACTCATTTTATTTTATTAACGTTGCTCTCCATCCATGGAGAACTTGTGAGATGAGCAGCTGTCCCTTTTTGTGCATTTGTCCTTCGTGTGTGTTTCAACTTTTTTTGTAATACATGTACCGGCATTTTGTTATGCAGTCTTAAAGTGTGAAGATGTTCAGTGGCGGATGTTCATTTAGTTTGTCTCAGCATTGCATAATTTGGCAACTGATTGCAGTCATGGACATTGTTTGCATAAATTGGCCGTTCTGCATGCATTCCTGTTTGTGGTGATGGGTGCTCATTTCTGTGCTGCTACACATCAGTCAAACTGGGAGTTCTGCCAACACAGTGTAATAAAAACCAAATAAATGAACGTTTGATCAACATCAAATATGTGCATGTTGAACTTGAAGTTTCCTGATGCACTACCAACACGCTTTTTCATAAAAATAAACTAAATACAAACACGCAAAGCACGCTACCACTCTTACTGCTGTACAAATGATTTTATTCATGTTTTACCAAAGTAATGATGACAGTGTAAAACAAACAAACGGATGTAATTCAGACAGCTCTCAACTGAAACAAGAGATGCAAGAATACACGAACATGTCTCACGCAAATTCTAAACTCCAAGCAGTGTTATCCATGAGTAACACAAACATTACCACCTGAAAAAAACACCTCAGAATGAAGGAATGTAGAAAGACGACTTGCAGAAAACCAACCACTGCTGAAAAATGATATTGCACATGTAGCACTGTTTTGTTTGAAATGACTTCTCTTCAGAACACATCAGCATACACTCCTGCAACCAATGTCCACTGAAGCTGATTGTGGTCTGTTAAAGGCATCATTTCCAAGAGAACTAGGCATTTATATAGGGAGACCTGTTTCAGAACTTAAGAGTGTGACTGCACCTACACATTAAAAAAGTCGGTCTTGGAGCCAAGTACAGCTTGGAACACAACACACTAACATTTGATGGCTGAGTGAAACAAGGAAAACTCGGCTGTCCATGAATGACAGCTGCCATTCTTGGCTCGGACACAGTGTACCAGGGCGAATACGGCCACAACACTGTCACCACCTAGTGCGCTTCTGGCCTCAACCAGCTTAACACAGGCCTGTCTGTGGCTGTATTTGTGTATGTGTGTAAAACTTAAAGTGGTGTGATGCTACCTTCTGGACACCACCAAAACAACACAACCAGCTTAACATAGGCCTGTCTGTGGCTGTATTTGTGTAAGTGTGTGTGTGTAAAACTTAAAGTGGTGTGATGCTACCTTCTGGACACCACCAAAACAACACAACCTGTGAGCCTAAAAAATGTTAAAAACTGGGCCTTTAACAAACAAGCATGTGTGTTCCCGGCTAGCACAAAACTCACGTTCTGCACTGGGCCTTTAACAGACAAGCATGTGTGTTCCCGGCTAGCACAAAACTCACGTTCTGCACTGGGCCAATGTTTTTGTCTACAACACTATGGTCACATCCAGTAAACAACTGAACAGTTTGTGTAACACGGCGGTGCTAACGGCCTTTTCTATTAAATTTATAATCTAGAAAATCTCATTTCATGCTGATAATAAGCATTTGTTCCATTACATCCAGCTACATGTATTGACTAACCACAGGAGGGACCGGGTGGCTAGGCTGTACAATCTACAATACGAGAATACACGTGTTCATTCTAATGAGGACAACATCAGCAGCTGTTTCAAGACTTTGGTCTGACTCGTCTCGCGAATTTCTCCCGCCAGGAACATCTCGTCCACAACACTGTACACCTGAAAAACAGGTAAAAACTAAAATCAGTATTTCACTCTTTTCTGTCATCATAATTCTCCAACAGACACATACAGACATTGTGATTCATAAGGCGCATGGCAGTTCTGTCAAACAGTTTTGTCTCCTGATCCAATTTCTTCATGTTTGATACCACACCTTCAGTGAGAAAGGTTATCTTTGTAGAAGTGGTTTGTGTGTGTGTTGTGTTTTTTTCTTCACTGCAGCGATCGTCAAATGCACTCACCCGCTCGCTTTCACTACCAAATTTACCGTCGGGCGAGTGGAAGCTCCGGCAGCGGCAGCCCGAATGGCGAGCAGGAATTCTGATATGAATCAGAGCCTACCATCCACTCCGGCTTCCAGAATTTTTTTCGGCTACCAGTTTTGTTCAGGGCGGTAGCCCGAATGCCTACCATGGTCCTGACACATTTGACGATCACTGCACTGCTGTTAACTGGACGGAAAGTTCTACCACTGGTTTATTAAAAATGATCATCAATCATCCAGTGTACCCCATGTTGGTGCTTGTCTTTTAACCATGTTCTTGCTGAGAATGAAATATTCCGCAAGACATCTATGGCTTTTTCAGGGTGACAAATTTATTCAGCGAGGCCAGGGTTAACTGCCCTAACATACAAACTACTACAGGCTTTCATGTTTGCTAAGCCTACTTATGTTTCGAAGAGTTTCACTCAGGAGTGCACCTGCACGCTCGAAATACACTATCTTGATAATTAGTATAGTTCTTAATGCAACACAATGCTGTTGCGCAAGTGGCCAAACATTTCAATTCTATGACTGTTGTTACACTACTGCCGAGTACTGGTGCAGTCAAAGTGGTTGCCGTGTCAAGTACGCTTCTGCTGGCTCAGTGTCACATTACAGCCGCTGTCACTGTCCAGGTGTCATAGTGGTGGTGTGATGATAGATCGGTCCTACTAATTACCGAAAACAACGAAACGACCTAAAACAACTCTTAATACGGATAGAACGTGGTTCAAACATAGAAATAACAACACACAAACATGATTAAAGGTGAAAAAAGTGGCCTTTAAAAAAGCCAAAAGGAAAAAAAGGTGATATTGCAGAAAATAACCAGTCCGGACCAGAGTCGCTTCCCTTGGGAGACACGTTCATTTCATGGTGTTCTCTTGGAGTGAATAAGTACTTTTTTCCTTTCAACTAGTTTAATGCCTCTTTTTTCACCTTTAATCATGTTTGTGTGTTGTTATTTCTATGTTTTAACTGCATTCTACCGTGTATTAAGAGTTGTTTTCGGTAGTTAGTAGGACCCATGACAGATACCGTGAAAACAGCAAAGATCTATGAGCATACAAACAGTAGCATTAGCCCCATTGATATTATAAGACCAAATTATACTTCTTCAGCTTATCTTTCAATGTCTTGCTATGTAGCCCTGCTGACTCACCTTGTAGAAGTTAAAGACTAGGTCAAGCTCGCAGACATTGTGGAAGAATTCATTGAGCACTTCAACAAAGTTGTGAATGGCCTCTAAGTATGCAAGGTTGTTGTCGCTGACGTCTACACAAATACAGAAGTACAGCCCCGCATACCGCCGATACACTATCTTGAAGTTCCGGAACTGGGGAAAAAATTTCAATCCATGGCATCAGAACCAAAACCAAAACATCTTCATTTGCATCATACATTCTAATGATTTGTTTCCAACTTTTACACTACTTACTGCATGAAGCAAAGTACTACTTGATAAAATTCTTACAACTACTGAAACACGTTTCTTGGTGTACCTGAAACACGTTTCTTGGTGTACCTGTTCACAACTTCATGATCAAACTCTGAGGAAATAACCAAGATATAATCTTACTGATCTGAGAAACCTACCTCTACAAAATTTGTGTGTTTGGCATCACGAACTGTGACGACAGCATGAACCTCTTCAATCAGTTTCTGCTTTTCCTCATCATCGAAGTGCATGTACCACTTTGCAAGACGTGTCTTGCCTGCACGGTTCTGGATCAGGATAAATCTGATCTGGAATAGCACACAGATTTAGTCAGTAATTTAGTACAAACAAGCAGCACTGTCACAAACAAATCGTTCTGGTTGATAACCGTCACGGCAAAAGCGAACACAACCTCCCAAACTATCACTTTACGAGCAAATAACCCGTTTTCAAGCAAGTCGGCTTTTTACTGCAAAACCCCAACACCCAAATCGATATTAGGGTGAGGGTGGTCAAACGCACTGGTCACACTCTTAACACAGATACAGAGTTTACATTAGATGTGGCAGACGAAAAGGGAAATCGTTAACATATACGCTATACACCCGATATCATCAAAACAACTAAAATCAAGAAAATAATCATGAAAGAGAACATGATTACCATTTTGATACGACTCCTCCCACTCGGCGCATGCGCGGAAGTGTTTTCCCAAATAGTTTTATCTTTCATAGACAATGTAAGGATATAACATTATAAGAAACGTGTGCCTTAACATATCATGAACTATTTGATAGTATATTTTAAAGGATTAGTAAGAAAATGTGTGTATTACTTTAGGAAAGAATTCTAAGTGTGAAGTATATCTTTTATGTCCACGGCAAAGCTTATTCTTGTTTTGCCTTATACTTAAATAGTTATGCCATTTAGAGACGTCTCCACGGCCGCAGAATTGTAGCAGACAGCTTTGCTGGGACGAGAGAAGAATACTTCCTAGTAACGCTGAACTTTCCACAATATGTGACAGTACGAAAACGTATGCAGTGTGCTGAAGTTTTGTAAATTTCAAGGGCAAGTTGGTTATCGCAGCACAGCAGTACGGACTGAAAAGTTTACTTCCCCGTTTCACGGCGGGCTGCCCTGGTCGGCTATGTATCAAGTTGAACACATAAAAAAAGTAGGAATATGTGTTGGTCACCATAAAGGATTAGAAGGTTTAAACTGTTAACCGCACCCGAAAAAGAACAAATCTGTGGTGGCTGCACCATCCACTTTTCTATCCTCAGTTTGTACACAGCTTTCACATCCACAGCATCACCATTTTGCTGTAAGGAAACATACCCTTTGTACATGTATCATATTTGTTCCAGATTCCATCAGAAACAAGAGCATGAGGAAACTCTAACATCATGGCGTGTCCAGACTGTGCTGTTGGTCAGTCA
>JACVVK020000301.1:765000-847500 GCA_018292915.2 Batillaria attramentaria | reverse complement strand
CACGACCCGAGCATTAGAAGTCCAACGCTCTACCATTCGACCACCCCGGCTCCCCACGACATCCCGGAAAGGGCTCATAGTTTGCTCACATCTAAATGAGTCTATGTTCTTGTCATCATAATAAGCTTAGGTCGAACTATGGGCCGGAAAAGCTTGCCGGATGTATGTTTAAGCGTATAATACACGAATATCGTACTTGTACAAAAAAAACCCCCAACAAAACAACAAAACAAAATGCAGTTAAAACAATAATATTATATGCTTTTCCCTCTACGTATTTCACGAGGAATTCCGTATATTGTTTCAACACGTGGAGCAGAAAATGCGTAAATGACACGGCACAGCGTTTGGAAATGTCCTATCTTAAAAAAAGAACGAATTTCTCTCTTGCTTGACTTGATGAGTGACCTAGCTTTACGCATATCATTGGGCGTGAGCAGGGAATTAATACAGAGTGCATAGTTTGAGCCATGTCGGTGTTTGGGGCTGGCAATGACGCCGCATCAGTATACTGGGAAAATTACGTGAAGGGATTTTTATTTATTTGATTTTTTTTTTTGCTTGTTGTCCGTAGACATGTTTTGCTGCTGGACATTTTTGTAGAAATTGAAGCCTCCACGTTCCCAAAGCCGCTGAGGAGGAACACTGCTGCTTTTGAAGCTCTAAGGCTATTTGCCAGATAAAAGATAATAATAATAATAAATAATAATACATGGCTTTTATAGAGCGCCGTTCTCCCGCTTCAAGGACTCGCTGCGCTTAAAGCACACACACACACACACACACACACACACACACACACACACACACACACACACACACACACACAAACACACACACGCGAGCGCGCTATTTACGTCCCCTCCGCTTACATACAATTTGGCAGTGCAACGAACTCATGATGCACACAGACACTGAGGCTTAACAGAGGTTTAGCTGTCAAAGGCTTGGCGGAAGAGATAGGTCTTCAGATGCGATTTAAACAGAGGCAGTGAGGTCTGAAGGCGGAGTTCGATTGGCAAGGAGTTCCAGACAGTCGGGGCTAAAAAGCTGAAAGAGCGCTCTCCGGCAGTTTTCATGTTACGCTTCGGAATTGTGAGAAGTTTTTCGCTAGCGGAACGCAGGGTGCGCGACGGTTGATACTTAATACGGAGTAAGGCCGACAGGTAGGGAAGCTGTTTGGTTTGGCCATTTCTACCGTTTTCGTGGCTTTACGGCTTCTAATGTGAGAGAAATAAGACTTCCTTTGAGCCTCCGGCCCAGTCCTGAACAAATTTGAACTCGACAAAACTTCTACAAATAGCCATCAAGAAGCCCCGGCCGTCTAACCTGTTCTAAATCATACACCAAACCACGTCGTCTGCTCAGTACGCAGTACACTTTTACAGTCTTCACAAAAAGTTAAGGACCAGTCAACATAACGGGTGACAGTTTCAATAAATCAGAAAAAATAAACGCATAAGATGGGCATAAGATTTTTCCCGTAAAATTCGGTAGCAAGGTTAAGGGGTAATTAGTGAACACGGCGACCACTGTGTGGATGGCACGTGCGCGTCACACAGCATGCTTGGCGCGTTTGAAAATCTGCAGTTTCGGCAAAACTAGACCGAGTTTCAGTGTTCAGTGAGCGATACCTGGAGCTTTCTGCACGGCCAAAATGAGATGCAGGTCAAAGAATGCATCCCTGGTTATAAACTGTGCTCATTTGTTTGCCTACATAAGCCGCCGTTTCAGCGATGTTCAGCACTACACCAGCATGCCACCACGACAAAAGTTGAATGATATTTGCAAGTGGTCCTTAACTTTTTGTGAAGGCTGTAGAACAACATGTCCACAGGCCAGAGTCGCCACAGTGATCGCAGATGCTGTATTGTGACCCGAGTGAGTGAGTCTGATGTACAGTCAGCGCATTCGTTGAAAGGTTTTCAACACGCTGTTGTATGCATGTCATTCGCACGCACCAGAGTGAACAGCAGGGTGGAGGCTTGCACATTAAGTAGCGCTTAGCGGCAGCAGGCTTTCACTGCTTCGTCCTCCAGCCCTGCGGCGCCGTGAGCATTTCAGCAGAGATGGATATGTGCGCCGAGGAGAAGTCTACCATACCATACCATACCATACCATACCATACCATAAGCTTACCATACCATACCATACGTTGTGAGTTTTTAAAAATATTTTTGAAAACTAATTACGTGACCTGCAGTCAGCGTCTTCATCTCCTCAACGCCATGGCCTCGTGTAGCCGCCAACTTGCTGTGAACCTTCTCACAACCCCGGCACAGCTTGACGTCACATTCAAAGCAGAATGACGTAGCTGGTGTGTCGCCGTCACAGGCGCCGCACACGTGATCACCGCTGAGCGCGTCCTTGCTCTCAACCAGCTCCTTGATGGCGAGGTCTGTGGGCAGCTGGTCGACCAGGGTTCCAATATCGCCGTGCACCCAGCAGGCGTCGGAGAGGATGATGACGTAGCAGAGCGGGCACGTGGCGTGGTCATCGTCGTCCAGCAGCGTGACCAGACAGTCTCGGCAGGCCAGATGCGTGCACGGCAGGAGTTTGGGATCTTGTAGGGGTTTCTGACAAAGCGGGCAGCCTAGGTCACTTACTGTTGATGGAGCAGCCATCCCTGTGAAATGTTTTCCTCTGGTCATATGTAATTTGCATTTGAGTGAGTTTCATGGTACAATCCAGGCCATGCACAAACAGTACAGTACTATTGAAAAGCATAATTATCATTGTCTGCAGCTATCCCTGAATCTCTTTCTTTCTTTGTCTGTCTGACGGTCTGTCTGTTTGTCTGATAGAACAATCCGGCCCCTCTCCTCCCCCTCCCCCCTCGCACACACACACACAAACAGTACCATACAATTGAAAAGTATATTATTGTGACGTGGCCGTATGAAATTTACATTTCAGTGTTTTGCATAGTACGATTCAGGCCACTAATCAACAGTACCACGCTATTGAAAAGTATATCATCGTCTCTGGCCATCCCTGAACCTCTTTCTTTGTCTGTCTGTCTGTCTGTCTGTCTGTCTGTCTGTGTCGGATAGAACAATTCCGGTCACACACACAAACATTGCAAAGTCAGCTCTCTCTGAAACTCTTCCTTGTCTGTCTGTCTGTCTGTCGTTTGGCGATCGGAACGTCCTGTGTTTAAATCCGGTCTTGGCAAAATTTGTGCAGGTCTTTTCTTAGTGCCCCCCCCCTCCCCCCCCCCCCCGTCCCCTTCACTCACTTTGACTGAACCGTACCCTCGCGGATGAACAAAAGACGCAAAGCCTTGATCTTTCCTCTTGAGCCGTCTGAAGTAAACTCGTCTGCTGTTTTCATAAAGGTGGGCTGTTATCGCAAACCGTAACCGCAGAGATCTATCTATCTATCTATCTATCTATCTACCTGTCTGTCTGTCTGTCTGTCTGTCTGTCTGTCTGTCTGTCTGTCTATCTACCTATCTATCTATCTATCTGTCTGTCTGTCTGTCTGTCTATCTACTTATCTACCTATCTATCTGGTTGTTCGTCTGTCTGTCCGTCTATCTATCTATATACTCATGCACAAAAAAGGAAAGAGAAGACGAAGAAGAAGAAAAGGTTTACAGTGGTGGCAGTGATAAACATCAGACAGATTTACTTCCGTCCTAAACTGCAGTAGACTGTCTGCCAATTCCCTTGTTTATTAATGCCTTGTCAGAGCTACAGTATATATACGCAAGTCGGCGAATGCGACATTTTGATTAAGTTCCCAGCCGAACTTAATTTACTGGTCACACGCCAATGCTTTTTTGTAGAGCAAACATCTCATCCGTGCCCGTATGACGCAGCGAACAGAAAAAAACTCCTTCTTGTACCACCGAAAATGTTTTAGTTTCATCCGACCTTCACCAAGAGATTAAGTTCTCCCCCTTTAAAAAAAACCAAACAAACACACACACAAAAAAAACCCTTAAACAAACTGATCTGTGTCCTCGTGAGAAAACATGTTTCTTTTTGCATTCGCTGTACCCGAGGATATTTAGATCATACACTGATGCTCTCACGTCTCTCCAGTTTCTTTTCGTTTCACAGCCAGCGACAAGCACCACCCGCGATGCGTGTTGCCACCGAGGGCCTCTTTACAACTGTGACACATGAAAGATCTTGTGTGCATACCGACATTCACCATACAACGCTCCAGAGAAGGGTCTTTCGAAATACTGCGCTACACGCGAAACGCAATAAAAATGGTTGCCAGTGTCAGTGTCAGAACTCAAACACTTTGAACAGTCAGCATACAGTATTTTATAAGGCTTTAAAGATCTACGCTCCCAACAAAAACCTTTCCGAAGTTTAAAAAAAAAAAAAATACTGTGACTCCTTCGACTGTGTGTAATCCAGGCAACTCTGTCACAGATGCAGAGTTTTAGGCGCTTCGGGGACCCTTATAAAACCAGAGCACGAGTTTGCTGTGACATTATTTGGCTTTTGGTCAGTGAGCGAGACACGTCGCTACAGAGTCTAGCGGATGTTGAGTGCTGCGCGATCTTTCTCGCTCAGTGTCAAAACGCAAACTGAGCTGTGAAATCAGGCTGCCCTTGGCTTTTATTGGGGTTTCAGGGACGCTGATAACTCTGCAACTGTGACAAGAGTTGACTGTCCTTGCACGGTCGACTCTGTAAATTTTTTTTCCACACTTCGGAAATCTTTTTGTTGGGAGCTTACATCGTTAAGCATACATCCTCGACACAGCGGAACTATAAACTATGACATAAACTCCGAAAATACGCACGGGTACCATTGTAAGTGGAAAGTAATTCTGCCCTCAGTTCTCCACGGTACATTTTTCGCCCACAGGGACATGTACCCGAAATCAAATTCATTTAGCTAACTGTGAGCTGTAGGTATAAACGCAGAGTCTAATCATACTGGTGTTGACAAGCTGTGCTTGGCTACGGCGGAATGACTAGGGCCTACAGCAAAAGCCTAACAACTGATCTGTGTGTTTTGGATCGATACAAAACCAAGTGCAGCTGACTGGTCAAGCATTTTTCAGAATCCACGTAGATTCGACGCTGTTTTGTGTAGACTGATAACTACACTTTCGTTCGGACCGTGACAGCAGTCACAGACTAGAGAATACAAGAGGTCCGCCCGGACTAAACACCTAATTAACTGACTGGCTGATTAACTGACTGACTGATTAACTGGCTAACTGATCGACCGACCAATAAATGACGATGTAACTGACAGGGTAAATGACTGGCTTACTAAGTGACTAATTTACTAGTTCGCAGACTAATTGACTGACTGACCGATCACTTGATTAACTGACTGACTAACTGACGGACTAATTAACTGACAGACTAACTAATTGGCCAGCTAACTGACAAATTAAGTAACGGACTGACTAACTGACTAATCAACTGACTGATAAGTAACTGACCGAATAGTTGACTGACTGACTACTTCCTAACCAATCAACTAACCGACAAACCGAATAACTAACTTACTAAGTACCTGACCGACTAACGAACTAATTGACTGACTGACTAAGAGATATCTATAATAACAACAACAACAACAACAACACAGAAGACTTATAAGGTGACTAGTTATACGAAGCACCAAACGCCGCTAAAATAAGCCAACAACAAACGATGTCAATAAAACAGGGACTCACTGTGTTTACAAACACGCACGCTTCTCTCGGCTTTTGCGCTGAAAGTAATATGAGCGTGTCGTCCTTGGCCGGTTGGTTCTGTTCATGGCCGACAGACCCCGGGCCAGAATGTGCAGGCGCTGCGGGCCCTTGTCGAGTCATCATGAATGGGTAACAGCTTTATTCACGGGGAGCAGTCAATATGGCGGCAGTTTTAAGTTGTTTTTCCAGAGAAGATTGTGATAAAAAAAAGTCAAAAGCTTTTTTTTTTCAGGTCGATAAAGAGGGTTCAGTTTAATTAAGAATCACTCATGGCATATAATCATATTCACATCAGAGAGAGAGAGAGAGAGAGAGAGAGAGAAAGGCCCGTCAGTGCTGGAGACAGCGAATGTCTGGTCACACGCGAGTGCCAGACCTTCGCACGTGCAGCACGGCGGGCAGGTCAGGTTACAGTAACGCTCGTCGTCTTTCATTCAGGGGACACTCGTCACACAGACTAACAGAGTTACCTCCCCTGCCCATCACGATCGTGGCCACAGCAGCAGGTCACTTTGTGGAAACAATATACTGGGCTGGAGGCCATCTTGTTTTTATTTTTTTTGACAATATACAGCGAAGGAAAATTACAGAAATTACAAAGAGAACACTCGCGTATTTCAGAAGCCATCACACACTCGTACCCAACCATAGTCTTGTTACCTTTTCATGGGAAAATGAAGTCCTCGACAAGTCGTATACTGACAAAATCAACAACATGAGAAGGCCTGGAACAATATGAACGTTTTCACAATATGCCGCACATATTCAAAACAAACTTACAAGGCGAATACAGTAGTACACACTTACACCTAAGTGTTATGTCGACCGTTACAAATATGTGTCAGATATATTTGGGCAGTTTGAAATGTTTGTCGGACGTGGTATTTGAAAGTGGTTCAAGTTCAAACAACTTGAGTGTGTCTTTATACAGACAAACAAATAAAGTTTTAACAATGTTTATACCACTCTACCATTATCATCATTTTATGAATATCAAATATCAACATGCGCCTAAGCAGACCGATTTTTTTTGCCGACTTGTGGACACAGACCTCGCAAATCTAACAAAAGATTCGCCAAACGGGAAGTCGTCTGCTACTGTGATCATTTCTACAGCGGCTGGTAGCATAGCGAATACTGGTAGAACTCTGGAGCAAGCAAATGATAAGAGAACGCATAGAAATGGCGCACACGTTTCGCAGATGAACACGACAAACTGCCCAGACAACGAAACGAACATTTCACGTACATACCTATACCAAAGAAGCCAAGGGAAAATTTCAAGCGGGAAGCCGCCAATGCCCGATTTCACATGGAGCGACGTTTGCACCAAACCTTTTTGTACCTGTGCACTAAAGCTGAAGCTTGGTTTTACAACTCAGCTTTACGCAAAAACTCGGCGTTACGAACTAAGATTAATCATTCGGGTAGGTTTAATGAACTGAGATGACACTTTTAGAGCAGTCTGGTACGTGCCAAACGCACAAACAATGCGGCGATACATGTATTGTTCAACAAGGAGCTTCGGCCTCAGGTCTGCTTCGTGCAAATGGCGCTTCATAGAGTTACTTCTGTAAACAAAGCTTGCAGGGAGAAGCTATTGTTTCCGAAATATTGGTTTTAAACTTCAGTTTTCAGAGATGGAAATGAAAACAAACTATTATAGGTTGGTTTTAGGGGGTAGGGCCGTAGGTGTAGTTTTCGGGAGGGGACAGAGAAGAAAGTTGTAGCCTTCGGCCTTGGGCTACAACCTTTCTTGTCTGTCAGCTCCCTCAAACTATTCCTGTGGCCATACCCCCGACACCCAGCATATAATAGTACAGTAGAACTTCGGTGCCCCCGATTTCGAAAAGTACACCAAACCAAACTCGTTTGTTGATTTCATTAAAACTCGCAGGTTAAATCAACAAACTCGTGTGGAGTATTTTCCGTAATTAGAGGCACCTTATTGTGAAAACACTTTCTGAATAATAATTATACGAAGATTAAACTGATGAGTAAGAAACCAACACATCATCACTACACATATACAAGAGGCTACCATTAAGCACATACACACCTTTGTGAATAAGAATTATTTAATAAATTAAATCGTCGACAGCCAGTAAACTACGACACAATACACATAACTATTTATTTAAAAAAGTAAAATAACGGTTAAAAGTCTTTGTGAGAGGTGTTGTCTGGCCGTTGGAAACCTTTGTCAGAGATGGTGTTGGAAGTTGGGACGAGGTTCATGAGTTTTTGACACAGCTGATCAAGTGTCTGCAGTCTCTCCTCTAACTCCGTCTCTCTCTCGTCTGCCTGTGTCGTGCTGTCACAGTTCGCCGTGTCCGACTCTCCCTCCTTGGACGCCTCAGTCAGCAGGATCTTCTTTCCCACCTCTTGCACGTCCTTGACCACTTGTATAAACCCGGCCTCTGTCATGCTGACAACATACTCTCTTCCCTTTGCTTGTGTCAGGAGTCTCTGTCCACGATGTACGAGCTCCTGTAGCCTGTCTGGAGGCCACGTGACCAACTCCGCGTGCAGCTTGGCCAGCATGGCTTTGACGCGGGCCTCTTCCTTGCGTTTTCTACGTCTCTCTAGCATGGTGTTGAGCGTGTACAGGAACGGGTTGATGGCCGAGTTGAGCGGCAACATAAAGATGGCGGCCCACACGTTGACCACGCTAGGAAGTGGCGTTCCCCGTTCAGCCAAAATGCCCATGACACCGATCGGGAACCAGCAGCAAAAATCACTGAAGACGATGAGAAAGAGGCGGCGGGCGATGGCCACATCCTGCTGGTGACGGTGAATGTCAGCCGCCTCACGTGTGTCATTCACAGCCTGGTAAATCAACAGCTGTCCACAGCTGATGGCGAGGAAGAGAACCAAGTTGAAGACGATGAAGACGCCAAAAGCATACTGCTGCCCGGGGAACTTCCGAAGAGTGATGGGCAAAGGCAGGCAAATGGCGGTCTGACTGTAGAACTGCCCGTCAGTCATTACCGGCAACAAGGGTATCGCAGCCAGAGTCACACCCACAATCCAGGCGGCGCCACAAGCCAGGGCCGTGTAGCGTGGAGTCAGGTGCAGATGACGTTTGAGAGGCAATCGCAGCACAAGCAGACGATCCACAGTAATGATACAAACCAGGAGAGCCGAGACTTCACTAGACACGAGGGCCAAAACCCCTGCCAGTTTACACACCACACTTTGTGTCCATGTATCGTGCTTCCACAGATACTGACCTCTATAGGCAACGTCCGCCGATCCGATAATCAATAGGTAGACGCCCATGAGGAAGTCAGACACACACAGGTTGGCCACTTGTATCCGAAACCCTCTTGACGTACCGAGCGCTTCCAGACACAACCTGTAGATCAGCACCCACACGTTGCCAGTTATGGCCAGCACGGACAGCGTCCACAGGAATCCACGGAAGAAATCCGACCGCAGCAGGTCGTCACACGAAGACAGTTCATCGTCTGGTGCGTGACAGACAGTTCTGGCGTTAGGGTTGTCGTGGAAAAACGTACAGCAAAGCCTGGGATCATCTGTGTGCAAACTGTCAAGTCTGTGGAGTCCAGTAAATATATTTTGATGAATCCTGATGATGCGGTTCCCTCTGATATCTATAAACCGTAGAGCGGCATAGAAGCTGAAACTGCCAGGACTGAGGTAACTAATCCCTATGTTGTGAATGTCCAAATGACGCAAGCTGATAAAAGGAATGGATGAGTGAGTGTCTGTGACCATCGGGTTTTTGGAAAGATATAAATGGGTGAGATATTTACAGGATCTGATCTGTAGCACTGTGGAGTTTTTCAGGTGATTAAAACTCAAGTCCAAAACCTTTAGGCGACATTTTTCGGAGATGATGAGTCCGTACAGACCACAAGAAGACAGATTGAGGAACTGAAGATGCCACATCTGTAGCAGATTACTTATATATTTGGGGTACGTGACACCATATTTCGGAACAGATTCCCAAGGAAATGTAACTCCACTCAAATCCACGTACCGTCCCCAGCGGGGCCCGTCAGTGCTGGAGACAGCAAACGTCTGGTTACACGTGAGTGACAGACCTTCGCACGTGCAGCCCGGCGGGCAGGTCAGGTTACAGTAACGCTCGTCGTCCTTCAGGGGACACTGTGACACGCCGTCACACAGATAGTCGTTATGTAGACACATGTCATGGCGATAGCAACGGTAATAACCAGGACAATCCAAAATGTCTGCCTCCTCGTCATCAGGATCTTCTGATGGACAGTCCCTCTGTCCATTCTTCACAAGGTATACGGGAATACAGACTCCTACTTTACATCTGAAATGAGTCTCGGGACACTGTACGCCTGTCACTGGTTGAACTGTCGCCATTCCATACCCGTCCAGATCGATCCTTCTGAGTCCTGACTCAGGTAAAGAACGCAGAGTCCGTATCCTGGCTAAAGGTGCAAGACGCAGCGTGTGCGGATCGTGGTGTTTGATGAAAGAACAGGCAGAAAGAGACGCCGTGTAGTTGAGCGGTACACAGCCTAGCTCTTCACAATACGCCATACCAGAGCTACACTCAGTACACAACTCTTCGTCACTCGAGTCCTGGCAGTCGGGTCGTCCGTCACATCGCCTGGAGGCGGAGATCCACTCCGTCTGTCTTCTGCACTGAAACATGTCGCTACCTACAGGATATTTAAACATCCAACATCTTCGGTACTCGTCGCTGTTATCACCGCAGTCGTCGATGCCGTCACAAGTTAGACTGTAGTGCACGTTGACACCGTTATCACACTGAAACTGATGAAGTGTTCCCACATCGGTGGAAAGCTGGACAGGACACGGATGGAAAGGTTGAGTAAATATCCCGTCTGCACATTGTTTTGTAGGAAACTTGTCCGGAGGTTGTTGTGCTCGCAATAGCTGAAAAAAGTCCTTAGGATGGAATAGTTGTGAAGGAATTCCTCTGAGATGGACACACACGTAAGCATATCTCCCTCTCGTGGCGCACTTGACGGGCTGGATGTGAAGCCAGGGTGTGTGGCGGACGACTCCACAGTTTAAGTGCGACTCACCGAGAACACCGACAGGCTCGCCGTAACTCACTTGTACAGTACGGGTGTCCTGGAGTGTCCATGCCCACAGAAATCGGAACAGATGACCAGCTTTCAGTGTGTTTGTTCTCACTTTGAACGCGTTAATTACTAAACCCTCATAGCCGCTTAGTGTTGTGACACGCGATGCTAGAGTGAGCAAGACTGGGTCTAGTGGGGTTAAAAGATCGAATCCAACATTTGCCAAATTCGAACATTCTGTCTCTACATCATTCGGTAAAATCGGCTTTCCTGGAAACACAAACCGAAAACATTCGCTGTGATACTTCAGTAGGCCTCTACCACAATAAACAGTATTATTGTAAGCACAGTCGAAGTCTTCATCCTCACCCCCTGCACACTGCCTAACTAGGTCACAGCGCAGTACTGTGGGTATCACGTGCGGTGGGCTACAGTTGTAACGGCCATCAGCAAGTTTTGGAGGAATGTCATTCAGGGGGATTGCTGTGTATGAAAATTTGATCGTCGGGTCTCTGACGTCTTTATGTCCCTCGGCTAAGTCTCGTCTATTCGTGATGACGTGGAGTGATACTTTGTTGCTGGGAATGACGACAACGGTGACAGGGACACTGTATGATTGGACGGGACCTCCCATCCTATTTGCATATTGTTCGCTGATAGATGGATGGTCACCAGTGAGTCGCTGTAACATCATCTCAGGATCAGCATGAGAACCTTGGTAGACAGTCAGCGTGTCGTCACTGTCCGGGTCCTCGCCTTGTTCCAGGTACACCTCGTCCACCCTCAGTACCACACCGAAGGACGGGTTAAGGGAGATCACCCAGGAACATTTGAAAGAGTTGCTGGCCCTGTTCCATTGCACCGTACCATGTGGCTCCATGAGGTGCTGGACATGCACATGAATGGACTCTTAAAAGGAAACGTTTAAAGGAAAAAAAATCTGCTTTTTCCCCCTTCTGTCACTAAATAAATAAACTGCTCGGTGTAAACATGCCTGTTCTTCAGGTAGATTTGTTACTCACGTGTGTAACGCTTGGTATGGTATGGTATGGTATGGTAGACTTCTCCTCGGCGCACGTATCCATCTTTGCTGAAATGCTCACGGCGCCGCAGGGCTGGAGGACGAAGCAGTGAAAGCCTGCTGCCGTTAAGCGCTACTTTATGTGCAAACCTCCACCCTGCTATTCACTCTGGTGCGTGCGACAGCATTTCTGTTTACCACGCCACCGGCCACAGCCTACTCTTCTTCGAAAGATGAACGTGGGATTTTTAGCGTGCACACTTGATGTATGTGCGTGCGTGTGTACACGAAGGCGAGACAGGCACCGCAAACGAGTCTGCACATGGATTTGACTCGATATGGGAAGGAAAAATCCCACCATATTCCTGCCCACCGGGGACTCGAACCCGACAGCTCAGGATCTGAAGTCGGATGCCTTAACCACTAGACCAAATCCCCTGTCGCTTAACAACAGTTGTAACACGCTTGAGGAAGCAGGTGTCCCAGGTCAATGCAAGCTGTGACTAGAAGTGCCCGGGAGTGAAATGAACATATGGTATATATATATGAATATATGAATATATAAGTACATATGGGAAGTAATAAATAATAATAAAATAATAATACATGGCTTTTATAGAGCGCCGTTCTCCAACTTCCAAGGACTCGCTGCGCTTAACACACACACACACACACACACACACACACACACACACACACACACACACACACACACGATATTTACATCCCCTCGGCTTACATACAACTCGGCGGTGCAACGAACTCATGATGCACACAGACAGACTTAACAGAGGTTTAGCTATCAAAGTACATCTGCCTGTTACGCCCAGCTCTCCCCATCTACCTAAAACAGCTAATCTGGCATATTGATATTACACTATTGCTATTGTATACTGATGTCTTTGAATAATCTCTCGGAAGAGTTATCTCGGTCACAAGTGAGTCACAAGGCGTTGGACGTTCTATAGTTATAACCTTGTGTATTTTTCTGAGACAGGGGGGGGGGGGGGGGGTTTGGGGGTTTAACGTCCTTTTCCACCACATAGGGTGATATCAAAGACGGGGCAACGATGAAAAAGCCAGCACAAATATTTGGCCCCAGCCGGGATCGAACTCACGCCCCGAGCATTAGAAGTCCAACGCTCTACCATTCGACCACCCCGGCTCCCCTTTCTGAGACAGAATGGAGGACAGTTTAAGTAGACTGTACTGTAGGGGCGTATTCTAACCATCTTTCTGACTTTCTTCCTCTCGCCTCCACGGTTTGATATCGTCGGAAAATAATAATAACTAGAGAGGCAGAAGCGCCCATGGCTCACTTGTGAAATGGGTCAAGGTCATTCAAAAGAGTACTTTTGTAAAGCTCTTACGACTGTCTATCATCAGGCCAAGTAAGCTGTCTCTGGTGTTCTTCATCTTGGGGTCAAGGTCATTAATAATAATAATGTATTTATATAGCGCTGTAATCTACTTGTAAGGCAGTTCTAAGCGCTAAGAGTACAGGTAAAGGGACAGATAAAAGTCAAGGTTCAGGGCCAGGGCAACTGCATGTATGGTACTTAATAAGGAGATGGAGAAAGACGGAGGGGGGTTAGACGGTGCTTTAAGATGAAAACAGGTAGGTTTTTAGATTTGTTTTGAAGGTTTCGAGGGAGGTTGACTGGCGGAGCGAAAGAGGCAGAGAATTCCAGGCTTTTGGACCAGCGTAGGAGAAGGCTCGAGAGCCAACAAAAGAAAGTTCAGTACGTGGGGTTCTGAATATCAGGGTATCGGATGAAGACCGGAGGGAACGTGACGGAGTGTAGAGTTCCAACAAATCAGACAGGTAGGATGGGGCGGAGTTATGGATGCACTTGTAGCAGAGGGTGCAGATCTTGTATTTAATTCTTTGAGAGAGTGGAAGCCAATGCAGAGAGCAGAGTGCACGAGAGATGTGGTCGGACTTTTTCAAGCGAAGGACAAGGCGAGCAGCAATGTTCTGGATGCGCTGAAGCGGGAGAATGGATGAAGCAGGGAGACCAGCCAGCAGAGAGTTACAGTAGTCAAGACGAGACAGAACGAGTGAAGTGACCAGTTTGGCTGTTGCATCGGTGGAGAGGTACTTGCGGACAGAAGAAATTCGGCGGAGTTGGAAATGGCAGGACTGTGAGATCTGGGCAATGTGCTTTTTCATGGTCAGGGTGCTGTCGAGTGTTACCCCAAGATTTTTGGCAGAGTCAGAGAAGGGAATGGAGAGGGTGTCCTCTAGTTGAAGGGAGTTGACAGAAAGAGATACCAGTTTCTGTGAAGTGCCAATAAGCATTGCTTCTGTTTTATCACCATTAAGCTGCAGCTTGTTCTCAGTCATCAAGGTTTTTTTTTATGTCTGCATAACATTCTGATGTGATGAGGGCAAGGTGATGTATGTTTTCTGGTTTACTACTGGTGTGGAGTTGAGTGTCGTCTGCAAACATGTGGTGTTGTATGTTATGACGGCTGATGATGTGGATGAGGGGCATAGTGTAGAGAGTGAACAGAACAGGGCCGAGTACGGAGACCTGAGGGACTCCGCAGGTGAGCTGAGCAGGGTTGGAAGGAATGCTGCCAGTGGGCTGAGCGGTCATTCAAATAAGATCTCATCAATGCCTCTCGTATTTGTAGCTCCTCCGAAAACGGTAATAGTAATATTCACAACAGACAACTTTAATGACCTTGACCTTCTGTCAAGGTCATTCAAAAAGGTAATGACTGCGCAGATCTCATTGCTGTCTATCATCATGCCTCGTTTGGTGCCTCTAATTTTCGTTGTTTCCGAGAAAATGCCAAGGTTAAGGTTTCCCAACAACAGTTTGCATGGCCTTGACTAAAAGTCACTGAACATAGGTATGGTAGTAAAGATGTTGCAGATGTCTATCATCATGCAAAGTTTGATGTTTCTGGTTCTTCTAAATTCTGAGAAAATGCAAATGTAAAATTTCCAAAAAGACTGCTTTAATAACCTTGACCTTGAGTCAAGGTCATTTAAAATGGTATGTGTGCAGAGGTCTTATCACTGTCTATCAGCATGCCGGGCTTGGCGCCTTGACCTTGAAACACGGCCATTGAATGCATGTATATCTGTAAAGTTCTTATTAATGTCTATCATCATGCAAAGTTGAAACCTTTGGTATTTGCAGATTCCGAGAAAATGCCAATGTAAAATTTTCTAAGAGACAGCTTCAGTGACCTTGACCTTGAGTCAAAATGATAAGTATTGAAAGGTCTTACGGTTGTCTGTCAGCATGCTTTAGTACCTCTGCTGTTTGTAGATTCTGAGAAATTGCCAATGTTAAGGTTTACTACACACACACACACACACACACACACACACACACACACACACACACACACTGTGCACAGGTACACGCACACGCACAAACATACGCTAGCATCCAGTGCCGTGGGTCGCAGTCCAGCAGGGGAAAAACATCCTTACACGCTCAGCAGTCGAACTGAAGACGGAACAAACACATATGACTTACCTGACCGTCGTCACAGTCAGAATGATTTAGCTTTTCAGTCCGTCCACCAGGTTCTGAGAGAGAATGTATCCTGTCTATGTCTGATGACGTCAGCTGTACAGGTGGAGATGACAATGCATTCATTTGCTCGGGGTCTAGTACAGTATCATTTCTAGCTTGACCCGAAATTACGCTGGCCCCCGAGGAGCTGAGAATTGCGGGCTGTTCATTTTTAGGCGGGTCCAGATTTCTCCCAAATCCCAGTGATTTGTTGGGTGAACCCATTTCTTGTGTTTGTTGAGTTATACCCGTTTCTTGTGTTTTTTTAGTTGTACCCATTTCTTGTGTTTGTTGAGTTATACCCATTTCGTGTGTTTGTTGAGTTATACCCATTTCTTGTGGTTGTTGAGTTATACCCATTTCTTGTTGTTGCTGAGTTATACCCATTTCTCGTGGTTGTTGAGTTATACCCATTTCATGTGGTTGTTGAGTTATACCCATTTCTTGTGGTTGCTGAGTTATACCCATTTTTGGTGGTTGTTGAGTTAAACCCAGTTCTTGTGGTTGCTGAGTTATACCCATTTCTTGCGTTTGTTGAGTTATACCCATTTCTTGTGTTTGTTGAGTTATACCCTTTTCTTTTGGTTGCTGAGTTATACCCATTTCGTCTGGTTGAAGCAGCTTATCTAAGAGTAATCTAAGCGATGTAAATGATGCAACATTTCGATGCGTATGTAACATGACACTGTTTTCACGTGGGTCTTTCTGCGTTCTTGTCGTCACAGATGTCGTAGGATGGAGTTCATCAGGCGATAGTTCGTAAGTAGTTCCAGAATGTTCTGGCTGTGCCGTTCCCTCAGGCTGGAATGCGTTGACCACAGCGGCCAAGAGGAAGACTGTTCGTATTCTGGTGAGCGCCATACCTTCAGTACACACCTTCCTGTAAAACCAACGAACAAGACCGAGAAGAAGACACAGACATTTCCTTGATGGATAATTTAATTTGACAAGGGTTATCACGAGTAAAGGTTTCTTTGTGGTTCGCGTGTCCTCCTTCAGAGTGATTGGGGGGGGGGGGGGGGGTCATGGGCAGCGTATGGAGAGAGGGTGGGTGGGTGTTCTGGAGTCTAACGTCCTGTACCACCTGATACTGATAGCAAAGACGAGGCATCGAGAAAGGGCCAGCACAAATACTTATTTGGCCCCAGCTGGGATCTGAGTTCATGACCCCTGCAGTGAAAGTGCAATAGCGTATGGAAAACAAAGGTACACACCACAGCTTGATCAACTCCCACTGTGTCAAAAAAAAAAAAGAAAAAAAAAAAGAAAAAAAAGTTTAGCACAGGCGCCGCCACTACTGGTGTTCTCCAAAGGCTATCTTACAGCACGGTAAACTTGTAATGTTGCCATTGACCCCATATGAACTGTACTCCCTGCTCGAATTTACATGTAACACCCATCGTGTCTAAAATTGTCGTCTGCGCTTACAAACTGGTGACGTCCCTTTAGAAGGTCACCCGGATGTGCCTGTGAACAATGGATTTTCTCATGTCGTCAGTTAGTGTTGCTGCAGCGTTAGCTGTGCCAGTAGTTCACACGTGTGCTAGGCGTGCTACACGTGCAAATTGTAAGTAGGTCAGATTGACGCTGACCTGTGACTACACGGGATGCCGGCCAGCCGGCGTCGCGGTTTACAGTTGTCGGGTGATTAGGTGTCACGTGATGCCAGTGACCGTATTATGGCTCAACACAATGAGGTTAGCCACAATCGCCGATAGCCTTGCATTGTGGCTCATATCTTTGCAACGACGGCCCGGAATTGGCTCAGATTTTGCTCACATCTAAATGAGACCATATTTTTGTTACCATGGTAAGCTTGGGTCGATCTGTGAGCGTAACCAAGTTGTGGAATGTATCTTTAACTCTTTGACGACGGAGCGCAATTTCTGACACACGATTTCCTATAGGAAATCGTGTGTGACCCTCCACCACGAGATGAGTCGTCTTGTAACATGAACAAATAGCACAAGAAGACTCATTTCGTGGTGGAGGGTCACGTGTCAGAAATTGCGCTCCGTCGTCAAAGAGTTAAAGAACACCCTTGGCTGTATTGTTCAGCTTCACAATGTCTTGATCTAGAAAGATTGGCAGTTCAGACATATTTTGCGCCCGACTTAAAACTTTCTGCCTTTTTTTTGCGAAAAAAAAAGCATCTTGAAAACTATTTTCTTTTGACAAACATTGTATTTTGACATTTGATTTCAGTTTTCTGTCCGATTTTATTTGAATTTCTTACACTTTTGTTTCATTAATTTTTAGCTCATTCTTGTATTTTGGGTTAATAATATCAAATATGCTTTCTCAATTTTTTAGCGGTGAAACTGTCGATGTTTAGAGGTCATACTGAGCAAATTTAAGATAAAAAGAGGCGGTTCATTATTATTATTATTATTATTATATGCAACAGAGGAACTTGTCCTCCAGATCCGTGCCGTGGGATGTAGAACAGAGGACAACTCTGGCTTTTGCGGGAGTTAACTTTGTACTGACTCCTAACGTTGCCTATATCCTTTCGCTGCGTGAACTCGGCATGTTTGTATAACTTCTATATAAAAATCAATATTACTCCTCTTTCTACTACTATACTGTCGACTATTATACTATATCAATATCTGTCGTTCCACTGTTACACGTGCACCCCCAAGCCATGAGAAGGGAGACAACACGTGAACCCTGTGCTGAGTAATAACAAGTGTACTGATTGGTTCAAGTCCTGAATACTGAGCTTGTCGTAGCTCTTTGCACTGTTGTCTCCCATCACAATTCAGACGCACGCGTGTGTGTATGTTTCTATAATTATACTCTTCCAGAAAAGCCAGTAATGCTTCCTGCAGGACCTCACAGATTCTAGAGTTGGGACAGAATTCCGTCTAGTAGTAATGGATGGGTGGGTGGATGAATGGGCACGGGTGTTTTGGAGTGAGTGTGGGTGATATCAATGACTAGACAAAGAGAAAAAGGCCAGCACGCTAATTAGGCCCCTGCCGGGATTCGAACTCACGACCCGACCATTGACAGTTCCTGCTGCTTCCTGACCGTATATTTCTGTAAACCTGTTCTACATCATTCACTATCAGTACACTGGAAATATGAATAACACTAATCTACTATAGGTTGGTTTTCGGGGGTAGGGCCGTAGGTGTAGTTAGAGGGAGGTGACAGAGAAGAAAGGTCGCGGCTTTCGGCCTTTGGCTACCACTTCATTCTCTGTCACCTCCCGAGAACTACACAGACGGCCATACCCCCTGAAAATCAACCTATAATAGTTTTGCTTTCATTTCAACTCTGAAAACTAAAGTTTAAAACCAACATATCGGAAACAGTTCTCCCTCCAGGCTTGTTTACAAAAAAAAAAAATAAAAAAAATGAGGCGCCGTTTGCACGAAGCGGGCGTGTAGGCTGAAGCTTGTTGTTGAACAGTACATCTATCGCACTTTTGTTGTTGTTGTTGTTTGGCACGTACGAAACTATGATATCAGTTCATGAAACCTACCTTAGTGATTAATCTCAGTGTTAAAAACCGAGTTTTCGCGTAAAAGCTGAGTTGTAAAACCAAGCTTCAGTTTTGGTGCGAAGCCGAAAGCTGCTTTGGTGCAAACGTCGCTCCATATGAAAGCGGTGAATGGCCGCTCCCGCTTGAAAATTTCCAATGACTTCTTTGGTATAGGTATGTACGTGAAATGTTTGTTGCATTGTCTGGGCAGTTGGTCGTGTTCATCTTAGAAACGTCTGCTCCATTTCTATGCGCTCTCTTATCATCTGCTTGCTCCAGAGTCCTATCAGTATCGCTATTCTGACACAGATACCTGCCGCTGCAGAAATGATCTCAGTAGCAGACGACTTCCGTTTGGCGAATCTTTCGTTAAATTTGCGAGGTCTGTGTCTACAAATCGGCACCAAATCGGTCGGCGTTCGTGCATAATGATATTTAGTGACAGTCATAAAATGATTTCAAATCAGTTTACCGATTGCGTGTAATCTTCGGCTGAGCTATATATCCGAAAGGATTTCACGGCTTGGCAGCAAAGAATCAGCAGACAAAAGTCAAGCGCTCATGGGACCGCACCGGATTGGCTGGTTTACCGCAATGTCAAGGGCAGTGGAATTTTATATGTCTGGTGGGTTTTAGACAGGGACTGTAGCAGTGTTTACGTGGGTATCACCTTTGTTTACAAAAATATCAACGTCCTTTCCCTTGGCGGTACATCCAAGGCTACCGCACGGCTCTCCACCAATCGCTGTAGGGAGAGCTAAACTGAAATGAAAACAATAGGTGTTGAAATGAAAACAATAGGTGTTCTGCTTGTTGTCGAAGAGAAGGAAGACGTTCTTTACAATTATTGTATATCGTCGTTACACGGAAAAATTGCGGAAGCCGATTTTCCTCACTTTTCAAGAGAAGCACAAACAACAACAACAACAACAACAACAACAAAAAAACCCCCTGATTTATTTGAGTCTTTATTATCAAATCGAAAAGAAATTTTACTGGACGATTCATAACCGTTTATTCTATTTGGTAAGTAAAGTTTAGTAGTTATCATAGTGAATTGCATTTTGAAAAAAAAAATTGTAACATAAGCGAATTACTCAATTTTATGTATACGAGTTCCAACCAAAATACAGACTTACGCAATTTTGCTGGTTGATGTACGCAGTTTTACCAAAAATATAAAGCGTGGTCGAATTCGGCTATTTTTCACTGGCAGTTACCCAATTTTGTCCAAACCCAAATCACAATGAAATATTCGGAAAATTTTTCTCCTGCACATACATTTTCATTAGAAAGCAAAAACAGTGTTACTGCTTTGACCACACACACACACACACACACACACACACACACACACACACACACACACACACACACACACACACACACACAGGCGCACGCGCACGCACTTTACAGCGTTACCTCCGCAATTTTTCAAAAGTACTGAAAACGATAAAGATTTTCGCAGTTTTTCAACGACGTACGCAACTTTACCATGCAAATTTTCTATCGCCGAAGTCCGTACTAAGACTTAGGAGGCATTTTTCCTGCGATCGACTTACTTTTACATTGTAAATTCTTTCATTTAGACATACGCACTTTTTCAGGAGAAGACATCCGAAATTTTCTCGTGTGAAAATGTTGTGTATCAGTGCCGCAAACTTTCAAACGCTGTTTTGACCCGCTTCCGACCTTCAAACATACAAATGGACCTCACCAATCGAGCCAGGACCTCTAAATTAATGAGGTCATTAGCATATAAATCTCAAAAACGTCCAAAATCGACTTCCGCAATTTTCAGAGTGAACGACGATATACGCAGACTGCTTGTAGTCGAAGAGAAAAAGGAAGATGTTCTTTACAATTATGTTATATAAAATTATGTCGTCAGTCTCTGGAATCGAACCTACAACCGTCCGATGTCGAGATCACGATAGGTCCTGACCGAACTCTGCTGCTGTCTCAAACCGTAGCCGTAGGTTGTGCGGCGGAGCGTTGGAAATGGCGGTTAATTTAGAGAACCAGTCGCAGGCCTCCGGTGTAGTAACACAGATGTAGTGACAACCGTATCACACGGTGCACTAACACAGATGTAGTGAGAACCGTATCACACGGTGCGTAACACAGAGTCGTAAGAACCGTATCACACGGTGCACTAACACAGATGTAGTGAGAACCGTATCACACGGTGCGCTAGCGCAGACGTGGCGAGAACCGTATCACACGGTGCGTAACACAGATGTCGTAAGAACCGTATCACACGGTGCACTAACACAGATGTCGAGAACCGTATCACACGGTGCACTAACACAGATGTCGAGAACCGTATCACACGGTGCACTAACACAGATGTGGCGAGAACCGTATCACACGGTGCGCTAGCGCAGACGTGGCGAGAACCGTATCACACGGTGCGCTAGCGCAGACGTGGCGAGAACCGTATCACACGGTGCACTAACACAGATGTGGCGAGAACCGTATCACACGGTGCACTAACGCAGACGTGGCGAGCACCGTATCACACGGTGCACTAACACAGACGTGGCGAGCACCGTATCACACGGTGCACTAACACAGACGTGGCGAGAACCGTATCACACGGTGCACTAACACAGACGTGGCGAGAACCGTATCACACGGTGCACTAACACAGACGTGGCGAGAACCGTATCACACGGTGCACTACACACAGATGTCGGTCAGAACCGTTTCACACGGTGCACTAACACAGACGTGGCGAGAACCGTATCACACGGTGCACAAACACAGATGTGGCGAGAACTGTATCACACGGTGCGCTAACGCAGATGTGGCGAGAACTGTATCACACGGTGCGCTAACACAGATGTGGCGAGAACCGTATCACACGGTGCGCTAACACAGATGTGGCGAGAACCGTATCACACGGTGCACTAACACAGATGTGGCGAGAACCGTATCACACGGTGCACTAACACAGATGTGGCGAGAACCGTTTCACACGGTGCAGTAACACAGATGTGGCGAGAACCGTATCACACGGTGCACTAACACAGATGTCGTCAGAACCGTTTCACACGGTGCAGTAACACAGATGTGGCGAGAACCGTATCACACGGTGCACAAACACAGATGTGGCGAGAACTGTATCACACGGTGCGCTAACGCAGATGTGGCGAGAACCGTATCACACGGTGTTCTAACACAGATGTGGCGAGAACCGTATCACACGGTGCGCTAACACAGATGTGGCGAGAACTGTATCACACGGTGCACTAACACAGATGTGGCGAGAACTGTATCACACGGTGCACTAACACAGATGTAGCGAGAACCGTATCACACGGTGCACAAACACAGATGTGGCGAGAACTGTATCACACGGTGCACTAACACAGATGTGGCGAGAACTGTATCACACGGTGCACTAACACAGATGTGGCGAGAACCGTATCACACGGTGCACTAACACAGATGTAGTTAGAACAGCATCCCACAGTGCAGTAACACAGATGTAGTTAGAACCGCATCAAACAGTGTAGCAACACAGATGCAGTAAAAATCGCGTAACGCAGTGCATGAACACAGATGTAGTAAAAACCGTATCACACAGTGCAGTAACACAGATCTGGTAAGAACGGTCGCATAGTGTAGCAGTACAGATGTAGTAAGAACCGTATTATAAAATGTAGCAAGACAGATGTAGTAACAACCGTATCACACAGTGTAGAAAAACAGATGTAATAAAAACCGCAGCACAGAGTGCAGTAACACAGATGTAGTAAGAACTGCATCACACAGAGATACAGAAATCCGTGTGCAAAACGGGTATGGCCGCCAGGAATTTATATAATGCGCTTCAACATACTTTTAACATTTAGCAACGCTTATTTATTTCTTTAACTATTTTTCTATTGGCTTGTTTTTCTTTGATAAATTAGTTTGGAAATTATTTAAGTTTTTATTCATTATGTATTTATTTACTCCATCAATCATTTATTTATCTATTCATTTGTTTGTTTAACATTCAGTTAAGGTTATCATATAAGTATTTAATCAAGCACTATTCTAATTATTTATTTGAGCATTTATCTAAATACTTAATTATCCAGTTATACGTGCAATACTTTTATTAATCCATTTATTAAGGTAACTGTTTTATGTTCAACATTACATTATTTTTATATGTATTTCTTTTCTTTTTGTTAGTAGCTATTGTCGTAAAAGAATTGGTGTTTGTTACAGAAAGTTATATTCACTTGCTTTCTAGTGCGTTAGGCTTCTTCACATCACAAACAAAAACAAACCAAAAAAAAAGAAAAAAAAGTTAAATTTCATATAGAATATTTGTATTTCGAGATTTTTTTTGTCTTACAATCATACAAAATGTAGGCTGTATTTTCTCATTTTCCAGTCTTACAATAGTAAAAAAGAAGAACACACACACACACACACACACACACACACACACACACACACACACACACACACACACACACACACACACATTTGACAACTCTTTTTATTTATTGATAGATAATTCTTTCTCTATATAGTTGCTTTAATTGTGTAAAATTGCTTTCTAATGCTTCACTGATATGACTTCCCCTCTAAAAACTCGGAAAGGAAGAATACACGTCGTCGATGTAAATAGCATTTGAACAAAAGAAACTTTCTGTAGAAATTCATTTAAAAAATTAGTTCGTATTTCGGATTTCTGGTATTAGAATCGTCAAAAAGACAGAAACAAATCTCTGTCTCTGTCTCTCTCTCTTTGGGGAGCCGGGGTGGCCGAATGGTAGAGCGCTGGACTTCTAATGCTCGGGTCGTGAGTTCGTATCCCGGCTGGGGCGAAATATTTGTGCTGGCTTTTTCATCGTTGTCCCGTCTTTGATATCACCCGTATGTGGTGGAAAAGGACGTTAAACCCCCAAACACCCAGCCACCCTCTCTCTCTCTCTCTCTCAATGCATCATGATGCACAAAATTATCAATGGAAAAGCGCCCAACTACTTGTCTAAACTGTTTAGACCTTGGAACAGCGGGTACAGCACTTCGAGGAACAATCTCTTCGGTACACGCCCTGGCTAGACTTGTTCAAATCAAGTCTCTCTGTCTCAGGGGCACAGCTGTGGAATAAGCTCCCAGCTCATGTTCAGTCTACTTACTCCTCTCATATCTTTAAAGCTAAAGATTATCATTACTTTTCTACAAACTAAGTATTAACCACTTCTTTATTAGTTTTCCTACAGCTGTTCTATGCTTTTGATATTGGCATCTTCTGTAGTCCCATTTCATATGTTAACGTTTTACTGCTTAGTGTATTACCCTTGCGTTGTATAGTGTCACGTGCTGTAGCTATGTGCTGTATGTGTGATACTGTGGGTAGTCACATGTATGTCTTATGCTATGTATGTAATGTTATGTATGCCCTCTGTGTGTGTGTGTGTGTGTGTGTGTGCGTGTGTGCGTGTGTGTGTATGTGTGTGTGTGTGCGTGTGTGCGTGTGTGTGTATGTGTGTGTGTGTGTGTGTGTGTGTGTGTGTGGCAAGGACAGACAGACAGAGAGACCTGTGCGTCTATGATCTCATCCTTGGAAAATAAAGTTTCAGTGAGTCTGTCTGTCTGTCTGTCTGTCTGTCTGTCTGTCTGTCTCTCTCTCTCTCTCTCTCTCTCTCTCTCTCTCTCTCTCTCTCGGAAAAGGATGAAACCACAACAAGATAAATAGCATTTGAATTAAAAGGAAAGAAAAGAAAAAGACAGTATCAAAAGAAACTTTCTGTGGAATTTCATTAAAAAATGTACTTCGTATACTTCAGAATTTCTGCTCTTACAATCGTCAGAACGACAAGAACAAAGCACGCTCACACGTGTGCACGTACATCGATTAAAGTGTCCTTCCACCAACAGCTACATTCGATAACAGCCTGCATAATTCACACGATTCAATGAGCTTCTGTTGAATCGGAGGTCTTGACAAGGAATGCGCTGCCACCCGCTGCGCCCTTAGCAGACGACCTGCAGTGACTCGACTGGATTCAGCTTTATGTTAAAGATTTTAGTTGACAACATCGAAACCGTCTTCGATTGAGCACGCGATGCTTTTTAGGTAGAGTCAGCTGTGGTTTTGGAAATGAATAGCGGTATTTGCGTTTCCGGCTTGCCACGGCCAGTCAAGTCATGCCGCGGTCAGTCAAGTCTGTGAAAAGCATATATGTAACCGGTGAGACGCCAGCTTCCGGTGAACATTTCGAGAACGGTTTTTGGTGAATGTTCGTTTAATACAACGTTGTTTGTTTTTGAATAACTATCTTGTTTACCAACAAATCAACACAATTTTTGCTGGGCAAATAGCCGCATACCTTATGGGCAAAGTCATGAAATTTCGTGGATGTGCATTGAAAATTGGTTAGGTACAGGAGCACTGTGTCCTAGGTCACACATCCTGACATCGATCAGTAGCAGTGCTTGTTAGGTACAGGAGCACTATGTCCTAGGTCACACATCCTGACATCGATCAGTAAGCAGTGCTTGTTTAGGTACAGGAGCACTGTGTCCTAGGTCACACATCCTGACATCGATCGCTGAGTGATCTGTCCAGGTTCGATGTCCCTCACCACCGTTCACTTTGGAATTCGCGCTCCTACGCCGCACGGTTGAGTTGCATTCTAAACTTAGTCTCACTGGTGTCATTCAGTTGGAGGGCTTTCGGGTATACACAGATCTTCTGGCGTCCTAGGCAAAATGCAGGCTACTGTCTACTGTCAGTTATATTTGAATAACGAGTTAATGAAGTTGGAAACGCTGATATTCCGAGGTCAGAATGTTTCGTCGTTGATCGTGTTGACAGAGGAGCGAGTTCACACTGAAGACTACTAATACGTGTTAATTGATGGTTCTACTTGCAGCAAACGCGAGTAAAATCAAAGTGCAAAGCACATTCTCACTAAGCCAAATTCAAACCCACGCAGACAGAATGAATTATGATTTTTTTTTGTGTGAGGGCACTGGTGCACAAGCCTAAACTTGCTGCATGGTACTTGGGTTAATAGTAATGCATTATGTGTAATAAATTACAGGTTTGCCCCAAGTCCCCAAATCACGTGTTCAGGGCGCCATGTTGGCTTGTGTGTTGTGTTTGGTTGCCGTACGGGAAACTGACAAAGCCTTTGCTGGTCCACATGCTGGTCGACATACCAGTTATCAGTTCTTGCAGCTATCTGTGGAAACAACAACAACAGCAACAACAACAACAACAACAACTAACCCTGGGGATAGACATTCAGTTTCACGTGCAGCGCTTCTAGAGTGTGCTGAAGACACCATGTGTTTCAAATCGTACACTTGGTTCTAACAACACGTTCTGATGGTCAGTGTGTCTGTGTTTCTGGCCTCGCTTGATTGCTGCTGCATGCAATCATCTGTTGAAGTCACATTACCGCTGCTACAAGTGGCACCACACTCCGTTTCGCAGGCTGTGTGGTACACCCGCATGTGAGAATGGGACACCCCGTATTCTGCTGAACGGAGAATGGTAAATGCCCGCTGCCGACATCAAGCAGTGTATCTGGAGACAAGACTGCGGGTAAAGAACAGTTTCCTGTGCAGAACAAGAGAAAGAGACCTTCGCTTGTAGATTGGAGTACTATTCCGTGGTAGGACACTTTTCAAGTGTGACCAAAAAAAGAAACAGGAGGAACGGCCCCGTCCTACAAAGTGTTTCTCCAAACTTCATTTTATTTTGTCTTTGTAGTTATTGTTGCCGGTTCTTCCCTCTCCAAGTTCTGCCAATGACACTAGATCCTCTACGACCTCGACCGATTAGCCACGTGACTGGGGGTGGGGCCGGGTGGGGGAAGAAGGGAGGGAGAGAGAGAGAGAGGCAGAGAGAGAGGGTGGGTGAGTGGGTGGGTGGGTGTTTAGGAGTTTAACGTCCTTTTCCCCCACATAAGGGTGATATCAAAGACGGGGCAACGAGAAAAGGCCAGCACAAATATTTGGCCCCAGCGGCCAGGATTCGAACTCTCGGCCCAAGCATTGAAAGTCCAACGCTCTACCATTCGGCCACCCTGGCTCCCCAGAGAGAGAGAGAGAGAGAGAGAGAGAGACGTCAGTTCCGTGATCTAAACATTTGACGTCAGCCCAGGCAGAGTCGTCATACAGAGAGAGAGAGAGATGACGTCAATTCCGTGAAGTAAACTTTCGACGTCAGCCTCTAGCACTGAGATCGTCTGAGGATGCTTGTTCATGTCTTGTGATTTCCCTGTTGGCTTTGTGACTTCTCCGACTGAATTATTTTTCACATGAAATCTGGAAGATCTAGAGGGCTGATAAAATGTCGGAAGCAGTGGCGATACTTGCAGATTTTGTCTGCGAACCAAACATTTGACGTCAGCCCCACGCTGCTCGTCTGACAGATTGATACTTCTACATATCTTGTGATTTCCTTGTTGCTTTTGTGACTTCCGTGACTGAATTAATTTTGACATAAAATCTGGAAGATCTAGAGAGCTGATGAAAACGTGGACTTAAGTGCCTTGGTTTGTACTTACGAAATTGCAAATTGGAACTTTTTTGACCGGCGCTTCTCGCAGAAACGTGAAAAATGTGTTTATCTAAAGCTCTGCTATTCTTAATACTAAAGCTATAATAGTGCAAGCAAGTTCATGTCATATGTGCAGTTGGCACAAGTGACAAAATACCGGAATGATGAGTAATTTAAGGAGTCTTTTCATAGATATTTGGCTTTATATGCAAACCACCCCTACCTCGGAAATATTTTTCTTACACAAAACCTGTCAGAGCTACATAGCTGTGCTACGAAAAACAGGCAGTATAATTGGATGATCTTCCTCAATTTCAGAAAATGAAGCCATTTGAACATTTTTTTTCGAAAAAATTCGTAACATGACCGATTTTTAAAAATCGGCGATAACTCTTTTGAAAATGCAGTAGGCTAAAAATCGTGAAAAGTAGGTCTGGAGAAGGTGAATTCCCATTTTATCTCAAAGTAAAAAGGCCTGCCAACGAGGTGGTTTAGGAGATAGCCATCATTACATCCGTCCACACACACACACACACAGACACACGTCATTCCCGCCAAAAGAACGCAGCAGCAAAGTGTGCACGTAAGGTGTCTATGACGCAGATTTCGTTACGTCACTGTGTGCGTGAAAGTAAGTATTGTGTGGAGAACGTCACAGTCTTGTTTTGTATCACTGAAACTTGCTGCTGCGCGTAGCAAAATCTGCCCCGTCTCATAAAGTTGTTTCTCTATAGAGAAACAACTTAAAAAAGAAAAAAAAAGTACTCCGATCTACAAGCAATGCAATTTCTGCTCCAATGAAGCTTGTCACCAGAAGCTGACGATACTAACTGGATATCCTCAGCCAACACCATGTTGCCAGTCATAATTTAACATGTGATAGAGTCGAAACCATTCCCTCACACATATTTCCGATCGTTGTTGGGAAAGTTGGGAAATCACCGTCATAACTGATCCACCCACAGCCGACCTATCAACTGCGCTGTCGAGACTACACCGTTGCTCTTCATTTGCTTGTGGTCAACCGCATATATCTCTCGCTATTACATCAACTAAGGTTTTCACAGTACTAATAGCTTTTGGGGCACGTAGTAAGAATTCCGCTAAGTGTAGTACACAAATTTCGCTCCTTGTTAAAATCTGCGGTGTAGAAATTTTTTTTAATTAATTTATGTTTGGGGTGTTTTTGGCTTTGTAAATAAGTTTCATGCCTATTACCCTGGCAAATGAATCAAACACATAGAAGGTGGATCGTAGCTAGGGCTGTAGGTGGATTGTAGCCAGTGCGAAAACAGACAGGTAGGTGGATTGTAGCTGACGACGGAGCAGTGGGTAAAGATATTTGCAAACTGTGAATAACTCAGGCTTTTCAAGTCAGCATATTCTCTGAAACGGCCCTAGAGACATCAGTGTTGAAAGTCAGTGCAAGATTATCTGGAATTAGTGCCTTCTTTTTTCACTGATTTCCTGTTAATCGACAAATAACCGAACAATTTCGTTACTGTCATACAAATATGACCTGTGTGAGTGTTGTAGTGTACATTTGAACGTAACACGTGGTATGTATGAGAAAAAGGTCTTATGAAATCCACCCCTGAGCTTTTATTTTAGCGAAGGGTTGATTGCGTCTTGGATCAGAATACGAGTCGGTATTACCACAGCTTTGATAGGGTGTAAATGCTTTATCTTTTTTTTCTTCTTTTTTTTTGTGCCCAATTTATGGTATATTTTGAAAGTTTATCCTTGTAAAAACTGACAGTCGACAGCGGCTGCACATAGCAGACGAACGAGTTTGTACGTCGGCAGAGCACGACGCCGACAGGATAAAGTGCGCCTATTTATGCTGGCAAGACGGTGTCAATTCGCTTCATGAACTCAAATCCAAACAAAAACACAAGATCTAAACTTCTTCTAAAGACAAAAACAAACATGCTAACGCTTTCAAGGAAATGTAAATTTGCGAGGTGAATGCGAAACCGATCAAGCACAGCATGATTAGGGTTCGAGAGGAAGTCTTCCTGTCGCGATTCTTCACGAAATATGAAGCTTTGTGAGTGTTTATTCTAATATCTGTAGTACAGTACATCGATTAAAGTGTCTTTCCACCAACAGCTACATTTTATAACGGCTTGCATGATTCAAACGATTTAAGAAGCTTCAATCGGAGCTCTATTTAGACAACGAATCCGCTGCTATTCTCAGCGCCGATAGCAGACGGCTGATCGAGCGAGTCCGTCGATTCTGTTCAGTTTTGTATCACAGGTTTGGGATTTCCTAGCGTTGAAACTGCTTTTGATTTGAGAGCGCAGTATTTGTTAGGTAAAGTCTGCTGCCGTCTCGAACTTAAGCGGCGGTAATTGCGTCCGGCTTGCCACGGTCAGCCAAACCAGTAAACAGCATACATGTCGGTGAGACGCCAGCTTCGACTAAACTTTTTGAGAACGGGTTTTGATAAGTGCTGGTTAATACTGTCCAAAATTTGAGCAAGGAGTACTTGCTAGATACAGGCTACTGTTGTTTTGTACTTGAACAACGAGTGTATGAAGTCGGAAACACCGATATGCCGTCGATGGTGTTGACATAGCGAGTTCTCCCCGAAGAGTAGTAATACATGTACTTGCTCATCGAGGAGGATTTTTTTTTTTCTTCCCAAAAAGGCTGTATCTCTGTCCTTTCTGTCTGAAAGAAAGAACCTTCTAACAGGGAACCATGCCTGGTTGTCATGTGATGTCGTGCTCTATCACATGATTTACCCAGTACTAGTACAATACGGACACTTATTCCACAGGAGAGATCAAAGAAAAAGAGGCCGCTATGGGTGATAAACAATTATATATATATATATATATATATATATATATATATATATATATATATATATATATATATATATATTGCTCAGCCTGTCGGTGGCCCACAGCGTGTTCGCTGAGGCTGGCTTTTTGTAAAGGTACGGCTGTAGATAAAAGCTTTGGCGACCCGCGACGAAAAACCTTGAGGAAAAACATGATGGTTGCTAGCTAGGTAGGTGTTCAGCACACACACACACACACACACACACACACACACACACACACACACACACACACACACACACATGCTAGGATGCCGCTGATGCGGAAGGTGTCCGGTCGTTAATGTAGTTAGTAGACATGTAGTGCAGTGTTGCGATAATATCAAGATTCCTTACAGATTATAGTATAAGCTTTACAAGTCAGTGTATAATTATTTAGAGTATGTCATGATTATACATATATTGCAATATGTAACGTAACCTGTAATTGATGTATGATCATTTAACCCTGCGATCTTTGTAGTGAAGTTTAGGCCATCTGGAAACGTCTCAGAGACTAATGAAGCATGGTAATAGAAAATCTGGATTCTTTCTTCGACTTCTCTCTCAAAATTGTTCTTCAATCTGTGTGTGTGTGTGTGTGTGTGTGTGTGTGGTGTGTGTGTGTGTGGTGTGTGTGTGTGTGTGTGTGTGTCTGTTTGTGGTGTGTTGTGTGTGTCTGTTGTTTGTGTGTGTGTGTGTGTTGTGTGTGTGTGTGTCTGTTTGTGTGTGTGTGTGTGTGTGTGTGTGTGTGTGTGTGTGTGTGTGTGTGTGTGTGTGTGTGTGTGTGTGTGTGGTCAGTGGAATGACGCAGCATATTGCCGCTAGTCAGCCCTCTGATGCAGTCATCCGTTTTGCTGGGGAAATCGTTCGGGTTTCCCGATTCTACCCACCCAGGTGCAGACCTGTAGATCAGTAACTCCACATTGACGCCACACACACACACACACACACACACACACACACACACACACACACCACACACACACACACACACACACACACACACACACACAACCCCACCCCGCCTCCTTCAGCCCAAATATCTTCGCTAAGCTCCATCAGGTCTTTTCATCACTGTCACGAACGTTGCCCGAATTAGGTTAAGGTTTGTCAACATTACACGTACGTACTTTCCTCCTGTGACCGACACTGAGCGTGTGCAGTGTAGCGTGACGTCACCAACACGCCATCCGCGGCATGGGAGGCCTGCTGGAATATCCAGGTGAGTGATTTTGTGTAGCTATCAACTTCGACAAAGTAGGTGTACTCACGTTTGATTTTAAACAAGGGACGTTTTGACTGTCCAGTGTCGTGCAAAAGTACGGAGTTACATTTGCCATACTCATTGTTTCTTCATTCTTATTTCTATCACCAAGGCAGACGACATGTTGACAATGCTGGATATTGTACGGGTTGCTCCAATGTAGGACAGAGACATACATAATAATAGATACGCTTCTCTGCGTTGAGCAACAGCTTTCTGCAAACAGTTCACGCGACCTGTTTTCGGAAATGCAGGGACATGGTATGGTATGGTATGGTATGGTAGACTTCTCCTCGGCGCACATATCCATCTCTGCTGAAATGCTCACGGCGCCGCAGGGCTGGAGGACGAAGCAGTGAAAGCCTGCTGCCGTTAAGCGCTACTTTGTGAGCAATTAAACCTCCACCCTGCTATTCACTCTGGTGCGTGCGACAGTATTTCTGTTTACCACGCCACCGGCCACAGCCTACTCTTTTTCGAGAGATGAACGTGGGATTTTTAGCGTGCACACTTGATGTTTGTGCGTGCGTGTGTACACGAAGGCGAGACAGGCACCGCAAACAAGTCTGCACATGGATTTGACTCGATATGGGAAGGAAAAATCCCACCATATTCCTGCCCACCGGGGACTCGAACCCGGCAGCTCAGGATCCGAAGTCGGATGCCTTAACCACTAGACCAAATGCCCGTGGAAATCTGACTCGAGTTAACTTCACAGCGACAAGGCATCAGAACGGGGGGGGGGGGGGGGGGGGGGGATCAGTGATATGTATGTGCTGTGGTGACACTGTTTTGGAAAGGTTTTCTGCATTTTCGTAAGAGCATTACTAAAGCCCGTCACAGTTGCTTTGCTGGTAGACTGGGATAAGTACAGTTTAGCAGAGACGCGTACAAGGACTCGATCAATACAGAGACCAGTGTGTCAAACACGGTGTGCGTCGTGCGCGCGTGCTGCGTGTGTGTGAGTCAGTGTGTGAGTGTGTGTGTGTGTGTGTGGTGTGTGTGTGTGTGTGTGTGTGTGTGTGTGGTGTGTGTGTGTGTGTGAGTGAGTGAGTGAGTGAGTGAGTGAGTGAGTGAGTGAGTGAGTGAGTGAGTGAGTGAGAGAGAGAGAGAGAGAGAGACTAAAGCAGTTGAGCGGGGAGAAATGGGGGGGGGGGAGGACGAGAGAGGGGGTGCTGGGGGGAAGGGGAGGATACGTTGGGGGGTGAAGGGGTTGAAGGGGGATGGGGGCTGTGAGGGCGACAGAGCTCCTGCTTGCATGTCTCTGTGCAGTGAGTGGGCGAGTGGGAGGAAATGCCGCTTTCCACTGGCGTTGTGACTCGATCCAAGTCCTTTTAATTTTCACACAGCCTGGCCCGTTGTAGCATAGCCTATTGTGATGGGTTAGAATCCAGGTATCTACCGTTATTTCGTTTACCGTTTTACAGAAGGACAAACGAATAGGTAAACGAACCGTTCTCCCTATTTTTAATGTTGAAAACGGTAACAGGTAAACGAACCGTTTTCCTCTTTCCTGTTTGCAGTGTTGAAAACCTTAAACAGCAGACGAACCGTTTTCACTTTTCCCATCCCTGTTTTGGGTCCGTCACTTCTCTATAGCCCTGTGACGACGTCCAAATCGAGCTAACCGAGACCGAGCCGAGTTAAGTGATACCTAAGAAGGAAGAAACGAAAATACTCGGTGACAAGGAAAGTGGACAGTTGCGAACAACTTTGAGGTCCCCGTGTTATTTCACAGTGTGCACAGAAGCGGTGAAAACTGTCGCATTCACCAGCGCTGACAGTAAAATTTTCAGCCTGTTTAGAGATGATTGCCTGCATACACAGACCCGCAGCATGCATGCATTTTTTCGTGGCAGCTTTGTGCTTTGGGAGAACTTTTGTTGTTGTTGGTTTTTTGTTGTTTGTTTGTTTTTGTTGAACAACACGGCTTATTCAGTGGCCCGGCTCACTCGGCACCGGACAACAACAACTTGTTGAACTAAGACTGAGGCTCTCCTCCGCCCACTCCCCCCCCCCCCCCACACACACACTTTACCTACACACAAAGACTGTTCACGACAGACCCCGCCCCTCCCCTCCCTCCCTTACCCCCTACCCCTCCCTAACCTTCAGCAGCGCCGCCATCTGGTTTGGACTCCCTTTATTTAGGGCAGCGGACATTAAACGACGAATAGATAAACGGAAGTGGTTGTGCCGTTTGACCGTTTTGCACACCGAATAGGCCGTGGGCCAGAGGCCTCTAAAAGGCCTAGTTTTTGAGTTTTTTTTCAAATTTGTGCAAATCACTAAATTTTAAGTGTACCTAAATGTAAATTTCACGCTGATTTCAAATCTGAAGAGATCCCAAACGTAAGTATGAGCGCACTACTTTCAGAAAATGAGGTATAAGTCTGTGATGACCCTTCATAAGAAGTATCAATACTGTGATGTTTTGTGGCTGCAAATGATGCACTATTCTATTCAAAACAATCTGTCTTGTCCCTTTTGCCTATGACAATATAAACTATACATGATTAGTAAACAAATTTGGCAGTTAAGGTTACTTGCAGGTAGGAAAAATATAAGAGAGATAATAAGAGATAAGAACTTTATTAATCCCTCAGGAAAATTTATCGTGTACAGCTCTTGATCACATAATACACAGTACAACTATTATGACACAAGAACAAAATCTCCATGAAGAAATCAGCCATGCACCCACACGCCGCGTCCACCATCACTATATATATGCACCCACACACTTAAGTGACTTATCCATAGTCATAGCATACACTCTTCTCATGCATACTGCCATGCCACACACACAAAGTGAAATAACCTGCACACATAATACATACAACATAGTGAAGCTACGTATTATAATTACATTATTAAAAACAAATCTACAATTCAGGGGATACTACTATAGTTCATCATAGGTACTGATCTACTGGTGTACGCCTATGTAATTTACACCATGCATCCACGCACTCTTCACTCATACACCCATCAAATACACTCCTGGCAGAAATACTGTTATGAATTTCATGATTAAGAAGAAAAACTGTAATTCAAAATAATTCAGTCCATCACAAAAACAAAATCTCCACATAAAATCAACCATGCTTTGCACACTTATCTGCTCATCCACATATCACATGCGCACACACACTCAGCCATAGTCGTACACTCCACACCTCCACGCCATACATCACCTGGTGAAATACATTCGGATTTCCATGCACTAGTCATCTTGCCTCATAATTTCAAACATAATATAAAAAGAACTAAAACTGTTAGAATACTTTGAGAACACAACCACAACAGGGGTTATTTTCACTTTAGCAGCACACTGTACAGCAGCAACAGGTAGTGGACGGCACGCTCTGAAAACAGACTAAGACCTACAGTTATCTGATCAAAGCTAAGTTCTAATCATCAATTAAACGCTTTAGTAGCTTCAGGCAAGAAAGATCTCCTATGCCTTTAAGTTTGGCTTGCAGGAGTAATTATTCTCCCACTGAATGTACTTCTCTGGCCCTCGATGAGGCTGAACAGGGGTGTCAGACACTGGACATGACAGAGATGTTTTTTTTCTCAAGTCTCTTATAATAAATTATCACTTCAAGCCTCTTCTGGGGTTTCCCCACCACTGACTCAGCTTTCTTTACAACTTTGTCCACTCTACCCCTGTCCTGTTTTGAGATCTGACTACCCCAACAGACACAGCCCAAGAAGAGGACACTGCCTACAAAAGTACAATGGACATGTATACATGTGTTGTAAAACATGTTCAGAGTTTTCTCACTAGCATCAAAAGAGTGTAATTTCCTCAAGGAGTACAGTCTGGATTGAGATTTCTTATCACATGATCAGTGTTAGCATTCCAGTTCAGTCTGCTGTCAATAATCACCCCAAGTATATAATATATAGGTCAACCCTCTGAAATACCTCCCCCTTAATATCTACAGGATCAACATACTTGGCTTTTTTCCCTGAAATCAATGACCATTTCTCTGGTCTTACCAATACTGAGATGTAAAAAATGACACCACTCAACAAAGTTTATTGTAAAGATGGGCAACAAACATCATAATATATTATATTGGGAATGAGGAGATTGAGACGCAGCAGTATGCAATAAAGCTGAAAAAAAACCAAAAAAACTCCTGACTGAGTACAGTGCCATTATTATTTAAAACGATAAAGTTGAACAGCATAATGAAACAGTAATGCTCATAATTACTTACAATACAAGGCAGAAAACTGCATGGTCTGTTTTCACGGTCTCTTGGTGTAGCACCTGAATGCCCTGTCTCATCATCTGACTGGTCTGTGAGAATTTAAACTGGTGTTGTCACACTCTCAGATATTGTGGCTTTAATTGTTAATACCTCAGACGTCACTGTCAGAATTTACACTGGCATTGCCTTAGCCTCCAAATGGGGCCAATGCTGTGGCTTTACCAGTAATTTCTGTCACCTCAGATATCACTGTCATAACTCTGATGTGTCACTGTCACAATCTGAAGCACCATCACACCTGGCTCTCAGCTTCATCTGCACTGTTAGCTACATGTAAGATGTCTTGTGCAGTGGCAAGAATCTTTCTCTTTACAGTCCCACTGACATCAGCAAATTTGTCCAGCCAAACTTCATTAATAGAAGTACCACACATCCACACCAATAAATTGAACAAGCCCACAAGAACCATCTCCATAGCATGCTCCGTTGTGAGATCCTTGCTGTCAGCAGGCCATACTGCTGGTGATGTCACTGACATGACCTGCTCCCTCAGATACATGCTCCCATGGTAAAGTTGCCTCTTGTTGGCCTCATCTGAAAAATATTGTACCAGCAACAGGCATATAGTGACCTTAGGCAGGATGCTTGGCACAGCTGAAATACTCCCCGATCCCCTCCCCAAACAACTCAATTAGTACTAATCTAGGAAGTAGTGGAACTCTCAAATTTTTTTATTTTTATTTTTTTAATATACGCTATTCATCGTGCTACGTTGAAGCTGACCGTGACTACAAACAAGTCTAGACCTGTCTATATTATGAGGTCCGGCAACGTAATTATCAAGATCACTGAAAAATGCTCATATTATCATTGTGATTACATACTATTTTCACGAACTTCTCATTCAGTTTAATAAATCAAACCTAATCCGAAGCACCACGTACAAAAGTTGCAGAAACTTACCTTGAACTATGATATGCCTGTAATCGATTGTAGCATTTCTTGTGAAACCCTGCCTCGTCAACGTTGAGGTCACTAAAGGCTTCCAAAGAATGACGAGCGACGTCTCCTTGAGTGCAGACGAACAAAGACCACCTTTCGCGACATTCCGAGACTCTTTGCATCGTTTTCTCGCTGAAAGAAAACTGTTTCACTACTGTTGGTTGCCCGTACAAGCGTCGGCAGCCATGTTTGTTTCCAAGCGTAGTCTCTTTCTGATTGGTCGAAAAATTAATTTATTCATCAAGTGAATGAATCGGCGCCTCTTCAGTAAAATCCGATTACCGCCCTTACAAGCTCTTTCTAATTATCTTTCATCCGCGATTAAAAACCAGTGCGCAACATTTCAGCTGAGATCTCCCAGTTTCTATCTAGTTATGGTGTATTATTGATGATAAAAACCAGAAAATGTCATTTGCATTGCAAAAATATTTTATGACACGAAAACCGAGGGCGGCCCACGGCCTAGAAGATAGGACACGTGAAAACGGTCCGTCTGCCGTTTACCGTTTTCAACATTGAAAATACGAAACGGGGAAAAGGTGCGTGTGCCTATTGCCGTTTGTCCTTCTTTAAAAACGGTAAACGAAATAACTGTAGATACCTGGATTCAGTTAGTGTCACGACCGTGTGTGCTGCAATGTATAGGTGTAAGAGGTGCGTGCTGTTTCTTTACTCTCACACACACGCAGTCGCACAACAGTAACTGATACCGAGACGTGCGGGGATTCACACCACCACAATATTATTCTCAAGACGAACAGTCATTGCATAACGCGTCACAGTACAGCTACAATACCAATGACATCAAGAATAGGCAAGGCAATCAGTCAAGGCAATAAATACTATGCCTAAAATACAAATGATATAAAATTAATAATTGTATCTAAGAGCGCTCAGAGCATTTTAACGTGCACGGGATGGTACCTCCAACGATGGTCACGCGCGCAGACGTGCAGATGTGCAGTTCACAAGCCGCAGACAACACCACAGGCGGCGGAAAATAGAGCTGGCTCGGCAGCTCTACAATAGCATCACAACCGCTGATGCTCTAGTGGACCAGCACCCACGCTGAATCCCAGATACGGGCAGTCAGGCTCCCTCCCCTTCAGTCGTCGCAGGGCCAAGAAATCCTCCACGGGACAAGGGACTACAGGGCAGCTTCTGGCTCCCGAAAACAGCCACTCGGGCTAAAACCCCTGTGCAACAATACACTATTGTAAGTCCTTGGGCTCAACCAGCACATATTGCCTATCTATGGGATAATATTAACCCATGGCACAAACCAGCGAACGCTCCTATGTTACGAACGCTAAAGGAAACTGCACATACTAAATGCTAAAGGTAGAAGCCTGCAGCTGTCACATCGGACAAGTCAGCAGAATATACAGACAGGTCAGTGTTAAACTCACTGGTAAAACGGCTAATAACCAAACATACTTAGCCGACATAACACTTCGGCCACAATAGTCAAGTTTCATACTAACTTCCTGACCGTTGGCAATATCTACACAAGAGAAAATAGCTAACCTGAAACATAATACGGGAAATAACAGATATGAACCATTTACCTCCATATGCAAGATGCGAGGGGTTATGACGGTAGACCGTAAAGACAGCGGACGAGAAGAAGTGCCAGACTCTTGAACGGACGTGTCGGTACTACCGGGCCAAATGCGAATAGCAAGTGAATAGCAATGGTTTTTATACTGTTAGGGCGAATAGGGTGAGTATCGCACAGGATACACCAGCATCACGTGTAAAACGGGTTACCTGTATCGACTTGAACAAGGGAAACGGACAGGTCAGCATATTATACACAAATGTCCCGTGTAAAACCTTCACTAAGGGATACATGCGTGGCCCGTGCAGAAAACAAGGCACGTGTGCCACACAGAACATAGTTACGATGCATACGGAAATCATACCACCCCGTCATACGAAAATCATAACAGCACATAATTTATCCAAGTCACGCATCCGTGACAGTTAGGTATATTCAACACTAGTAAACTTCTCTGATAAGTGGGAGTTAGCTTGGCAACGTCAATATGTACCATTGGCGTGTCCCATTCGATACAAAACTGATGTCTGGGTTGCCCAGTCGCGTGATAGTGTATGTAGTCAAAGAATACCAGTGCACGAGACTTCAAAACTCCTAAGTAATCCATATTAGCCTCAGGCATCATAGTCACCCCTAAAAAGTCCCAGCTTCACTCGCAGCTTGCCTCTTCTTGCAAACCCTTGGCATGAACCCTGCCCTACGAAATACAAAAGTCAGGAAAATCACGCTTTGTTTATGGAAAGAAGACATCGACTTTACTCAGTAACCCCATCCAGAGATATATAAAAATTATGTGTGTATAAAAAAAAAAAGTAATAAAGAAATTTAAAATAACAAACCAACCAACAAGTAAGAAGAAGAAGAACACTTATAGTGTTGTGATGAATTTTATTTTGTATTTTTGTGTTTTTTTATGAAGATGAAGATGAGAATGAGTATGAAAAGTGAGGTGAAGCAATGGTTGATCTTTAGTTTATATCATTGTGAGATTGTTGTCTGGTGTGGTGTATGTGGGTGTTGTGTATGGTTGTTGTGGTTTTGCTGTAGGGTGTTTGAAGTGTGATGAGAATGTTGTGGGTGCAGGTGTAGATGTGAATCATTTGTGTGTATGTGTAGATAAGGGTGGTGTAGATATGGTTGTGGGAGGTAATGGTATGGGTGTATGGTTAGTTTATTTATGGAAAGAAGACATCGACTTTACCCAGAAACCCCATCCAGAGGTATTTCATACGCATTGAAATACTACATATACTTGTTGATGAGCCGGTGAAATTCCGGCGAAACGCGTCCCGCTACGGTCAAGACTGTCCAACCTTACTAAACATCTTTTCCTTATATGTAGTATTTCAATGCGTATGAAATACCTCTGGATGGGGTTTCTGGGTAAAGTCGATGTCTTCTTTCCATAAACAAAATGTCACTACTAATGTGCGCATGTGTTGCGTGTCACTACTAATGTGCGTATGTGTTGCGTGTCACTACTAATGTGCGTATGTGTTGCGTGTCACTACTAATGTGCGTATGTGTTGCGTGTCACTACTAATGTGCGTATGTGTTGCGTGTCACTACTAATGTGCGTATGTGTTGCGTGTCACTACTAATGTGCGTATGTGTTGCGTGTGACTTGAATAAATTTACACTTTCTGCAGGCATTGGTGGTGTTTGTAACTTTAATCAACAATTACTGTGTCCGTCCAGTGTAAATACAATGGGACCATCCCACTAACACCCCCCCACCCCCCCATCCCCCCCTCCACCCCCTCCGCCGGCATGGGGAACCGGGATATAGCCGAATGGTAGAGCGTTGGACTTTCAATGCTCGGGTCGTGAGTTCGAATCGCGACTGGGGCGAAATATTTGTGCTGGCCTTTTTCTCGTTGCCCCGTCTTTGATATCACCCTTACGTGGTGGGAAAAGGACGTTAAACTCCCAAACACCCACCACTCAACCACCCACCCACCCATCACCCACCACCCACAACCCAACCACCCATCATCCAACTACCCACCACCCACCACCCACAGTCCAACCACCCACCACCTATCACCCACCACCCACCACCCAAACACCCACAACCCAACCACCCACCACCCACAACCAAACCACCCACAACCCAACCATCTACCACCCACCACCCAACCACCCACCAACCACCATCCAACCACCCACCACCCACCGCTCCACTCACTCCACCCAAGTTCCCTCTCCACCCCCCCCCCCCCCCCCCCTTTGGATTCAGTGTCACTATGGCTTCCGATCGCACGATGTTAGTGTATATTTGCCAAATGGAAAGACGGTGCAAATTAGATCCACTATCTCTGCAGGTTTTCTGGCATCAAACCAACATGGCGTCACCTCTTGATGAACATGCCGTTTTCCACGACATCAGCGACAGGTCCGGAAATGACGTCGGCGGATGTGCAAGCCCCACCATGACGCTTACAGAAGATGCTACCACGCCTAAAGAGGCCGACTCTCGTGATCTTACAACAGCTGCTCCGGTTAACGAAGAAGCTTCTGCGATGAGAAATCTGTTTGATGATGTGGACAGACCTGTTCAAGATGATGAAGACAGAAGGGTTCAAAATGACGTAAGCAGAACGACTGTAGATGACGTAGGCAGGACGCCGCAAGACACAGACGTTCAAGATTTGGTGGATCAAGAGCCGACCTACACAAACATACGAGGCACCGGTGAGTGTCTGTACAAAGCGAAATAAAAATTTAAAAAAGATAAAAAATATATATATACAGAGGAGGTATAACATACTTTCACAATGTTTTCTCTCACTAAGAAATGAAGTACACACACGAGAGAAACAGTAAGTTATTCAAAAGATTCGGGGATTATATGAGATCAGTGGTTTCACTTATTTACTGTGATATCTTTATCTCAGTTCATACCAAGCATGTTTGGGGCTGTACATTAGTGGCCTCACAAATACAATCATAATTAATTTAGATTTGGCTTAGTGGGAGTGTTAAGCCTGCTCTTAACTGGGCACAGCGCGCGAAACACACATGTGCACATCAAAGTCGTTGCGCTCGGTGTGTCTACTAACTACAAAACTGAACACAGCAGTGCTCGGTGACAGTCCGATTGAAGATGCACTGTCCGCCATGCACGGTTTGCACGCCGATTGGCGTAGTACAGCTAATCAGAATTTGTTGTGGAAACCACAGTCACAGTTGTGGCTATTTGAAATCCAGGTTCCTGTGATGACGCCACAGCGGCGGAAACCCCCCTAATCGCAAATGTGTCACAACTGTGGACAGCACTGTGGCGTCATTCCATAACAGAATCTGATTGGCTGTACTACGTCACTCGGCGCGCAAACATGGCGGACAGTGCATCTTCAATCGGCTTGTCACCGAGCACAGCTGTGTTCAGGTTTGTAGTTAGTAGACACACCGAGCGCAACGACTGTGATGTGCACACGCGTGTTTTGCGCGCCGCTGTGCCCAGTTAAGAGCAGGCTTAACCAGAACGCTTCCTGAGGTCTCCAGTTGTATACGCCAAGTTACAACCAGTAGTGGTGAGCACAGAACGAAAAGCACGTCACTGTTTGTCTCGTGCAGGCGACATCTCCCTGAAGGTGCCCCAGCAGAGTGGCGGCGAGATTAACGTGGGTCACGAGGTTCACGTGCAACATGACCACACTCACCAGCACCGGCACAAAGTCACCAACACGCTGGTCCAGCAGTACTATGGCGATATTCACATCCACTACCATGTCGGTGGCCAGTTTGACGGAGGTACGCCACACATCATAGACCACTTCACTCGCCAAGCCCCTTTACTCTGCCCCTTTCAATGGCAGAGCGTTGGACTTCTAATGCTCGGGTCCTGAGTTCGCATCCCGACTGGGGCCAAATGGTTTCTACAAGAGGGGGGCAACCAAACCAAACTGATACCTTTTAAGAGTTTTTCAGTTTTAATCTATTTTGTATTTATGTGTTTATGTATTCAAGTGTTTATGTTTAGGGAGTGTGTGAATTTGTGTGCGCATCAGAGTGAGTGGGTGTTTGTGGGAACATAATAATAATTTATTCTTAACCAAAGGGGGAGCAGGCACTGTAATTTTCCTTGTATGGGGTCCAATAAAATATCTTATGTCTTATGTCTTAATACAATGTATGTTGTACAGATACGAGACAGGAAACTGATGTGAAGGTGCCTCCACGCATCGCCCACACCGACAGCCACGGTACTTCACACGCACGCCCACGTGTCACATCAACAGATGCTGCGCAGCCGATACCAGCTAGTATAGACCCTGGCAACACACCACGTGACGACGAAGGAACCAACCCGTGGGCGCCTCTTCATGATGCGATCCGTCACGGGGATGTACAAGTGGCCAGTCGCCTCATTCATCACCATGGAAACGTGAATGTTGCCGATAGCGCCGGATTGACGCCTCTTCATCTTGCCAGCGAGAAAGGTCACTTAGAGGTCATTGACATTCTTTTGCACCGTGGTGCCGATGTTAACGCCAGAAACAAGAGCGGGCTTACCTCCCTTCACCTTGCATGTCAGAATAGCCATACCCAAGCGGCGACGACTCTGTTGAGTCACGGAGCTGATGTGAACGCAGCAAGCCCGAACGGAGTTACCTCGCTTCTCGTTGCTAGCCAGAACGGCGACCTTGAAGTCGTGGGCGTTTTGCTTCACCAGGGAGCCCGGGTCAATGTGTCGGACGTGAAAGGGGTGACGGCACTTCACCTCGCTAGTCAGAACGGCTTCGTTTCCATTGTGGAAAGTCTGCTGAGAGCTGGGGCCCAGGTTCGTACGCTCACTCACTCAATCACTCAATCACCAAATAATCAATCTATCAGTTTGCTATTTCAGGAAATGTCGGAGTACTCGGGACCCTGTAAAAGCATAAACCACCATAAACCAACACACACACACACACACACACACACACACACACACACACACACACACACACACACGCCTATGTACACATACCGGCAGCCAAAATGTTAGTATATGGCAATACAGCATAGGGGAGATACGTGAAGACGTTTACCGATCTTGAAGTCTGATCGAGTCCGATGAAACGAAATCCGCCTTTAATTCGGATTGATTTAAACGGAGGCAGCTGAACAACGGCGGTCATCCTGGAGAAGTTGATAACATTGGAAAGTGAGTTGTCAGGATCTGAACAGATTTCCCTCCTTTTCCTCTCTGTTTTTTGTTTTGTTTTTGTTTTATTCCCCCGCCCAGGTTAACGCGGAAACCGAGGACGGAGCAACAGCACTGTCTTTATCCAGCGTCCACGGGCGCCAAGAGGTCGTCAGGGTTCTTCTGACTCACGGAGCCGACATGCATCTAAGAAACAAAGTTGGAGCGAGTCCACTTCATCTCGCAAGGTTGGTTGGTTGGTTGTTTGGTCAAGGGGTTTAACGTCCGTTTCCGTCCAATCAGCAGGAGTTCAAATCCACGCCGACTAAAGTTCAAAGACCCGTTCTTTTTCAAAATGTCACTTTACTTTCTTACTACAGCAGACATAATTTCTGTGCCACGTCCCGGCGCAACCACCGTCTCGTGGAGGTGAGTGGTGGGGGTGGGGAGAGGAGGGAGGGGCGCGTATGTGGCCAATAGACCCTTTGAACTACCCTGGATGGGGTTACAAATGCCGAGAGTTCAGCTAAGAGTTGCCATCTTATCCGGTAAAGATTGGTGGTACTTTATATATATATATATATCGTACAGTTCTTGCTTGCACATTTTTGCCCAGCTGATAACATAATTTTTTGCAGAGGATCTTAGACCGGTCTGCAGCTCTTTTTTCCTTGTGAACGCCCTTTTATATTTGAATGACCTTGCGAGGAAACACCTTGCTTAGCCGCGAAATAGTCTTTGTTGCTTGCGGGGCGTACAGCCCTAACTAACTAACTAACTTCTGTCCCATAGTGGACAATAATCAGTACAAATGTCCTATGCTTTTGTAGTCAGCCAGGACATGTTACAGCTCCCACCCATATGAAGTCCTGCACTTTTTCGGTCAGTTCTTTTCTTTTTTCATTTGATTTTTTTTTTCATTTCATTTCAAGACACAAAGCGATTTTCCCCAGCTGCAACGGGATTCCCCCCCTCCCCCCCCCATTTCATTTCAAGTTTAAATGGCATTTATTTCTTGATTTCATTTCAAGCTACAACGTCCTGCTCCAGAACGACGCCGAGGTGGATGGAAGAGACGGGAACGGGTGGACCGCTCTTCACGTTGCTTCTCAGAACGGGCACGAGGCTGTGAGAGACTCGCTGACGCGCTGTGGAGCACGGGCCAACCTCCAGAACAGAACTGGCGTTACTCCTCTGTCCCTTGCAGCTAAAGAAGGACATGCTCGCATTGTGAGGGTTTTGCTGCGGAATCGTGCCGACGTCAGCCTGGGAAACAACGACAAAGTCACGCCCCTGCATTTAGCTTGTTTGAACGGCGAGGAGGAAATCGCGGAATGCCTAATGAGAAGCGGCGCAGACACCAACGTTGTGGACGACAAGGGAAGAGCCCCAATCCACCACGTCAGCGAGAAAGGTCTTGATGTGATCCTGGAGTCCCTTATCCAGCACAACGCTGAGGTCAATGTCAAGGACAAGAACGGAGTAACGCCTCTGCATTTTGCGGGCCAAGGTGGTCATGTCGGTGTCGTGGACAAGCTGTTGGCCAACGGGGCAGATGTGAACGCGTTCAACAAGAAGAACAGGACGCCGCTCCATTACGCATGTCAGAACGGGCACTTAATGGTCACAAGGGCTCTGTTACGTCACGGTGCTCAGGTCAACGTTGGAAGTAATGACGGCTTCTGGACGCCCCTGCAGCTGGCTTGTAGTCATGGTAATGCTGACGTCATCGCGATCCTACTCGAGCACGCGGCTGACGTGAACCTCGCGAACTCCGAGGAAAGAACTGCTTTGCATCACGCCAGTTTCGGCGGCCATGCTGAGGCTGTGGGGCTTCTCCTGGCCTGCAAAGCAAACGTGAACGCCAGGGAGAAAGTTGGAGTGACGTCACTGCTTCTGGCTTGCCAGAACGGCCACTCGGCTGTCGTGGACAAGCTGTTGGCCAACGGGGCAGATGTGAACGCGTTCAACAAGAAGAACAGGACGCCGCTCCATTACGCATGTCAGAACGGGCACTTAATGGTCACAAGGGCTCTGTTACGTCACGGTGCTCAGGTCAACGTTGGAAGTAATGACGGCTTCTGGACGCCCCTGCAGCTGGCTTGTAGTCATGGTCACGCTGACGTCATCGCGATCCTACTCGAGCACGCGGCTGACGTGAACCTCGCGAACTCAGAGGAAAGAACTGCTTTGCATCACGCCAGTTTCGGCGGCCATGCTGAGGCTGTGGGGCTTCTCCTGGCCTGCAAAGCAAACGTGAACGCCAGGGACAAAGTGGGAGTGACGTCACTGCACCTGGCTTGCCAGAACGGCCACTCGGCTGTAGTGGCGATGCTGCTCCATCAGGGAGCCGAGGTCAACGACGCCAACGCTTTGGACAGGACTCCCCTCCACTACGCCAGCCAGAACGGGCACGTGCAGATCGTCAGCGCCCTTTTGCGCTACAGGTGTGGTACCACAAATACATCCTGGGTTCCAGTGCGGGTGGCTGGGTGGGTGTTTGGGGGTTTAACGTCCTTCTATACCACATACGGTTCAAGTGGAGTGTTAGTGTTAGGGACAGGGTAAGGTGACTGTGCTAAATTGAATTGTTTGGGTTTGGAAAAGCGTGACTCTCCTGAGGTTTTAATTTATTTCGCAAGGTGCTTGCCAGGAGGTTGCAGAAGGAGGTAAGCTGCCGGTGAAGTTGGAACTTGTTTAAAACGTGGCAGGCAGGGGCCAGGCGTGTGGATGTGAGCAAAGATTCTTTCCTTCCGAAAGAGAAAACAGAGTAGGTTCACTCTGATGAGTGATGCGAGGAAAGGAGACCTGATTTTTTTTCACTCCTGTCCGGTGCGTACTTCTAAATGGACTGTGCATGATGATTTTAGTTTCTTGACTGAAAGCGTTTTTAGAGAATGCTTGAAGTTAGTTATTAGGAATATATAGGCAGTCTGGACTTGTGTACCGTTTGAGGCTTCAGCCACTTGTGGTCTTTACCCTACAGCGGTCGGTGGTCTAGTGGTTAAGAGACTTCGCCACCAATGCGAGAGGTAAGGTTCGAGTCCAACTCGGGGCAAAGAATTTTTCTTTCTCGTACGTGGTACCGTTCATTCGGACTGATCGTTGGGGGTTCTGTCCGGGTACTCCGGCTCCCTCCCCCCCTCCCTCTGCTTTGAAAATGTTCAGCCCACCAAATCTGAAAATAAATGCAATTTTGATTTCCGAAATTTGAATAGCTGAGCCTTCGCACCACGAAATGTGTTGACGTCCAGTGTGTGAGCGAATACGTGTAATTCACGTGAGCGTGCGTGTTGGGTTCAGTTCGCGGCGCTTTGAGTCGATTCAAGAAATTGGATAAAGCGCCTATCCAATTGTCAATTATTATTATTATTATTACAGAGCTCACGTCAATATAGGCAGCAGTAACGGACTGTGGACACCGCTGCACCTCGCCACAGCCACCGCGGAGACCCTCCTCCGTAATGGGGCCGACCCTAACGTACAGAACTGCGACGAGAAAACTCCCCTGCACTTGGCCAGCGCGTCGGGGAGTCTGGGAGTCGTGGAAGCGCTGCTTCAACTCCACGCGCACGTTGACGTTCAGGACGTCAATGGGCAGACTCCCCTACATCTAGCTTGTATCCGCGGTGACGCTAAGGTTGTGCATCGCCTACTGCGCAGTGGGGCGAAGGTGGAGGTTGTTGATGAGGCTGGAAACGCGGCTCTTCATCTTGCTTGTCGAAGCGGGAACCTGGTGGGTATTACCGTATTAGTGTACAGGAATAATAATAATAATAATGTTTATTGAATAGGCGCTTTACCCAATTTCATGAATCGGCTCAAAGCGCCGCGAGCTAAACCCAACACGCACGCTCACGTAAATCACACACATTCTCTCACACACTGGACATAAACACATTACAATCACGTGGTGCGAAGGGTCAGCTCAGCTATTTAAATTTCGGACTTTGGAATTGCATTTATTTTTCAAATTTGGTGGGCTGAACATTTCCAAAGCAGAGGGGGAGGAAGCCGGAGTACCCGGAGAGAACCCCCGACGATCGGCCCGAATGAACGGTGCCACATACGAGAAGGAAAAAATCTTTGCCCGGAGTGGGACTCGAACCCCTGCCCTCTCGCATTGGTGACAAGTCTCTTAACCACTAGATCACTGACCGCCCCAGACCACCGACTTGTGTACCGTTTGATGGTGTTTGTCAGGTATTCACGACCGATGCGCGGTACATTGTACAGTACCTTTGAAGTCTCAAAAGCGGAGGAGAAAAATACTTTTGTAAATATTTGAAAATGGAAATGGATGATTATTCATTCGATGGTGAGTCAGTCAGTCATTTAATTGCTTGGGTTAGGTTAGTCTGGATGGATTAACACTGAGTCGTCTGTCTACACGCGCGCGCGCACACACACACACGCGCACACACACACACACACACACACACACACACACGCGCACACACACACACACACACACACACGCACACACACACACACACACACGCACGCACGCACGCACACACACACACACGCACGCGCGCGCACACACACACACACACACACACACACACACACACACACACACACACACACACACACACACGCACGCACGCACGCACGCAGAGAGAGAGAGAGAGGAGAGTACGCGCACTCGGTCACTTTGTGAGAATTTGCTATATAATATATTATATAAGTGCGATTCATCATTATTATCATCATTATTATTATTACTGTTTGTGCGCGAATTTCTGTATTTATCGATTTATCGATGTATTTCTGTATTTATCGATGTATTTCTATATTTATCTATTTATCGATGTATTTCTGTATTTATCGATTTATCGATGTATTTCTGTATTTATCGATTTATCGATGTATTTCTGTATTTATCTATTTATCGATATATTCTGTAATAATAGTAAGTTTCGCTGTCTGTTGTTCAGGAAGTGGTCACAGCCCTTCTTCTGTACAAGGCTGATGTCGACGCGAGAGATGCACGAGGCTGGACCGCGCTCCTGACCGCCAGTCAGAAAGGTTTCCACGACATCCTCCACACCCTTCTCCAGCACCAGGCGGACGTGGGGGTGAGGGTCAAGGACGGGTTCACCCCCCTCCACGTCGCCTGTTATAACGGTCACTTGGAGTGTGTCCGTCTGTTGTTACGGTTCAATGCTTCTGTAGATGTGTCAACGGGACACGGTCTGACGGCTTTGCACCTGGCCAGTAGGAAAGGTCATGGTGATATCGTTTCTGTTCTGCTGCAGCACAGTTCGTAGTTCGGTTTGCTTCTGAAACAGGTCACCCTAAAATGTCTCAGTTTCACAGCAGACAAATTTGACTGTTTTATTGAATATCTGCGCTAAAGTGTGCTTGAACTTTACGGACGGGTCTTGTCTCATATGAATCAGGCGGACCCTGCTCGTCGGTTTTATATCAGTGAATTCTCCTCGTACTGCTCACTGCTCATTGTACTGCGCCGTTAACGTGTTTATCCCCCTTGGTTATGTGCTCATCTTTGACGTAAGCAGAGTAGTGTGAGACGTTACTATTGTCGCTGTGTTGGCGAAAGGAAAAGAGCTGGCTCTTCATTGGGCACTGCCGACCGCCACAGTGCTGTCCACAGTTGTGACACAGTTGTGATTTGTGGGGGGGGGGGGGGGGGGGGTCCGTCATCACAGCAACCTGGATTCCAAATAGCCACAACTGTGACTGTGGTTTCCACAACAGATTTTGATTGGCTGTACTACGCCACTCCGCGGCGCGCTAACATGGCGGACAGTGCATCTTCAATCGGTTTGTCACCGAGCACAGCTGTGTTCAGTTTTGTAGTTAGTAGACACACCGAGCGCAACGACTGTGATGTGCACATGTGTGTTTCGCGCGCTGCGCCCAGTTAAGAGCAGGCTTAACACTCCCACTGACACAGCTATCAGACAGTGCGGCCTTACGCCCAACCTAAGGCTTAAAGGGAAGGGGTTTTTAAGCTAATACTGTGACATTTGTGAGCTTTGAGGCATGGAACAGTTTTCTCCCTCCCTAGGATGGGACTTTTGAACATAGAGACGTGCGCCTGGTGCATGCGACACTCGACTCCGTACATTAAGGTTGCTCGTCCTTTTGATAACCTATGAGTAGATTTTGACAAGAACTGGTTTAAAAGTAGCATAGGCATCTGGCAACACTGTGTATAATGTGTTGTCTGCGGGTAAAAGCAGTGTTTGGAGTAAAACAAACAGACAAAGATAATCGAATCCTTAAAAATACAAAAAAAAAAAAAAAAAATGTTGATTTGTTTGCTGACTTGTGTAACACAGTGAGTCTATGTGTTAACCCTCCGTTGTTCTTGTTTGAATGACCTTGACTTCAGGGCAAGGTCATACACGCTGTCCTTAGGAAACTGTAACATTGCAATTTTCTCGGGACCTTGATCACAAAAGACACCTAACTTAACATGATGTTAGACAGTAATAAGGCCTCTTTTGAATGACCTTGACCCATTTCCCAAGTGAGCCAAGTAGGCTTATGCCTCTCTAGTTCCCCAATTACGCGGAAGATGTAGATAAATGCGAGGGTAAAGTCAATCAGTCTTTACGTCTTTTCCGTCTTCATCAGTCTACAAGTTACTCTCAGGATTGTAGTCTGTTTTTCCCGACTTTTCACGTCTTTCAGCATTAGGTTCATGACTCCAGTTTTTTTTTTTTTTTTTTTTTTTAAATGACTATCGTTGAATGTCGTTGTAATATTGTTGTCATCCGGAACCGTTCCAAAGCGAGGGCAGAACAATTGCATAGACTTTCCTTCTAGCCACCTTTAGCAATCGAAGCGCGTGCGTGCGTGTGTGTGTGTGTGTGTGTGTGTGTGTGTGTGTGTGTGTGTGTGTGTGTGTGTGTGTGTGTGCGCGCCTCTGTGTGTGTGTGTGTGTGTGTGTGTGTGTGTGTGTGTGCCTCTGTATGTGTGTGTGTGTGTGTGTGTAAGAGAGAGAGAGAGAGAGAGAGATGTATGAGACGAGTGTGTGTGTGTGTGCGTGTGTGTGCGCGCACGCGCGCGTGTGTGTGTGTGTGTGTGTGTGTGTGTGTGTGTGTGTGTGTGTGTGTGTGTGTGTGCTGAACTCCTGCCTAGCTGGTTCAGGCGACCATCATGTTTTTCCTCACGGTTTTTCGTCGCGGGCTGCCAAAGCTTTTATCTACAGCCGTACCTATACATAAAGCCAGCCTCAGCGAACACAATGTGGCGCCACCGGCAGGCTGAGCAATATATATACGGCAGGCTAAAGATAGCGCGCACACTTCTCTCAGGTCGCCAAGGTGTCAGTCGATGTGGTAGACAGCACATAGGAAACGACTGTAGACGGGGAGAGAAATGGACCGTATCAGCTGTTAGGCTACGCATTACAGAGTCTGATACCTGTCCTTCCTACCTTTCTGAACTCCTTCATTGTTACACTCCATCCAGGCAGTTACGTAGCTCCTCTGACACTAAAGTTCTGCGCACCCCCTCAGTAAGAACTAAAACATATGGTCAGAGATCCTTTTCCTTTCAGACTGCAGCTCTTTGGAATCAACTTCCTAAACCACCTAGACACACAGAGTCCAGTGCCAGTTTCAAACGCGGCCTTAAAACCCTTCTATTTAAAACTGATAACTGATCTACCCTGCCCTTCCACACCATGTCAGCCTACTTGTTGAGAGTTGTTGTTTAAATGTTCCCAGTGTGTCTGTGCATGTGTATGAAAGCTGTTTATTGTGCGGTGTATGTATTTATGATGTATGGCGCTTAGAGCCTGTGCCATTTACATGTATAGGCGCCTTATAAGTCTTCTTTATTATTATTATTATTATTATTATTATTATTATTATTATTATTATTATTATCTGACACAGATTTGAAAGAAAATGCTGTATATTCCTATTAACCTTCCGGCTACGTCGTGGGTAAAAAGTTGCACACACATTGCTTTAGATGAACGTATCTCGGTCAATATTTAGGTCACTCCTTTGAAATTTCATGACTTTGTCAATAAATGGTTTGACTATGTTCATGCCAAAAATTGTGTTGTTTAACTTGTAATTAGCAGAGTAATTAAACAATAAATAAGAATAAGTTGTGAATTGCCTATATAAAAACCATGGGTAATTTGTTTCCCACGATGTAGGACTAGGAATAAGCTACAATCTGCCTATATAAAAACCATGGGTAATTTGTTTTCCACGACGTAGGACTAGGAATAAGTCGAAAATTACCTATGTAAAAACCATGGGTAATTTTTTCCCACGACGTAGGACTAGGAGTAAGTCGAAAATTACCTATGTAAAAACCATGGGTAAGTTGTTTCACACGATGTAGGACTAGGAGTAAGTCGAAAATTACCTCTGTAAAAACCATGGGTAAGGTGTTTCACACGATGTAGGACTAGGAGTAAGTCGAAAATTACCTATGTAAAAACCATGGGTAAGTTGTTTCACACGATGTAGGACTAAGAAGTTTTTTAGCGACGTAGCCGGAAGGTTAAACATAACGCTGTGCATGACACCCTAAAACTGAATGCTTTAAAGTTCACAAACAAATCCATCAGCCAAAGACTTATTTATAGGGGACATTCAAACCATTTCCAGTATTCCATTGTTCGTGCAATGCTAGCAGTGACCAACTACCCCCCTCATACAGTTCCTCTGTCGTCTGCTAGGCTTTGTGCCTGCCGCGCATGAATACAAACAGTCCACATGCCAGGCTCATTTTTTTTTTTTTTTGGGGGGGGGGGGGGGCTTCGTAAATAAGTTTCATGCCAGGTAATAGGCATGAAACTTATTTACAAAGCCAAAAAACACCCCAAACATAAATTAATAAATTTTTTTTTCTGCACCGCAGATTTTAACAAGGAGCGAAATTTGTGTACTACACTTAGCGGAATTTTTACTACGTGCCCCAAAAGCTATTAGTACTGTGAAAACCTTAGTTGATGTAATAGCGAGAGATATATGCGGTTGACCACAGGCAAAGGGAGAGCAACGGTGTAGTCTCGACAGCGCAGTTGATAGGTCAGCTGTGGGTGGATCAGTTATGACGGTGATTTCCCAACTTTCCCAACAACGATCGGAAATATGTGTGAGGGAATGGTTTCGACTGTATCACATGTTAAATTATGACTGGCAACAGGGTGTTGGCTGAGGATATCCGTTAGTATCGTCAGCTTCTGGTGACAAGCTTCATTGGAGCAGAAAACTTTACTTGTAGATCGGAGTACTTTTTTTTTTGGTCACACTTGAAAAGTGTCCTACCACGGAATAGTACTCCAATCTACAAGCGAAGGTCTCTTTCTCTTGTTCTGCACAGGAAACTGTTCTTTACCCGCAGTCTTGTCTGCAGATACACTGCTTGGTGTCGGCAGTGGGCATGTACCATTCTCCGTTCAGCAGAATACGGGGTGTCCCATTCTCACATGCGGGTGTACCACACAGTCTGCGAAACGGAGTATGGTGCCACTTGTAGCAGCGGTAATGTGGCTTCAACAGATGATTGCATGCAGCAGCAATCAAGCGAGGCCAGAAACACAGACACACTGACCATCAGAACGCGTTGTTGGAACCAAGTGTACGATTTGAAACACATGGTGTATTCAGCACACTCTAGAGGCGCTGCACGTGAAACCGAATGTCTATCCCTAGGGTTTGTTGTTGTTGTTGTTGTTGTTTTCACAGATAGCTGCAAGAACTGATAACTGGTATGTCGACCAGCATGTGGACCAGCAAAGGCTTTGTCAGTTTCCCGTACGGCAACCAAACACAACACACAAGCCAACATGGCGCCCTGAACACGTGATTTGTGGACTTGGGGCAAACCTGTAATTTATTACACATAATGCATTACTATTAACCCAAGTACCATGCAGCAAGTTTAGGTTTGTGCACCAGTGCCCTCACAAAAAAAAAATCATAATTCATTCTATCTGCATGGGTTTGAATTTGGCTTAGTGAGAATGTGCACTTTGATTTTACTCGCGTTTGCTGCAAGTAGAACCATCAATTAACACGTATTAGTAGTCTTCAGTGTGAACTCACTCCCTCTGTCAACACGATCAACGACGAAACATTCTGACTCGGAATATCAGCGTTTCCAACTTCATTAACTCGTTATTCAAATATAACTGACAGTAGACAGTAGCCTGCATTTTGCCTAGGACGCCAGAAGATCTGTGTATACCCGAAAGCCCTCCAACTGAATGACACCAGTGAGACTAAGAGGGGGTTTCCTAGCGAAAACGTCCGCGTGCGTCCGCGATCGCTGCGCGTAGTTATCCGGTTTCCGTGACCGCTCGCGAAGAGCGTAAGCGAACGTAAGCGAGCGGCCCGGGAAGGTAGTTCGCCGCGAGCAAAAGGTCACGTGGTCAGTTTTTATGTAAACAAAGATGGCGGCGCCCACCGAAGGCCTCGTTGAAGTGGAACTAAGAAATGGCTTAAAATGAATTTGCGGGTGGATGGAGACCTTCTGTCCCAACTTGTAATTGTGCAGAATAGTATATGAAAATAATTTGAGCTAATTGCACCGGGCCGTGGTCGCCAGTCATTCAGGGATATGTTGTGCGTGTTTGTGGGGAAGGAGTGGTCAAAGTGAGTACGTAGGGGTGCCTTACGTCTCCGTTTTGCATCGAGCAGAACATGCATACTAGCGGTATAGTCATGCTCCAAGCCAGTAATTATTGCTCCTCCTCAAAAACGTCGTCTTCTGCGCTCAAAAGATGACTGATAGCTGCGAGCACTAGAGTTTTCTTCTTCCTTTTCAGCCTTTCCAACAACCGTGTTCGTGATTCAGCCGCCATTTTGAAAGCGCCTTTTTCTAATTGGCCGTTTCCCAACGAGGAAAAGCGTCCTCCGCAAGCGCCCGCGAGCGCATTTGCGTAAGCAACGCGGCCTAAGTTTAGAATGCAACTCAGCCGTGCGACATAGGAGCGCGAATTCCAAAGTGAATGGTGGTGAGGGACATCGAATCTGGACAGATCACTCAGCGATCGATGTCAGGATGTGTGACCTAGGACACAGTGCTCCTGTACCTAACAAGCACTGCTTACTGATCGATGTCAGGATGTGTGACCTAGGACACAGTGCTCCTGTACCTAACAAGCACTGCTTACTGATCGATGTCAGGATGTGTGACCTAGGACACAGTGCTCCTGTACGTAACAAGCACTGCTTACTGATCGATGTCAGGATGTGTGACCTAGGACACAGTGCTCCTGTACCTAACAAGCACTGCTTACTGATCGATGTCAGGATGTGTGACCTAGGACACAGTGCTCCTGTACCTAACAAGCACTGCTTACTGATCGATGTCAGGATGTGTGACCTAGGACACAGTGCTCCTGTACCTAACAAGCACTGCTTACTCAAGTCACGGACAGTTTAACCTTCGCCGTACGCCGTGGGTAAAAAAAACATACCCACACCTTCATTCAAAGTTACACAACTCTGTCAATTTTCAATGCACATCCACACAATTTCATGACTTTGTCCATAAGATATGCGGCTATTTGCCCAGCAAACATTGTGTTGATTTGTTGGTAAACAAGATAGTTATTCAAAAACAAACAACGTTGTATTAAACGAACATTCACCAAAAACCGTTCTCGAAATGTTCACCGGAAGCTAGCGTCTCACCGGTTACATATATGCTTTTCACAGACTTGACTGACCGCGGCATGACTTGACTGGCCGTGGCAAGCCGGACGCAAATACCGCTATTCGATTTCAAAACCACAGCTGATTCTACCTAAAAAGCATCGCGTGCTCAAATCGAAGACGGTTTCGATGTTGTCAAACTAAAATCTTTAACATGTAGCTGAATCCAATCGAGTCACTGCAGTCGTCTGCTAAGGGAGCAGCGGGTGGCAGCGCATTCCTTGTCAAGACCTCCGATTCAACAGAAGCTCCTTGAATCGTGTGAATTATGCAGGCTGTTATCAAATGTAGCTGTTGGTGGAAGGACACTTTAATCGATGTACGTGCACACGTGTGAGCGTGCTTTGTTCTTGTCGTTCTGACGATTGTAAGAGCAGAAATTCTGAAGTATACGAACTACATTTTTTTAATGAAATTCCACAGAAAGTTTCTTTCGATAATGTCTTTTCTTTTCTTTCCTTTTAATTCAAATGCTTTTTTGTATCTGTCTCTACAGATTTGTATCTGTCTTTTTGACGATTCTAATACCAGAAATCCGAAATACGAACTATTTTTTTTTTTAATGAATTTCTACAGAAAGTTTCTTTTGTTCAAATGCTATTTACATCGACGTGTATTCTTCCTTTTCTGAGTTTTTAGAGGGGAAGTCATATCAGTAAAGCACTAGAAAGCAATTTTACACAATTAAAGCAACTATATAGAGAAAGAATTATCTATCAATAAATAAAAAGTTATCAAATGTGTGTGTGTGTGTGTGTGTGTGTGTGTGTGTGTGTGTGTGTGTGTGTGTTCTTCTTTTTTACTATTGTAAGACTGGAAAATGAGAAATTACAACCTACATTTTGTATGATCGTAAGACAAAAAATGTCGAAATACAAATATTCTATATGAAATTTACCTCTCTTTTTTTGGTTTGTTTTTGTTTGTGATGTGAAGAAGCCTAACGCACTAGAAAGCAAGTGAATATAACTTTCTGTAACAAACACCAATTCTTTTACGACAATAGCTACTAACAAAAAGAAAAGAAATACATATAAAAATAATGTAATGTTGAACATAAAACAGTTACCTTAATAAATGGATTAATAAAAGTATCGCATGAATAACTGGATACTTTAAGTATTTAGATAAATGCTCAAATAAATAATTAGAATAGTGCTTGATTAAATACTTAGATGATAACCTTAACTGAATGAATAAACAAACAAATGAATAGATAAATAAATGATTGATAGAGTAAATAAATACATAATGAATAAAAACTTAAATAATTTCCAAAATAATTTATCAAAGAAAAACAAGCCAATAGAAAAATAGTTAAAGAAATAAATAAGCGTTGCTAAATGTTAAAAGTATGTTGAAGCGCATTATATAAATTCCTGGCGGCCAGACCCGTTTTGCACACGGATTTCTGTATCTCTGTGTGATGCGGTTCTTACTACATCTGTGTTACTGCACTCTGTGCTGCGGGTTTTTATTACATCTGTTTTTCTAAACTGTGTGATACGGTTCTTACTACATCTGTCTTGCTACATTTTATAATACGGTTCTTACTACATCTGTCTTGCTACATTTTATAATACGGTTCTTACTACATCTGTACTGCTACACTATGAGACCGTTCTTACCAGATCTGTGTTACTGCACTGTGTGATACGGTTTTTACTACATCTGTGTTCATGCACGGCGTTACGCGATTTTACTGCATCTGTGTTGCTATACTGTTTGATGCGGTTCTAACTAAATCTGTGTTACTGCACCGTGTGATACAGTTCTCGCTACATCTGTGTTAGTGCACCGTGTGATACGGTTCTCGCTACATCTGTGTTAGTGCACCGTGTGATACGGTTCTCGCCACATCTGTGTTAGTGCACCGTGTGATACGGTTCTTACGACATCTGTGTTAGTGCACCGTGTGATACGGTTCTTACGACATCTGTGTTAGTGCACCGTGTGATACGGTTCTCGCCACATCTGTGTTAGTGCACCGTGTGATACGGTTCTTACGACATCTGTGTTAGTGCACCGTGTGATACGGTTCTCGCCACATCTGTGTTAGTGCACCGTGTGATACGGTTCTCGCCACATCTGTGTTAGTGCACCGTGTGATACGGTTCTTACGACATCTGTGTTAGTGCACCGTGTGATACGGTTCTCGCCACATCTGTGTTAGTGCACCGTGTGATACGGTTCTTACGACATCTGTGTTAGTGCACCGTGTGATACGGTTCTCGCCACATCTGTGTTCGTGCACCGTGTGATACGGTTCTTACGACATCTGTGTTCGTGCACCGTGTGATACGGTTCTCGCCACATCTGTGTTAGTGCACCGTGTGATACGGTTCTCGCCACATCTGTGTTAGTGCACCGTGTGATACGGTTCTTACGACATCTGTGCTAGTGCACCGTGTGATACGGTTCTCGCTACATCTGTGTTAGTGCACCGTGTAATACGGTTCTCGCCACATCTGTGTTAGTGCACCGTGTGATACGGTTCTTACGACATCTGTGTTAGTGCACCGTGTGATACGGTTCTTACGACATCTGTGTTAGTGCACCGTGTGATACGGTTCTTACGACATCTGTGTTACTGCACCGTGTGATACGGTTCTTACGACATCTGTGCTAGTGCACCGTGTGATACGGTTCTTACGACATCTGTGTTAGCTTGCACCGTGTGATACGGTTCTTACGACATCTGTGTTACTGCACTGTGTGATACGGTTCTTACTACATCTGTGTTAGTGCACTGTGTGATACGGTTGTTACTACATCTGTGTTACTACACCGGAGACCTGCGACTGGTTCTCTAAATTAACCGCCATTTCCAACGCTCTGCCGCACAACCTACGGCTACGGTTTGAGACAGCAGCAGTGTTCCGTCAGGACCTATCGTGATCTCGACATCGGACGGTTGTAGGTTCGATTCCAGAGACTGACGACATAATTTTATATAACATAATTGTAAAGAACATCTTTCTTCTTCTCTTCGACAACAAGCAGACGGCGTATATCGTCGTTCACTCTGAAAATTGCGGAAGTCGATTTTGGACGTTTTTGAGATTTATATGCTAATGACCTCATTCATTTAGAGGTCTTGGCTCGATTGGTGAGGTCCATTTGTATGTTTGAAGGTCGGAAGCGGGTCAAAACAGCGTTTGAAAGTTTGCGGCACATTTTTACACGAGAATATTGCGGATGTCTTCTCCTGAAAAAGTGCGTATGTCTAAATGAAAGAATTTATAATGGAAAAGTTGCGTCAGTCGATCGCAGGAAAAATGCCGAAGTCCTCCTAAGTCCTAGTACGGACTTCGGCGATAGAAAAGTTTGCATGGTAAAGTTGCGTACGTCTTTGAAAAATTGCGAAAATCTTTATCGTTTTCAGTACTTTTGAAAAATTGCGGAGGTGACGCTGTAAAGTGCGTGCGTGTGCGCCTCTGTGTGTGTGTGTGTGTGTGTGTGTGTGTGTGTGTGTGTGTGTGTGTGGTCAAAGCAGTAACACTGTTTTTGCTTTCTAATGAAAATGTATGTGCAGGAGAAACATTTCCGAATATTTCATTGTGATTTTGGTTTGGACAAAATTGGGTAACTGCCAGTGAAAAATAGCCGAAATCGACCACGCTTTATATTTTTGGTAAAACTGCGTATATCAACCAGCACAATTGCGTAAGTCTGTATTTTGGTTGGAAATTGAGTAATTCGCTTACGTTACAATTTTTTTTTCCAAAATGCAGTTCACTATGATAACTACTAAACTTTACTTACCAAATAGAATAAACGATTATGAAACGTCCAGCAAAATTTCTTTTCGATTTGATAATAAAGATTCAAAGAAATTAGGGTTTTGTTGTTGTTGTTGTTGTTGTTGTTTGTGCTTCTCTTGAAAAGTGAGGAAAATCGGCTTCCGCAATTTTTCCGTGTAACGACGATATACAATAATTGTAAAGAACGTCTTCCTTCTCTTCGACAACAAGCAGAACACCTATTGTTTTCATTTCAACACCTATTGTTTTCATTTCAGTTTAGCTCTCCCTACAGCGATTGGTGGAGAGCCGTGCGGTAGCCTTGGATGTACCGCCAAGGGAAAGGACGTTGATATTTTTGTAAACAAAGGTGATACCCACGTAAACACTGCTACAGTTCCTGTCTAAAACCCACCGGGCATATAAAATTCCACTGCCCTTGACATTGCGGTAAACCAGCCAAGCCGGTGCGGTCCCATGAGCGTTTGACTTTTGTCTGCTGATTCCTTGCTGCCAAGCCGTGAAATCCTTTCGGTTATAGCTCAGCCGAAGATTACGCGAAAACGGTAACTGATTTGAAATCATTTTATGACTGTCACTAAATATCATTATGCACGAACGCAGGCCGATTTGTAGACACAGACCTCGCAAATTTAACGAAAGATTCGCCAAACGGGAAGTCGTCTGCTACTGAGATCATTTCTGCAGCGGCAGGTAGCGATACTGATAGGACTCTGGAGCAAGCAGATGATAAGAGAGCTCATAGAAATGGAGCAGACGTTTCTAAGATGAACACGACCAACTGCCCAGAAAATGCAACAAACATTTCACGTACATACCTATACCAAAGAAGTCATTGGAAATTTTCAAGCGGGAGCGGCCGTTCACCGCTTTCATATGGAGCGACGTTTGCACCAAAGCAGCTTTCGGCTTTGCACCAAAACTGAAGCTTGGTTTTACAACTCAGCTTTTACGCGAAAACTCGGTTTTTAACACTGAGATTAATCACTAAGGTAGGTTTCATGAACTGATATCATAGTTTCGTACGTGCTAAACAACAACAACAACAAAAGTGCGATGCATGTACTGTTCAACAACAAGCTTCAGCCTACACGCCCGCTTCGTGCAAACGGCGCCTCATAATTTTTTTTTCTTGTAAACAAGCCGGGAGGGAGAACTGTTTCCGATATGTTGGTTTTAAACTTTAGTTTTCAGAGTTGAAATGAAAGCAAAACTATTATAGGTTGATTTTCAGGGGGTATGGCCGTCGGTGTAGTTCTCCGAAGGTGACAGAAAAGAAAGTGGTAGCCAAAGGCCGAAAGCCGCGACCTTTCTTCTCTGTCACCTCCCTCTAACTACACCTACGGCCCTACTCCCGAAAACCAACCTATAGTAGTATAGTGTTAATCATATTTACAGTGTACTGATAGTGAATGATAGACAATGTAGAACAGGTTTACAGAAATATACGCTCAGGAAGCAGCAGGAACTGTCAATGCTCGGGTCGTGAGTTCGAATCCCGGCAGGGGCCTAATTAGCGTGCTGGCCATTTTCTCTTTGTCTAGTCATTGATATCACCCACACTCACTCCAAAACACCCGTGCCCACTCATCCACCCACTCATCCGGCCACTCATCCACCCACTCATCCACCCACTCATCCACCCACTCATCCGCCCACTCATCCACCCACCCATCCACCCACTCATCCACCCACTCATCCGCCCACTCATCCACCCACTCATCCACCCACTCATCCACCCACTCATCCGCCCACTCATCCACCCACCCATCCACCCACTCATCCACCCACTCATCCACCCACTCATCCACCCACTCATCCGCCCACTCATCCACCCACTCATCCACCCACTCATCCACCCACTCATCCACCCACTCATCCGCCCACTCATCCACCCACCCATCCACCCACTCATCCACCCACTCATCCACCCACTCATCCGCCCACCTCATCCACCCACTCATCCACCCACTCATCCACCCACTCATCCGCCCACTCATCCACCCACCCATCCACCCACTCATCCACCCACTCATCCGCCCACTCATCCACCCACCCATCCACCCACTCATCCACCCACTCATCCACCCACTCATCCGCCCACTCATCCACCCACTCATCCGCCCACTCATCCACCCACTCATCCGCCCACTCATCCACCCACTCATCCACCCACTCATCCACCCACTCATCCACCCACTCATCCGCCCACTCATCCACCCACCCATCCGCCCACTCATCCGCCCACCCATCCACCCACTCATCCACCCACTCATCCACCCACTCATCCGCCCACTCATCCGCCCACTCATCCACCCACCCATCCACCCACTCATCCACCCACCCATCCACCCACTCATCCACCCACTCATCCGCCCACTCATCCACCCACTCATCCGCCCACTCATCCACCCACTCATCCGCCCACTCATCCACCCACTCATCCACCCACTCATCCACCCACCCATCCACCCACTCATCCACCCACTCATCCACCCACTCATCCGCCCACTCATCCACCCACTCATCCGCCCACTCATCCGCCCACCCATCCACCCACTCATCCGCTACCACTAGACGGAATTCTGTCCCAACTCTAGAATCTGTGAGGTTCTGCAGGAAGCATTATTGGCTTTTCTGGAAGAGTATAATTATAGAAACATACACGCACGCGTGTGTCTGAATTGTGATGAGAGACAACAGTGCAAAGAGCTACGACAAGCTCAGTATTCAAGTACTTGAACCAATCAGTACACCTGTTATTACTCAGCACAGGGTTCACGTGTTGTCTCCCTTCTCATGGCTCCACATTGGGCATACCTACATCACCCATTCCCATCTGTTGAAGGGGGAGGATCCCCCTTGGTGTGTCCCATGCCACGAGTCTTTTACTGTTGAGCACTTCCTAAATTCATGTACGGATCTCACTGAGATCCGTGCCAAACATTATTGTGCAGATTCACTGAAGGTGCTGTTCAGGGATGTCCCTCCCGACAGCATCTTCAGTTTCCTGAAAGAGGTCAACCTGTTCTATAAAGAGTAGACTTCAAATATTCAGTCTTTCACTGACCACCTTTTTTTTTTTTTAGACCCGATAGATTTTTCATATTTATTTACATCTTGTTTTAAAGTGGGAATTTTTATGTTTTATAGGACCTGGCAGGAAGGGACTTTCATGAGCCGCGAATTAGCCTTTGTTGCTTGCGCGGCGTTAAGCCCTAAATAACTAACTAACTAACTCCCTTCTCATGCCTGGGGGTGCATGTGCAACAGTGGAACGATAGATATTGATATAGTATGATAGTCGACAGTATAGTAGTAGAAAGAGGAGTAATATTGATTTTTATATAGAAGTTATACAAACATGACAAGTTCACGCAGCGGAAGGATATAGGCAACGTTAGGAGTCAGTACAAAGTTAACTCCCGCAAAAGCCAGAGTTGTCCTCCGTTCTACATCCCACGGCACGGATCTGGAGGACAAGTTCCTCTGTTGCATGTAATAATAATAATAATGAACCGCCTCTTTTTATCTTAAATTTGCTCAGTATGACCTCTAAACATCGACAGTTTAACCGCTAAAAATTGAGAAAGCATATTTGATATTATTACCCCAAAATACAAGAATGAGCTAAAAATTAATGAAACTAAAATGTAAGAAATTCAAATAAAATCGGACAGAAAACTGAAATCAAATGTCAAAATACAATGTTTGTCAAAAGAAAATAGTTTTCAAGATGCTTTTTTTCGCAAAAAAAGGCAGAAAGTTTTAAGTCGGGCGCAAGATATGTCTGAACTGCCAATCTTTCTAGATCAAGACATTGTGAAGCTGAACAATACAGCCCAGGATGTTCTTTAAAGATACATTCCACAACTTGGTTACGCTCACAGATCGACCTAAGCTTATCATGGTGACAAAAATATGGTCTCATTTAGATGTGAGCAAAATCTGAGCCAATTCCAGGCCGTCGTTGCAAAGATATGAGCCAAAATGCAAGGCTATCGGCGATCGTGGCTAACCTCATTGTGTTGAGCCATAATACGGTCATTGGTATCACGTGACACCTAATCACCCGACAACTGTAAACCGCGACGCCGGCTGGCCGGCATCCCGTGTAGTCACAGGTCAGCGTCAATCTGACCTACTTACAATTTGCACGTGTAGCACGCCTAGCACACGTGTGAACTACTGGCACAGCTAACGCTGCAGCAATACTAACTGACGACATGAGAAAATCCATTGTTCACAGGCACATCCGGGTGGTCTTCTAAAGGGACGTCTCCAGTTTGTAAGCGCAGACGACAATTTTAGACACGATGGGTGTTACATATAAATTCGAGCAGGGAGTACAGTTCATATGGGGTCAATGGCAACATTACAAGTTTAACGTGCTGTAAGATAGCCTTTGGAGAACACCAGTAGTGGCGGCGCCTGTGCTAAACTTTTTTTTTTTTTTTTTGACACAGTGGGAGTTGATCAAGCTGTGGTGTGTACCTTTGTTTTCCATACGCTATTGCACTTTCACTGCAGGGGTCATGAACTCAGATCCCAGCTGGGGCCAAATAAGTATTTGTGCTGGCCCTTTCTCGATGCCTCGTCTTTGCTATCAGTATCAGGTGGTACAGGACGTTAGACTCCAGAACACCCACCCACCCTCTCTCCATACGCTGCCCATGACCCCCCATCACTCTGAAGGAGGACACGCGAACCATAAAGAAACCTTTACTCGTGATAACCCTTGTCAAATTAAATTATCCATCAAGGAAATGTCTGTGTCTTCTTCTCGGTCTTGTTCGTTGGTTTTACAGGAAGGTGTATACTGAAGGTATGGCGCTCACCAGAATACGAACAGTCTTCCTCTTGGCCGCTGTGGTCAACGCATTACAGCCTGAGGGAACGGCACGGCCAGAACATTCTGGAACTAAGTACGAACTGTCGCCTGATGAACTCCATCCTACGACATCTGTGACGACAAGAACGCAAAAAGACCCACGTGAAAACAGTGCCATGTTACATACGCATCGAAATGTTGCATCATTTACATCGCTTAGATTACTCTTAGATAAGCTGCTTCAGCCAGACGAAATGGGTATAACTCAGCAACTAAAAGAAATGGGTATAACTCAACAACCACAAGAAATGGGTACAACTCAACAAACACAAGAAATGGGTATAACTCAGCAACCAAAAGAAATGGGTATAACTCAACAACCACAAGAAATGGGTACAACTCAACAAACACAAGAAATAGGTATACCTCAACAAACACAAGAAATGGGTACAACTCAACAAACACAAGAAATGGGTATAACTCAGCAACCAAAAGAAATACGTATAACTCAACAACCACAAGAAATGGGTACAACTCAACAAACACAAGAAATGGGTATAACTCAACAAACACAAGAAATGGGTATAACTCAGCAACCACCAGAAATGGGTATAACTCAGCAACCACAAGAAATGGGTGTAACTCAACAACCACAAAAAATGGGTATAACTCAGCATCCACCACAAATAGGTATAACTGAACAAACACATGAAATGGGTATAACTCAACAAACACAAGAAATGGGTATAACTCAGCAACCACAAGAAATGGGTATAACTCAGCAAACACAAGAAATGGGTATAACTCAACAAACACAAGAAATGGGTATAACTCAACAAACACAAGAAATGGGTATAACTCAACAAACACAAGAAATGGGTTCACCGAACAAATCACTGGGATTTGGGAGAAATCCGGACCCGCCTAAAAATGAACAGCCCGCAATTCTCAGCTCCTCAGGGGTCAGCGTAATTTCGGGTCAAGCTAGAAATGATACTGTACTAGAACCCGAGCAAATGAATGCATTGTCACCTCATCCTGTACAGCTGACGTCATCAGATATAGACAGGATACATTCTCTGTCAGAACCTGGTGGGCGGACTGAAAAGCTAAATCATTCTGACTGTGACGACGGTCAGGTAAGTCATATGCGTTTGTTCCGTCTTCAGTTTGACTGCTGAGCGTGTAAGGATGTTTTTCCCCTGCTGGACTGTGAGCCACGGCACTGGATGCTAGTGTATGTTTGTGTGTGTGCGTGTACCTGTGCACAGTGTGTGTGTGTGTGTGTGTGTGTGTGTGTGTGTGTGTGTGTGTGTGTCCGTAGTAAACCTTAACATTGGCAATTTCTCAGAATCTACAAACAGCAGAGGTACTAAAGCATGCTGACAGACAACCGTAAGACCTTTCAATACTTATCATTTTGAATAACCTTGACTCAAGGTTAAGGTCACTGAAGCTGTCTCTTTGAAAATTTTACATTTGCGTTTTCTCGGAATCTGCAGATACCAAAGGTTTAAACTTGTTTAAAATGATGATAGACATTAATAAGAACTTTACAGATATACATGCATTCAATGGCCGTGTTTCAAGGTCAAGGCGCCAAGCCCGGCATGCTGATAGACAGTGATAAGACCTCTGCACACATACCATTTTAAGTGACCTTGACTCAAGGTCAAGGTTATTAAAGCAGTCTTTTTGGAAATTTTACATTTGCATTTTCTCAGAATCTAGAAGAACCAGAAACATCAAACTTTGCATGATGATAGACATCGGCAACATCTTTACTACCATACCTATGTTCAGTGACTTTTAGTCAAGGTCAAGGCCATGCAAACTGTTGTTGGGAAACCTTAACCTTGGCATTTTCTAGGAAACAACGAAAATTAGAGGCACCAAACGAGGCATGATGATAGACAGCAATGAGACCTGCGCAGTCATTACCTTTTTGAATGACCTTGACAGAAGGTCAAGGTCATTAAAGTTGTCTGCTGTGAATATTACTATTACCGTTTTCGGAGGAGCTACAAATACGAGAGGCATTGATGAGATCTTATTTGAATGACCGCTCAGCCCACTGGCAGCATTCCTTCCAACCCTGCTCAGCTCACCTGCGGAGTCCCTCAGGGCTCCATACTCGGCCCTGTTCTGTTCACTCTCTACACTATGCCCCTCATCCACATCATCAACCGTCATAACATACAACACCACATGTTCGCAGACGACACTCAACTCCACACCAGTAGTAAACCAGAAAACACACATCACCTTGCCCTCATCACATCAGAATGTTATGCAGACATTAAAAAAAAACTTGATGACTGAGAACAAGCTGCAGCTTAATGGTGATAAAACAGAAGCAATGCTTATTGGCACTTCACAGAAACTGGCATCTCTTTCTGTCAACTCCCTTCAACTAGAGGACACCCTCTCCATTCCCTTCTCTGACTCTGCCAAAAATCTTGGGGTAACACTTGACAGCACCCTGACCATGAAAAAGCACATTGCCCAGATCTCACAGTCCTGCCATTTCCAACTCCTTCGAATTTCTTCTGCCGCAAGTACCTCTCCACCGATGCAACAGCCAAACAGGTCACTTCACTCGTTCTGTCTCGTCTTGACTACTGTAACTCTCTGCTGGCTGGTCTCCCTGCTTCATCCATTCTCCCGCTTCAGCGCATCCAGAACATTGCTGCTCGCCTTGTCCTTCGCTTGAAAAAGTCCGACCACATCTCTCGTGCACTCTGCTCTCTGCATTGGCTTCCACTCTCTCAAAGAATTAAATACAAGATCTGCACCCTCTGCTACAAGTGCATCCATAACTCCGCCCCATCCTACCTGTCTGATTTGTTGGAACTCTACACTCCGTCACGTTCCCTCCGGTCTTCATCCGATACCCTGATATTCAGAACCCCACGTACTAAACTTTCTTTTGTTGGCTCTCGAGCCTTCTCCTACGCTGGTCCAAAAGCCTGGAATTCTCTGCCTCTTTCGCTCCGCCAGTCAACCTCCCTCGAAACCTTCAAAACAAACCTAAAAACCTACCTGTTTTCATCTTAAAGCACCGTCTAACCTCCCTCCGTCTTTCTCCATCTCCTTATTAAGTACCATACATGCAGTTACCCTGGCCCTGAACCTTGACTTTTATCTTTCCCTTTACCTGTACTCTTAGAACTGCCTTACAAGTAGATTACAGCGCCATATAAATAAATTATTATTATTATTAATGACCTTGACCCCAAGATGAAGAACACCAGAGACAGCTTACTTGGCCTGATGATAGACAGTCGTAAGAGCTTTACAAAAGTACTCTTTTGAATGACCTTGACCCATTTCACAAGGGAGCCATGGGCGCTTCTGCCTCTCTAGTTATTATTATTTTCCGACGATATCAAACCGTGGAGGCGAGAGGAAGAAAGTCAGAAAGATGGTTAGAATACGCTCCTACAGTACAGTCTACTTAAACTGTCCTCCATTCTGTCTCAGAAAGGGGAGCCGGGGTGGTCGAATGGTAGAGCGTTGGACTTCTAATGCTCGGGGCGTGAGTTCGATCCCGGCTGGGGCCAAATATTTGTGCTGGCTTTTTCATCGTTGCCCCGTCTTTGATATCACCCTATGTGGTGGAAAAGGACGTTAAACCCCCAAACACCCCCCCCCCCCTGTCTCAGAAAAATACACAAGGTTATAACTATAGAACGTCCAACGCCTTGTGACTCACTTGTGACCGAGATAACTCTTCCGAGAGATTATTCAAAGACATCAGTATACAATAGCGATAGTGTAATATCAATATGCCAGATTAGCTGTTTTAGGTAGATGGGGAGAGCTGGGTGTAACAGGCAGATGTACTTTGATAGCTAAACCTCTGTTAAGTCTGTCTGTGTGCATCATGAGTTCGTTGCACTGCCGAGTTGTATGTAAGCCGAGGGGATGTAAACATCGTGTGTGTGTGTGTGTGTGTGTGTGTGTGTGTGTGTGTGTGTGTGTGTGTGTGTGTGTGTGTGTGTGTTAAGCGCAGCGAGTCCTTGGAAGTTGGAGAACGGCGCTCTATAAAAGCCCTGTATTATTATTTTATTATTATTTATTACTTCCCATATGTACTTATATATTCATATATTCATATATATATACCATATGTTCATTTCACTCCCGGGCACTTCTAGTCACAGCTTGCATTGACCTGGGACACCTGCTTCCTCAAGCGTGTTAGAACTGTTGTTAAGCGTTACACACGTGAGTAACAAATCTACCTGAAGAACAGGCATGTTTACACCGAGCAGTTTATTTATTTAGTGACAGAAGGGGAAAAAAGGCAGATTTTTTTCCTTTAAACGTTTCCTTTTAAGAGTACATTCATGTGCATGTCCAGCACCTCATGGAGCCACATGGTACGGTGCAATGGAACAGGGCCAGCAACTCTTTTAAATGTTCCTGGGTGATCTCCCTTAACCAGTCCTTCGGTGTGGTACTGAGGGTGGACGAGGTGTACCTGGAACAAGGCGAGGACCAGGACAGTGACGACACGCTGACTGTCTACCAAGGTTCTCATGCTGATCCTGAGATGATGTTACAGCGACTCACTGGTGACCATCCATCTATCAGCGAACAATATGCAAATAGGATGGGAGGTCCCGTCCAATCATACAGTGTCCCTGTCACCGTTGTCGTCATTCCCAGCAACAAAGTATCACTCCACGTCATCACGAATAGACGAGACTTAGCCGAAGGGACATAAAGACGTCAGAGACCCGACGATCAAATTTTCATACACAGCAATCCCCCTGAATGACATTCCTCCAAAACTTGCTGATGGCCGCTTCAACTGTAGCCCACCGCACGTGATACCCACAGTACTGCGCTGTGACCTAGTTAGGCAGTGTGCAGAGGGTGAGGATGAAGACTTCGACTGTGCTTACAATAATACTGTTTATTGTGGTAGAGGCCTACTGAAGTATCACAGCGAATGTTATCGGTTTGTGTTTCCAGGAAAGCCGATTTTTCCGCATGATATAGGGACAGAAAGTTCGCATTTGGCAAAGGTTGGACTCGATCTTTTAACCCCACTAGACCCAGTCTTGCTCACTCTAGCATCGCGTGTCACAACACTAAGCGGCTATGAGGGTTTAGCAATTAACGCGTTCAAAGTGAGAACAAACACACTGGAAGCTGGTCATCTGTTCCGATTTCTGTGGGCATGGACACTACCGGACACCCGTGCTGTACAAGTGAGTTACGGCGAGCCTGTCGGTGTTCTCGGTGAGTCGCACTTAAACTGTGGAGTCGTCCGCCACACACCCTGGCTTCACATCCAGCCCGTCAAGTGCGCCACGAGAGGGAGATATGCTTACGTGTGTGTCCATCTCAGCGGAATTCCTTCACAACTATTCCGTCCCAAGGACTTTTTTCAGCTATTGCGAGCACAACAACCTCCGGACAAGTTTCCTACAAAACAATGTGCAAACGGGATATTTACTCAACCTTTCCATCCGTGTCCTGTGGCGACGGCGCAAAACATACCGCTTTCCACCGATGTGGGAACACTTCCTCAGTTTCAGTGTGATAATGGTGTCAACGTGCACTACAGTCTAACTTGTGACGGCATCGACGACTGTGGCGATAACAGCGACGAGTACCGAAGATGTTGGGTGTTTAAAGATTTTGTAGGTAGTGACATGTTTCAGTGCAGAAGACAGAGGGAGTGGATCTCCGCCTCCAGGCGATGTGACGGTAGACCCGACTGCCAGGACTCGAGTGACGAAGAGTTGTGTACTGGGTGTTAGCACTGGTATGGCGTATTGTGAAGAGCTAGGCTGTGTACCGCTCAACTACACGGCGTCTCTTTCTGCCTGTTCTTCCTTCACACACCACGATCCGCACACGCTGCAGGAGGCTCTGCGTCTTGCACCTTTAGCCAGGATACGAACTCTGCGTTCTTTACCTGAGTCAGGGACTCAGAAGGATCGATCTGGACGGGTATGGAATGGCGACAGTTCAACCAGTGACAGGCGTACAGTGTCCCTGAGACTCATTTCAGATGTAAAGTGGGAGTCTGTATTCCCGTATACCTTGTGAAGAATGGACAGTGGGACTGTCCATCAGAAGATCCTGATGACGAGGAGGCAGAGATTTTGGATTGTCCTGGTTATTACCGTTGCTATCGCCATGACATGTGTCTACATAACGACTATCTGTGTGACGGCGTGTACCAGTGTCCCCTGAAGGACGACGAGCGTTACTGTAACCTGACCTGCCCGCCGGGCTGCACGTTCGAAGGTCTGGCACTCACGTGCAACCAGACGTTTGCTGTCTCCAGCACTGACGGGCCCCGCTGGGCACGGTACGTGGATTTGAGTGGAGTTACATTTCGTCGGGAACCTGTTCCAAAACATTATGATGTCACGTACCCCAAATATATAAGTAATCTGCTACAGATGCGGCATCTTCAGTTCCTCAATCTGTCTTCTTGTGGTCTGTACGGACTCATCATCTCCGAAAAATGTCGCCTAAAGGTTTTGGACTTGAGTTTTAATCACCTGAAAAACTTCACGGTGCTACACATCAGATTCTGTGAATATCTCACCCATTTATATCTTTCCAAAAACCCGATGGTCACAGACACTCACTCATCCATTCCTTTTGTCAGCTTGCGTCACTTGGACATTCACAACATAGGGATTAGTTACCTCAGTCCTGGCAGTTTCAGCTCCTATGACGCTCTACGGTTTATAGATATCAGAGGGAACCGCATCATCAGGATTCATCAAAATATATTTACTGGACTCCACAGACTTGACAATTTGCACACAGATGATCCCAGGCTTTGCTGTACGTTTTTCCACGACAACCCTAACGCCAGAACTGTCTGTCACGCACCAGACGATGAACTATCTTCGTGTGACGACCTGCTGCGGTCGGATTTCTTCCGTGGATTCCTGTGGACGCTGTCCGTGCTGACCATAACTGGCAACGTGTGGGTGCTGATCTACAGGTTGTGTCTGGAAGCGCTCGGTACGTCAAGAGGGTTTCGGATACAAGTGGCCAACCTGTGTGTGTCTGACTTCCTCATGGGCGTCTACCTATTGATTATCGGATCGGCGGACGTTGCCTACAGAGGTCAGTATCTGTGGAAGCACGATGCATGGACACAAAGTGTGGTGTGTAAACTGGCCGGGGTTTTGGCCCTCGTGTCTAGTGAAGTCTCGGCTCTCCTGGTTTGTATCATTACTGTGGATCGTCTGCTTGTGCTGCGATTGCCTCTCAAACGTCATCTGCACCTGACTCCACGCTACACGGCCCTGGCTTGTGGCGCCGCCTGGAGTGTAGGTGTGACTCTGGCTGCAATACCCTTGTTGCCGGTAATGACTGACTGGCAGTTCTACAGTCAGACCGCCATTTGCCTGCCTTTGCCCATCACTCTTCGGAAGTTCCCCGGGCAGCAGTACGCTTTTGGCGTGTTCGTCGTCTTCAACTTGGTTCTCTTCCTTGCCATCAGCTGTGGACAGCTGTTGATTTACCAGGCTGTGAATGACACACGTGAGGCGGCTGACATTCACCGTCACCAGCAGGATGTGGCCATCGCCCGCCGCCTCTTTCTCATCGTCTTCAGTGATTTTTGCTGCTGGTTCCCGATCGGTGTCATGGGCATTTTGGCTGAACGGGGAACGCCACTTCCTAGCGTGGTCAACGTGTGGGCCGCCATCTTTATGTTGCCGCTCAACTCGGCCATCAACCCGTTCCTGTACACGCTCAACACTATGCTAGAGAGACGGAGAAAATTCAAGGAAGAGGCCCGCGTCAAAGCCATGCTGGCCAAGCTGCACGCGGAGTTGGTCACGTGTCCTCCAGACAGGCTACAGGAGCTCGTACATCGTGGACAGAGACTCCTGGCACAAGCAAAGGGAAGAGAGTATGTTGTCAACATGACAGAGGCCGGGTTTATACAAGTGGTCAAGGACGTGCAAGAGGTGGGAAAGAAGATCCTGCTGGCTGAGGCGTCCAAGGAGGGAGAGTCGGACACGGCGAACTGTGACAGCACGACACAGGCAGACCAGAGAGAGACGGGGTTAGAGGAGAGACTGCAGACACTTGATCAGCTGTGTCAACAACTCCTGAACCTCGTCCCAGCTTCCAACACCATCTCTTTCCAACGGCCAGACAACACCTCTCACAAAGATTTTTAACCGGTATTTTATGATTGTGTAAATAATTATGTGTATTGTGTCGTAGTTTATTGGCCGTCGTCGGTTTAATTTATTAATTAATTCTTATTCACAAAGGTGTGTATGTGCTTAGTAGTAGCATCTTGTATATGTGTGGTGATGATGTGTTCGTTTCTTACTCATCAGTTTAATCTTCGTATAATTATTATTCAGAAAGTGTTTTCACAATAAGGTGCCCCTGATTACAGAAAATACACTACACGAGTTTGTTGATATATCCTGCCAGCTTTACTGAAATCAACAAACGAGTTTGGTTTGGTGTACTTTTCGTAATCGGGGGCACCGAAGTTGTCAAATTATTTATACCACGTCCCTACCGGCATTTCTTTGATTTGAAAGCTGACATCGGCAATCCAACTGCTTCACACAGAATCTCTGACTGAGGTATTTGACTTCGGTGCTTTATCCATAGGCTTTGAGAAGCCAGCAGGTCCATTTCAAAGCCTCCGTCTGACGATCGTCACAAACACGACTGATCGTGGATAAAACACAACAAAAGATCAAGAATTTCACGTCAAGCGACTGGCAAAGCTCCTTCGTCTGTATTCTCTTACGAAGTCGAACGACGTCATGTAAAGTATTCTTCAGTCACTTTTGACGTGATATCGTGACGTAAATCCTTCAGCCAGAACACACTGCTGGAAAATTGCTAGGGGCAGTGCATGTACAGGTTTTAGTACATCGTAAATTCACGTGTGATTGTTATGGGTACAATGTTAAACCACGCGTGGTGAATTATACATTTTTAAACTATGACCTGTAATAATGGTAGAGTGGTATAAACATTGTTAAAGCGTTATTTGTTTGTCTGTATAAAGACACACTAAAGTTGTTTGAACTTGAACCACTTTCAAATACCACGTCCGACAAACATTTCAAACTGTGTTCAAAAAATATATCTCACTCAGATTTGACACGGTCGACATAACACTTAGGTGTAAATGTGTACCACTGTATTCACCTTGCAAGTTTGTTTTGAATATGTGTGGAATATTTTGAAAACGTTCAATTTTGTATCAGACCGTTTCATTTTTTTTTATTTTTTATTTTTTTTTTGGGGGGGGGGGGGGTCTGTTTATGACTTCATTTTCCCATGAAAAGGTAAAAAGACTATGGTTGTGTACGAGTATGTGATGGCTTCTGAAATACGCGATTGTTCTCGTTGTGATTTCTGTAATTTTCCTTCGCTGTCAAAATGGCCCAGTATGTTGCATGTAACAGCCTCCCTCAGGAAATACGGCACAGTCAATCTGCCCAGTCCTTCAAACACGCCCTTAAAACGCATCTGTTCACATCAGCCTTCACATAAATGATTCAGCCCGTTCCCATCACCAACCCGTTGTCTTTGCAGTGTGTATGATGGATGTAGGTGTGTATCGGATGTTGGTATGTATGTAGGTGTCAGTGCTTGTTTATATGACTGACTGTATGTCTGACTATATGTATGTAGTGTATGTATCTATGTATGTACGCTTTTATTCGTATTTATTTAGTTGATTATTTATCTATTACTCAGTTATACCCTTGATGTCCTTCGTCTGATTTCACTTTTCTTTTCATTGACTTTGTTTTGTGATTTTGGTTTGCGTTTTACCAAAAATCCTCTATACAATAATATTGTATATTATAGGATCTTTGGTTTTACTGTCCATGTACTGTGAAGCTGTCTTTTTGTTTTGTAATATGTTAATATTACTTTGTGTCAAATACGCCCCCCCCCCCCCCCAATAAAAAAGGCTATATATAATTTTTCAACGATTCCCATTTTACCTCATTTCATCTCTCTCTCTCTCTCTCTCTCTCACACACACACACACACACACACACACACACACACACACACACACACTTGCAATTATAATCAGTTTTCGCCCATCAATCGTATTTTATCAAAATGTTCACACGACCATCATGCAGCAGTGCCAAATGTATACTACTACTACTCCTACTACTACTACTACTACTTATGATAGCATTTACACGGCGTCAGTCTCTTGAGATCAGTCGCTGTTTACAATGGACATTCAAACAACAAACTGGAACTCTCAGTGACAATGATATTATTACAGGTAAGATAATTTGGTTGAAATATTTTATTAGCAATGCAGCATCTCTACTGCCAATGGTCGGCTCTCGCTTGTCAACTGTCTAGTTGTACATAAAAAAACCCGGATGTTTGAAGAAAAGAAAGTTGGTGTAAAGTAATAATATAATGCGACAGTCTCAACGAAACATGCCTAATGAAACGAATTAACGTAATAAAAGAAAGTCTGTCAGAAAGTCAAAGTTCAACGTTGAATGTAGGAGACTTCAACTCCCCTGACCCATAATAATAATAATACATCATATCTATAAGGCGCCCGTCTCTGAAAGGCAGACTCTGCGCGCAAACACCCACACTACACACACGCACACACACACACCCACACTACACACACACACACACACACACACACACACAAACACACACGCACACACACACACTACACACACACACACACACACACACTACACACACACACACACACACACACACACTACACACACACACACACACACACACTACACACACCCACACTACACACACACACACACACCCACACTACACACACGCACACACGCACACACACTACACACACACACACACACTACACACACACACACACACACACACTACACACACACACACACACACACCCACACTACACACACACACACACACACACTACACACACACCCACACTACACACACACACACACACACACACACACACACACACACACACATGAACCCATGAACAATCGGTGATGGGCTGGTGCCTGTTGTTGCTGGATACACTCGGCTGTCGTGTTATCACGGGGCTCCATGTCGTGGGATGGCTGACTGACTGGATCTTTGCAGGATAGTTCCCCAGAGTAGCTAAGAGCCCCTGTAGGGCGAAGGACACAACTACACAGGGCCTCAAAATGCCGATATAATATTCCCTATTAGCCTCAGGCATCATAGTCACTTCAATCTAGTAACAATTACTACCATGAACAGACCATTCAAAGGCACGCACCTGACAGGGGTTTAAAAAATTTGAATGTTTCCTTTCCGCTCAGGCCTCACTGGAGTAATGCACGTCTATTTTCTCTGTAGGCCAGAGAGGCAGTCCTCTCAAATCCGCTTGCCTAACTTGTGTCCCACCTCTGTGGAAAAAGTCCCAGCTTCACTGGCTGCTTGCCTCTTTTTGTGACGGCCTGCCATGCGCCTAGACCTACCTAACACAAAAATCATGAAAATCAAGCTTTTTCATGAAAAAAAAAATCACTACTGATTAGCACACTTACCAAACAGGGTACCTCAAATGAACACCAAACATGACCCCACGGTCATTTTGTGTCCTTACACCTGTAGTGTCACGTGACCCAGGTTGTGCTGTGCTTTGCTTGGGGTGGTTGCTCATTATACATGAACTGCATGGTGCCAGTCCGCGGGGTGGCCGGCTGCATTAAGTGGGTCATTTCCAGTGTCTTCAGTCGATCTGCACGTGCTGCGCGGGGCCCACGTCACGACTAGCTCATGGTAGGGAAGTACCTAGCTGGCTGTTACTCGAAGTCTGATCATGCTAGAGTTTCCTGACCGGGGTCATCAGAAGAAAGTGCAACTGCTACATTACAAGTGTCCACGGATTAGGCATTTGGAGTATTTCTTTTTCACATGCTTGTAAAATCTTTGCCTGTCTGTATGTTTGTCTGTTTGTCTGGCCCTTAGCCGCGAAACAGTCTTTGTTGCTTGCGCGGCGTTAAACCCTAACTAACTAATGAACTAGCCAACGAACTAACTAACTAACTACAGTACTCCTCGCTTAAGGTGACCCCCCACGGGACCAAAAAAATTCTTGATCTTATCCGAGGGGCACCCTAAACAGTCCTCTGATAAGATCAACTACCAGTAAAAAACTTGATCTTATCCGAGGAGCTCAATATTTGGCGATTTTGTCATTTTTTCACATTTTAGACCGAAAGACTTTCCGCCAAAATATGTAATTCTACACACACACACACACACACACACACACACACACACACACACACGCGCGCGCGCGCGCGTACGTAAGCACAAACGAACGCAAATGCATATACCCCCTCCCCTTTTTTTTCCCGAACCCTGTGGATCCCCCCCCCCCCCCCGGCGCTGATGCCAAGCCCCCTCCAAACATCTTGCCCCTGTTACATGTTTGAGGGATGGTTGCACTGATGTTTCGTGAACTGCAAAAGTACTTCAACTTGCCTTCCGACTAAGCCTAGAAATTAACAAGGTCTCTCGCTCCCCCCCCCCTCCCTCTCTAACAACATAAGTGTCACCACCACCATCATATCACCACATTGCTCCCTGCATTGCAGCTCTTATCTCTTTCACAAAGATTGTACCAATTTCTAGATCTAAAAGGACCCTGAACGAAACAAGAAATCTTTTGTAAGTACATGTATACTCATCTGCGGTAAACTATCTTTATCGTCAGTTCATCAAAAACAAGCCCCCCCCCCCTCCCCCCCTTCCAGTTTCCATTTTCAGTCTTTGGGTATCATCTCATGGAATAAAAATGAAATAAAAATTCGTCTGTTTCGTCTTCACCTCGCAGTGCAAATCCGGGTGTTGTTTCCAAGGGAAGCCACTCTCATCACATGGATTTCATCTTAACCGGTAGTCTTTTTCATTTGGGAACCAAAACGGGGGTGACGTAATCCGAGGTTTTCCCTTATCCGAGGTGACGCTAAGCGAGGAATTCTAAATGGTACAAAGAAGGCTTTTGGCCGGGACCAACAACCTGATTGATCTTATCCGAGTTGTGACCTTAAACGGTAGTGACGTTAAACGAGGACTACTGTAACTAAGCAGCTGGCCTTACCTGCCTGTCTGTTTCACTTTCTGTTGCACACACACACACACACACACACACACACACACTCTCTCTCTCTCTCTATCAATGGTCATAACCACACGCCAAAAACATCAGCTCGGCCCCTTGTCTCTCAGCTTGTCCTTCAGTGACCGCGACATTCAGCAGGTTACCCAACATCGCCTACTAGGGATTACGATAGACAACCAGCTCAAATGGCAAAGTCATATAGACAATGTCTGTAGGAATGTCTCTCGTAATCTCTACATGTTGTCCAAACTAAGGTATATGGTCGATGTTGATGCCCGCAAAATGTTCTATAATGCGCATATAAAGTCTCACTTGGACTACGCATCTAACGTGTGGGGTGGTCCAGGGGAAGTCCACATGAAGAGGTTGGATTCCTTACATTGAGGGGCAGCGAAATTAATCCTTCCCGATCCCCTCTTGTCAACGGACCAAAAACTTAAAAAATAGAGATGCTACCACTAAAACCACAGTTTCAGTTTAATAAAGGTTTAACAATGTACAAGGCTTGGAAGCACACTCTTCCGCCATATCTTTGCTCCTTGTTTTCACCTTTATTCCAGGTCCCACAATCAGTTTAAAATCCCTCGTCCCAGGATTGACAAGTACAAATCCAGTCTATCCTTTTCTGGTCCCGATCTTTGGAATTCTCTGCCTCTCCATGTGAGATCATCCCCTTCACTTTATACCTTTAAGAAACGGCTTTTTAACTTTCTTCGTTCAGTTCAAGAGAGCTGGAAAGCCAGTTTATGCCCATATAGTCCACACGCACTTAGAAACCAGTCTTCACTAATCATTATTACCGTAGTCATTTATTAACACCCAACATGTACATATTTACATAACCATGTTAGTTTGCATTAACTTTAATCACTTCTGTTTTCTTGGTTATCCCTGCCATCTGTTTTAGCTATCATGCTTATTCTCTGCCTTCTTGTATTTCATTTTTTAGTGTCTGTAATGTGTATACTCCTAAGCTTTACTCTTATACTGTAGTCTAGCAACGGCAAGGTTGTAAACTGGCCCTTTGGCCAAAATCTTCTACCGTTGTAAAATAAAGGTTTGTCATTGTCATTGTCTCTCATACATACACACACACACACACACACACACACACACACACACACACACACACCGATCGGAAGCATCAAACGGCTCTTATCCTACGTCACAGTGACGTTCAGTTACAAAACAATGATCATGACGTAATCACGATATTTCACGACATGGTTGTGTATGACGCAATTCACATTTGGCTGACGTATAAAGAACATTTCAAAATGACAATATTTGTACACGTTGACGGTAATACACATGACAAAAATATAAGCGAGTATTGTTCCATTTAACAGCACCTTCAGCAAGACTTTTGAAACACCAATCGTAGTGATCAAGTTTCAGTACAGAAGTGTGAATCCATTGAGCCATCAGGGTTCAACTGCACAATGTTGAATATCATCCCAAGACAGTAGTCCCTCCTTTACGAACTTATCAAACAGTGTCCACGCTTCGTCCTCTGTATACTCCTGTCTCGCGCCTTGGGCCCTGGTGTCTGTATTTCTTTCTGTCTGTTGTGAAGCCAGGACTTTCAGCATGCTCTCCTCCTTCGCCTTCTGCCTGCGCTCCAGTATGACGTTCATGGTGTAGAGGAACGGGTTGAGCGCTGAGTTGAGCGGCAGCACGAAGACAGCGATGAGTACGTTGGCTTCGCCAGGAATGGGGACACCGTTAGCGGCCATCAGTCCCAATGCGCCGATAGGGAACCAGCAGAGGAAATCAGAGACGACGACGGTGATGAGGCGACGGGCGATGGCGTGGTCTTTGGACGTCCTGGTCGAGTCGTTGCTGGAGATCTCGTTAGTCTGGATGGACCAGTAGATGAGCAGCTGACCCACGGCGATGACGACGAAGAGGGTGAAGTTGAGGACGATTATGATGGCGAAAGAGTAGCTTTGTCCAGGGAACTCTCGGCGCGTGACGGGCAGCGGAATACAGATGCCGGTTTGGCTGTAGAACTCCCAGTGAGACGTCGCCGGAAGCAGAGGCACCAAAGCAGTCACGTGACCCACTACCCACGCCACCGCGCAAGCCACGTGACCAGAGCGTTTCCGGAAGCGGTAGTCGCTGAAGGGAAAGCGGACCACGAGGAATCGCTCCAGCGTGATGAGGCAGATGATGAAGGCCGACACCTGGTTAGACAATAGAGACATGAAGCCGGCCATCTTACACGCTGGGTTGTGTCTCCAATGACTGTCTTCCCACAGGTAGGTGCCAAGGTAGTGACGGTCAGCCAGTCCTATCATGGCCAGGTATAGACCCATCAGGAAATCCGACACAGACAGGTGTGTGACGAACACTTCATATCCCATGTTGTTTGCCACACTCTTCACAAACACACGGTAAACAAAACTGCCACAGTTACCTAGCAACGCCAGCACAGCGAACACAGTCAGGCCAGCACGCAAAGCATCTGATCGAAGTAAGGCAGCACAAGACGAGACTTCATCCCTTGGTGCGTCACAGTTGTTCAAGTCGAACTGTGGTGGCAGCGTCTCCGGGCAGCAGAATTTGTAGTTGTCAGCTTGGACCGACTGAAGACTGTCCAGCCCTCGGAACACGTGCTTGGGGATCTCAGACAAGGGACACCCCCGCAGATCCAGCACACGGAGCTGTTGTAGCGGCTGGAAACCCTCGGGGTGTAGACGGTCCACACCGCTGTCAGACAGGTTGAGTACCCGGATATTGGGAAACACGGTCAACACGACACGGTCCATCTCCTCCAGGTCAAGACGAGATAGGTCAAGTCTTACGACCGATGTGAAGGTCGTATCTGCTGACAACCCTGGGAAAAGGGACGTAAGTGGATTGCCGGTCACAGACAAATCTCTGAGGTGACTAAGTTGTTTGAAACTCTCTCCTCTGATGACAGTCAGCATATTGTCGCTGATGTCCAGTGTATGTAGATTGGGAAAGTTCAGCGTGTCCAGGGCGGTCAGGTTACACTCCGCCAGGTTCAAGAAAACCAGCATTTTGTTGTTAGTGAGTTCAGATGGAGATATCAAAGATCCCCTGGCGTCTAGAAAACGTAGATCAGGGAACGCAGTTACCACAAAGGGACGCGAGCAGAAGAAGGCTAAACCGTAACACGTGCAACTCTCAGGACAGTCATCAGAATCACACAACAGTTCATCGTCGTGTTGTGGACACTGGAAAACATCGTCACACAGATGGTCAGGATGAAGACAGATCCTGGAAGCGCGACATCTGTAGAACCCGGGACACGTGTAGCTGTCACACTCCGCCTCATCCTCGTGGCCCGGACAGTCGTACACGTCGTTACAACGCACGAAGACCGGCAGACAGTAAACAATATCCGGACACTGGAAGTGGGTCGCTGGGCATGACGTGAAGTTGTTGAACGCTTTTATGGTAAACCAGCCTGACGTGTCCAGGTTTATCAGTGCCGGGGGAATCCGAGACACGTAATCTTGTTCATTGATAGCAAACTTGGAGCAGAGTTTTTCATCCACGCCATTCACACACTGTGGAATACCATCACACTCCTGGTCTCTCGCTATACACTGAATCATACAAACGTACGTGTGTCTTGATAAAGCTAAGGTCTCTCTCTCTCTCTCTCTCTCTCTCTCTCTCTCTTTTGACGCATTGACGCGTATAACTGAAAAGTGTTTCCTATTCATTAATGAAAATATGATGTTAGGGGCGGTCTTTCTAGACTTACAGAAGGCGTTTGATTTGGTTGATCACAGTATTCTTCTGAAAAAAATAGTGGCCTATCATCTTGATGCTAAAGCAGTTTCTTTTTTCCAGTCATACCTGAACGACAGACAACAAAGTGTTTTCACCAGTGGCAAGTTCTCGTTTCAAGGAAAAGTCAAGTATGGAGTACCCCAGGGGTCTATTTTAGGGCCCCTGCTATTTTTACTGTTTATTAACGATTTACCCTTACATGTCACTGACAGTAATGTTGATTGTGATCTCTTTGCTGATGACACAAGTCTCCATATCTTCGGAAAGAATACATCAGCTATTAGCCGTAGTTTACAGACTAGTTTGAATCAGGTATCCTCTTGGTGTGAGGAGAATCACATGTTCTTACACCCAGCAAAACAAAAAGCATGTTAGTTACAACTGGACAAAAGCATCAGTTAAAGCCAGCCCCTTTACACCTTTGCCTTAATACTGAGCGCATTGAGCAAGTCACCGAACGACTTTTTCTGGGTATATATGTAGAACAGCAGCTTAAATGGGAGACTCACATCAATGTGCTGTGCAAGAAACTGTCGAAGAGCATCTTCCTGCTCTCAAAAATGAGGCATGTCACTGATATTAATAGTCGTAAACTTCTCCGCCCATATCAAATCACACATTGATTATATATCAGCTGTGTGGGACGGATGTGGTGAACTATCTAGGTGTGAAGATCGACCAGACGCTTTCCATGCATGATCAGATCAGCAGCGTCTGCCGTGTGGCTTTTCTTGAGCTCCGTAGGATCTCCTCACTTAGGCCGTTCCTCTCTGAAACTGCAGCATCAAGGCTTGTAAATGCGTTCGTGACGTCTCGGTTGGATTACTGCAACTCAGTCTTTGCAGGTTTACCGGCAGACCAGATCTCTCGTTTGCAGATGATCCAGAACAACGCGGCGCGTCTCGTCTTGAGAAAACGAAAGAGGGATCACGTTACGCCTCTGCTGAAACATCTCCACTGGCTCCCTGTTAAATTCCGCTTCCAGTATAAAATCGCCACTTTCGCATTCCGTTTCCTCGAGGGTTCTCTTCCTCCCTACCTGTCGGCCTTACTCTGTATTAAGTATCAACCGTCGCGCACCCTGCGTTCCGCTAGCGAAAAACTCCTCACAATTTCGAAGCGTAACATGAAAACTGCCGGAGAGCGCTCTTTCAGCTTTTTAGCCCCGACTGTCTGGAACTCCTTGCCAATCGAACTCCGCCTTCAAACCTCACTGCCTCTGTTTAAATCGCATCTGAAGACCTATCTCTTCCGCCAAGCCTTTGACAGCTAAACCTCTGTTAAAGTCTCAGTGTCTGTGTGCATCATGAGTTCGTCGCACTGCCAAATTGTATGTAAGCCGAGGGGATGTAAATAGCGTGCGTGTGCGATGTGTGTGTGTGTGTGTGTGTGTGTGTGTGTGTGTGTGTGTGTGTGTGCTTTAAGCGCAGCGAGTCATTGAAGCTGGAGAACGGCGCTCTATGAAAGCCATGTATTGTTATTTATTATTATTATTAACTACACAGAAAAAGGCTAAATTCACTTTACAAACGAGCGTTAAAATGGTTTCTTCGCCGGGACCTATCCCGACTATTGATAAAATGAAGAAACTTGGTATACTCCCCCTTCAACAACAGCTCATATACAATAAATGTGTTTTAATGCACAAAATCCTAAATGACTCATCTCCGCAATACTGATCATCTTTCTTTACCTCACGGCATGACTGTGGCCGGACCTCGAGGAACGGTATTTTGACGCTACCCCTACCTCGTATTGACCTTTATAAAACTAGTCTCACATTTGCTGGAGTGAAACTCGTCCGATGCCTATAAAGTCAGCAACTTCTATAAAAAAAGCATTCTTACGACGGTATTTGTTTGACTGTCTGTAGTGCGAAGTAGTATTTGCAAATTGATGCTCACCATAATGCGTATTCCTAAGCAGATCAGTACGTGATCGACTTCCAATTTTTCTTCTTTTTTTATGTTGTTTCCATAGTAATGGAAACAACATAATAGGACGGGCTA
>JACVVK020000301.1:652500-760000 GCA_018292915.2 Batillaria attramentaria | reverse complement strand
AACTTCCATACTCTGTCCCACTCATCCGGGGTCTCCAGGTTGGGCAGGTGACCTCCACGCCGCGCGCACCAATCAGCCATGTCGTGCCAAGATAGGTATTCACCCGTCTTCTGTGGCGAAAACAGATAACAACCGCTTCCGAGAGAGATCCTACCTGGTCCACACTTGTCGTTCATATCTCCACAGTCGGTTTCGTCTCTACCATCTGGGCACTCTACGTCCATGTTACACCGGAAGTGTTGCTGGATTGTCTCCCACTGAGGTCCCGTACAGTTCCATAGCCCGGCTGCTAGCTGCTGGGGAAGGCTGGATGAATCGTGGAAAGAAAACAACACACGGAAATCCTTATACTCGTGTTCCTGTTGAAACTGCAGCGAGAGGACCCGGCTGTTGTAGATCCGGGTTTGAGGGAGAAAGATGTCACACGTTTCCCACACGTTCTCACCGGAGCATGCTTGTCCGTCGTAAAGAACCAGGAAGTCGTTGTAATCACAGTCCCACAACTCCCCTACGTTTCCTGTTTTCTCTGCGCTCTGTGAGTGGCGGAAGCTCAGCATGATGACGTGTGCAGCTGGTGCCTTCAACGTGACACAGTCGGTCAGGACGAGGGAGTCATCGTGAACGCTGGAACTGTTTTGTTGCTGCTGTATGTAGCCTGTGCATCAATCAATCAATCAATCAATCAATCAATCAATCAATCAATCAATCAATCAATCAATCATGTCCTCACTGTCAGAGAAGATATTTGCTCTACAGGCCTGAGATATAGTTCGACCTGTAGATGGTTTAGCATTAGGATCATATTAGGGTTAGGGTGACCTCGTGGTAAAGGAGAAGTCGAATCGTAGAGCGTTGCTCTTTCAATTCTCGGGTCGTGAGTTCGAATCTAGAGGGGAGGGGGGGGGGTATTTCTGCAGGTTTTTTTTCTCGTTGTCCTGTCTTTGGTATCACCCATACGTGGTGGAAAAGGACGTTAAACTCAAAAACAAATAACCAGCCTTGTGGGAATGGTGCAGTCGCTATGCTGAGTGCATTCTCCCGAGGTGCAAATGGCCATAGAGCTTAAACTATACCAACTCACCGTTAGTGATGGGAATATACCACAAAAAGTTAGTAAATATTCTTATAGAAACTGTCTAGCAACTAAAGTAAACGAATCTTTCACAAAGGGTACGTACTTAACAAAGGGGACGTACTTAACAAAGGGGACGTACTTAACAAAGGGGACGTACTTAACAAAGGGTACGTACTTAACAAAGGGTACGTACTTAACAAAGGGTACGTACTTAACAAAGGGGACGTACTTAACAAAGGGGACGTACTTAACAAAGGGTACGTACTTAACAAAGGGGACGTACTTAACAAAGGGTACGTACTTAACAAAGGGTACGTACTTAACAAAGGGTACGTACTTAACAAAGGGGACGTACTTAACAAAGGGTACGTACTTAACAAAGGGTACGTACTTAACAAAGGGTACGTACTTAACAAAGGGTACGTACTTAACAAAGGGGACGTACTTAACAAAGGGTACGTACTTAACAAAGGGTACGTACTTAACAAAGGGTACGTACTTAACAAAGGGGACGTACTTAACAAAGGGTACGTACTTAACAAAGGGGACGTACTTAACAAAGGGGACGTACTTAACAAAGGGGACGTACTTAACAAAGGGGACGTACTTAACAAAGAATGATAACTGTGCCACGGCTACCAATTTCAAAATTACAAGTAATTTTAGCAATAAGCTACCCCCCCCCCCCCCCACACACACACACACACCTCCTCCTTCCCCCATACATCTACTCGTGCACACTCAGATATTCAGCCGCTTAATCTCCATAAAGAAAGAAGCAAAAATATTTAAAAGTGCACCAAACGTAAAGAAATAAAGTAAAGAAGCGATCAGTGGCTCAGTGCGAGCTTGTGAGATGCTGTCACTGTGCAGGTGCTCGGATCAAGTCTTTTACTATAAGTTACGTACCTGTCACTGGCGATGTCATCTTAAGCTGAAGCGCCAGCCTGGCTTCTCTAGGAACGCCTTCAAAACTCACACTAAACATGGCGCCCGACATCTCAAAGATAGACACTCGCATGGAGATGACATGGTGAGAGCTGAAATATTGCCGCGTGTGTTCACTAGGACATCGGTACTCCCACAAGTCTCCGTCACGCCACGGATCATACACAACACCCTCGTGGACATGAAACATGAAACCGTCAGCGTCACACGGAGTAGGAAGGGCGACATTCGTCACGCGTATGATCAAGTCACGTGGTACTGTCACCACAAAAATACAGGTGTAAAATGCTGTTTGGGTGCACCCGAAGCACCATGGCAACGTCTCGTCTTCAGGTCTGGCGAACGTGATATTACCCCGGGTAGCGTTAAGTCTGATGATACCACCCACTAAAAAGCAGTTGTTCAGTTCGTCTGTCGTTGGTATGGCAACGTCGTCGTGTTGCCTGTCTTCAACAGACGTTGTAGGTTTAGTAGTCGTCGCCTCACTGGGAGGCAGGTCGGTGAGAACACTGGGTGCTGTGTGTGCGAAACTGTAGATGACTAGATGTGTGTACGTGTGGACCATAGTAACCACGACACCACGTAACAACGTGAACGCCATTTGGAAAGTCTTATTTCCGCAAAAAGAAAAACGACATCAGCAAGATGATGATGAATTCCCGCCTTGTTTGTCCGCTTCGCTCCTCGCCTACAACCCGTCGCGTTCACTCCGCTCATCCAGTGAGAAGCGTCTCAAAATTCCTAAGAGAAATTTGAAATCTTTTGGCGAAAGCTGTTTCCGTTTTGCCCCCCTCCCCCTCCCCCCTCCCCCATAACCCTTTCCAACATTTTGGAACTCACTGCCTGCTAGCGTGAGACAGCAACCTACTCTGTGATATATCAAATCAGAGCTTCAAACTTATCTGTTTCAACTTGTCTTCTGATTCACATAACCGTAGTGTCTGTTGTGTTAGGATGTGTTCTAAAGTACCAAGCACCTCAATGAGATGGTTTAGGAGATATATACCATTACACACACACACACACACACACACACACACACACACACACACACACTGTGACAAACACACACACACACACACACACACACACACACACACACACAAACTCCCGCCAAAAAGAACACAGCAGCATCGTGTGTACGTAGAATCTATGACGCAGATTTCACTGTGCGTGAAAGCATGCATTGTCTGGAGAAACGTCTTGTTTCTCATCACTGAAACTTCCTGCTGCACGCAGCGAAATCTGCCCCATTCTCTCTCGACAAATACGTTAATCTGGCGCATTCTGGCCGCGTTTATGGGTGGATTTCTATGAGCAAAATTTAGGTGTGAAAGACATACAAACTAATCATAAAACTTAACTTCAAATACCCTACCTTGTGGTCACATCTGCTGATCTCCTCTCACGAACTCCACTGGATAGCTTGGCACACACACTTTATTTATGACATGCGATTCACGCACATCTGATTCTCTCTCTCTCTCGCTCTCTCTCATGCTGGCTGGAGTTTGAGAGACTAAGGGGGGCCCAAACATGCTAGTGCCCCCCTCAGCTGGGCAGATTTCTAGGGGGGCCTAGAGGCCCTCAGCCCCCCCCTCCCCCCATTTTTTTCACAAGGGGGGCTTGTGCCCTCCTGTTCCGACACCACTGATCTGCACTTTTTTCACACTATCTTTCCTTTCAAAACCTCTCCTAAAGCGCCGTGAGCACTCAGGGTGGAGCCGTGCGCTATACCAAGTCATCACGAGAAAAAGGCCGGTACCAATATTTGGCCTCCGCCAGGAATCGACCTCACGACCCGGGCATTGGGAGTCCAACGCTCTGCCATTCGGCTGTCCCGACGCTCAACTCTTTTAAGACTGCAGCCTCCAGATTGCTAAACCTCTTGCTGGAATCAGTGAAGGAAGCGGTCAACAGTACTCCACCAAAAAGCGACCGAAGAGACTCATGCCCTCTGCATATTCAGACAAACGGATTTAGTCTAATGCTTAACACTTTCAGCCCTGCCACCGTATCACCTACGGTCTCGTAGACCCTAACAATAATATGCGTGCACGTGACCGACTCTCATACGCTCTGCACAGTGGAAGATTCCCCGGCTATAGGATGGATCCAGTACTTCTTGAGAAATAGGGTTTTGTATGGAAGAGCCCAGCTTTAGATCTAGCACACTTGAAAAACTCCCAGGCAGAGGAGCGTTGTCGCTATTGAGATTCCTTCAGGGCTGAAAGCGTTAAGGTGTCCGACTTCGGGTCCTGTGCCGCCCCGTTCGAATCTCTGGTGGGCAGGAATTTGAATGGATTTTTCCTTTTCAAATCGAGTCAAAATCACGTACAGACTTGATTTTTGAGCCTGCCCCGCGCCCTCCTGTACACACGCACGCACAAATATCGAGTGTGCATGCTAAAAGTCCCACGTCTATCTTTCCAAGAAGAGTAGGCTGTGGCCGGTGGCGTGGCAAACAGAAAATACTGTTGCACGCACCAGAGTGAATAGCAGGGTGGAGGTTTGCACATAAAATAGCGATTAGTGGTAGCAGGCTTTCACTGCTTCGTCCTTCAGCCCTGCCCCAACTCTTCGCCAGCTCCAGTGGAGATTCATCCCATGTCGCGGTTTTCTTTTTCCAACAGCACTACCCTTAAACTCTGTGGCCGTATCTATCTATCTATCTATCTATCTATCGATGATACTCTATGGATGGAGCCGTATGATCATCATCACCATCATAATCATTATTTTCATCATCATCAATATCACAAGGTCGCCATCATCATTATCACCTTCATCGCCGTCGTCGGCGGCGGCGTCGCCGTTATCATCATCATCACATCACCCTCCTCCTTTATTTTCATTGAAGTCATATATTGTTAGCTTCAGTTTAGCATAGCACACAGATGCCCTACCGCAGATCTGACCTGATCATGACCGTAGTTTAAGAGGAACCGGCCAGATGATACTGAATACAGCCCTCATCCGGGCGCAATCATATAAGCTCAAAAGCCAACGCTTTTTTTAACCCAAGTGTAAAGAAATAGAAATCTTTTGTAGAAAAATAATCCGTGAGTTACTGTAGACTTTTACAACGATTTCTGAAATAAATAGAAATGAACACAAAAAGGAGAGGGGGGGGGGGCTGGTGTATTTTTCCGTAAAACTGTAAGATTTAAATTTTACTGAAAACCTGTGTATACATGTACATTTTTTGTCTCTGAAAACAGAAATTCCTTGATACTATTTCTCAGGGATAATTCGTCATAGCGCCGACAGTGTAACCACCCCAAAGAATTGCAAATCTCCAACAGCGAAAAGAAAAACCCATACCGCGTTTGCGGTACAACAGAATAATTATACTGTGCCTGAAAGAGCAAGTGACGCTAGATGTTCACAATTCAACTGAAAGAAAAGCGCCTTTGTTTCCAGCTGTTTTATGGGGATCGGTTTTCGTGCAAAACATCTGGGAAGACACAGAGGCAGGTCGTTCAAACTGTTTTAAATCGGCGTTTGCTTTTCTTTATTGTTTCATCTGAACCGTCAGTACCTTTCGTTTACAGCCTTCACTTTTCATTCTGCAGTTATTCCGTTTTTTTTTTGTTTTGTCGTTAATAGGACTTTCTGAATTTTTTGTTGGTTTTATTTCAAGCTTCTTATAAATGTAAAATGAAAATCACGAAATGTTCTCTGTTTTTTTCCTCTTACTTTTCACCTGCAGAAACTTAAAAGAATAGTTTAAATAAAACAACAATCCGTTTTGAAAAAAAGACTCCCTTTCAAGAATTCAAAATGTATTTTTGATTAGATTAAATTAAACTTGAAATCTCACAATTTAGCATCACATTCAACAAACGGTGGCGGGTGGCAAAGTTATTTTTGTGCTTTTTTCAGTGAGGTTGATGGATCCCTCCAGATTATCGATTGAAAACCTGCGTAAAACGTTTTATTAACGAGATCTTGAGACCGGTCCGGTGTTTCTGCCTCAGTTGATTGAAGTCAGTGTTAGCAGAGGATTCTGAATGCTGCCGTTGTAAAGACGGGATTCTGTAGGTTGTAAGTGTAAAGACGAATGTATGCTGCCAGTGTAAGAGGGGATTCTGGATAAAATAAGATCCGATTATAGGTCCGTCGTGGGGAAATTACATCTGTGCTCAAACATACACTGACAATACAATACAGACAATACATAAAAATTATGTGTACACACACACACACACACACACACACACACACACACACACACACACACACACACACACACACACACACACTGCAAAACAGGAATATGCTGTCAGTGCAACAGGGGATTCTGTATGTTGTCAGTGTGAGAAGGGATCCTGTATGCTGTCAGTGTAAGAGGGGATTCTGTATGCTGTCAGTGTAAGAGGGGATTCTGTGTGTTGTCAGTGTGAGAAGGGATCCTGTATGTTGTCAGTGTAAGAGGGGATCCTGTATGTTGTCAGTGTAAGAGGGGATCCTGTATGTTGTCAGTGTAAGAGGGGATCCTGTATGCTGTCAGTGTAATAGGGGATCCTGTATGCTGTCAGTGTAAGAGAGGATCCTGTATGTTGTCAGTGTAAGAGGGGATCCTGTATGTTGTCAGTGTAAGAAGGGATCCTGTATGTTGTCAGTGTAAGAAGGGATCCTGTATGTTGTCAGTGTAAGAGGGGATCCTGTATGTTGTCAGTGTGAGAAGGGATCCTGTATGTTGTCAGTGTGAGAAGGGATCCTGTATGTTGTCAGTGTAAGAGGGGATCCTGTATGTTGTCAGTGTAAGAGGGGATTCTGTATGCTGTCAGTGTAAGAGGGGATCCTGTATGCTGTCAGTGTAATAGGGGATCCTGTATGTTGTCAGTGTAAGAGGGGATCCTGTATGCTGTCAGTGTAAGAGGGGATCCTGTATGCTGTCAGTGTAAGAGGGGATTCTGTGTGTTGTCAGTGTGAGAAGGGATCCTGTATGCTGTCAGAGTAAGAGGGGATTCTGTATGTTGTCAGTGTAAGAGGGGATCCTGTATGTTGTCAGTGTAAGAGGGGATCCTGTATGTTGTCAGTGTAAGAGGGGATTCTGTGTGTTGTCAGTGTAAGAGGGGATCCTGTATGTTGTCAGTGTAACATGGGATTCTGTGTGTTGTCAGTGTAAGAAGGGATCCTGTATGCTGTCAGTGTAAGAGGGGATTCTGTATGCTGTCAGTGTAATAGGGGATCCTGTATGTTGTCAGTGTAAGAAGGGATCCTGTATGCTGTCAGTGTAAGAGGGGATTCTGTATGTTGTCAGTGTGAGAAGGGATTCTGTATGTTGTCAGTGTAAGAGGGGATACTGTATGTTGTCAGTGTAAGAGGGGATAGTATATGCTGTCAGTGTAAGAGGGGATCCTGTATGTTGTCAGTGTAAGAGGGGATCCTGTATGTTGTCAGTGTAAGAAGGGATTCTGTATGTTGTCAGTGTAAGAGGGGATCCTGTATGTTGTCAATGTAAGAGGGGGTTCTGTATGTTGTCAGTGTAAGAGGGGATCCTGTATGTTGTCAGTGTAAGAGGGGATCCTGTATGTTGTCAGTGTAAGAGGGGATTCTGTATGCTGTATGCTGTCAGTGTAAGAAGGGATTCTGTATGTTGTCAGTGTAAGAGGGGATCCTGTATGTTGTCAGTGTAAGAGGGGATTCTGTATGTTGTCAGTGTAAGAGGGGATCCTGTATGCTGTCAGTGTAAGAGGGGATCCTGTATGATGTCAGTGTAAGAGGTGATACTGTATGCTGCATGCTGTCGGTGTAGCAGGCGATCCCTTGTGCTGCTGAAGACAATGACAGCAGGAGTGTTGCTGGGTTTACTGATCAGCTCTGTTGTTGACATGGGTCTCGCTGAATGGCGTCTAACGATTAACTTTACTTCGCCCTATACAGGTAAGGTTGAAAGTCGTGGTTGAGTGATACTGTGGGACCTCGTATTCGCGTCGGACATCGAATCAACGTTGTAAATGTCTTATTATACTCTCTTACCTCTCTTACCAAGGTGGATATTTGTCCTGTCTGTCCTATCATAATTGCACTTCAGTGGACTCAATTCAGGACAAAATGTCCTATACTCTTAACGGACAGCCACGATATTTTTCTGGTGTGGTTTCTCCTCAGCGCACAAGATGATGACGATGAGAACGACGATAAAAAAAAAAAACGATGACGATTACGACGACGACGTCAACGGCAATGACAGTCACGAAGAAATCGATGACAGCGATAATAACGATGATGACATCGATGACGACGTCGATGATGACGACGACTGCGCGGACAACGATGATGACGACAATGGCAAGGACGGTGACGACGATAAAGTTGACGACGCCACTGGCAATGATAGAGGCTACAATGATGACGTCGATAATGAGGGCGACACAAATACACAGGGCCTCAAAATGCCTGTATATTCCGTATTAGCCTCAGGCATCATAGTCACCCCTAAAACTGCTTCAATCTAGAAACAATTACTACCATGAACAGACCATTCAAAGGTACGCACCTGACAGGGGTTTAAAAGAATTTGAGCGTCGATCTCCTTTGCGCTCAGGCCTCACTGGAGTAATGCACGTCTACTTTCTCTTTAGGCCAGAGAACCAGTTCACACAAATCCGCTTGGGTCACTTGTGTCCTACCTACGTGCAAAAAGTCCCAGCCGTGTGACTGGCAGCTTGCCTCTTTTTGTGACCGCCTGCCATGCACCTTGAACTACATCACACACACCACACCCCACACCCCACACCCCACACACCACACACCACACCACACCACACACACAACACCACACACACACACACACACACAACACCACACACACACACACACAACACCACACACACGACGCTTTTTCATTGTCACGACCGTGTGTGCTGCAAAGTGTAGGTGTAGGTGCGTGCTCTTTCGTAACTCTCACTCACACGCAGTCGCACGACAGTAACTCACACTGAGACGCGCGGGGATTCACACCACCACAATATTATTGGCAAGACAAACAGTCATAGCATAACGCGTCAACAGTACAGTTACAACACAAATGACATCAAGCTGAATAAACGGTGCACCAAAAGATATCAAGGTAATAAATAATTTAAGATACAAAAGATATAAATGATAATTATATCTAAGAGCGCTCAGTTCTAGAACGTTTTAACGTGCACGAGATGGTACCTCCAACGATGGTCAAGCGCGCAGATGTGCTGTTTCAGAAGCCGCAGACAATACACAGACGGCGGAAAATAGAACTGGCTCGGCAGCTCTACCACAGCATCAAAACAGCTGATGCTCTCGCGGACCAGCACCCACGCTGAATCCCGGTTACGGGCAGTCAGGCTCCCACCCCTTCAGTCGTCGCAGGGCCATGAAATCCTCCACACGACAAGGGTCTAGAGGGCAGCTACTGGCTCCCGAAAATAAACAGCCACTCGTGCTACAACCCCTGTGCCAAAATACACTATTGTAAGTCTTTGGACTCAACTAGCACATACTGCCTACCTATGGGATAACATTAACCCATGGTACAAACTAGCGAACGCTCCTATGTTACGAACGCTTAAGGAAACTGCACATACTACTAAGCGTTAAAGGTTTCTAGAAGCTTACAGCTGTCACATCGGACAAGTCAGCAAAATATACAGACAGGTCAGTATTAACAAACTCACTGGTAAAACGGCTGATAACCAAACGGATAGCCGACATAACACTTCGGCCACAATAGTCGAGTTTCATATTAACTTCCTGACCGTTGGTAATATCTACACAAGAGAAAATAGCTGACCTGAAACATAATACGGGAAATAACAGATATGAACTATTTACCTCCATATGCAAGATGCGAGGGGTTACAGATGGTAGACCATAGAAGACAACGGACGAAAATACGTGCCATCTCTGGAACGGCCGTGTCGGTACTACCGGGCCAAATGCGAATAGCAAGTGAAACAGGATGGCTTTTATACCGTTTAGGGCGAATAGGGTGAGTACCGCACAGGATACACCTGCATCACGTGTAAAAAGGGGACCTGTATCGACTTTGACAAAGGAAACGGATAGGTCAGCATATTACACACAAATATCCCGTGTAAAACCTTCACTAAGGGATACATGCGTGGCCCGTGTAGAAAATAAGGCACGTGTGCCACACAGTACATAGTAGCGATGCATACGGAAATCATACCGGCACATGATTTACCCTTCACAACCTAAGTCACGCATTCGTGACATTCATGACAACAAAAGTCACTACAGACTAGCACACTCGCCAAACAGGGTACCTCATATAAACACCAAACATGATCCCACGCTCAATTTGTGGCCTTACACCTGACGACACCAATAGCAATGACGTCAGCGACGATGATGACCTCGACGATGGCGACGATGTTGACGACGATAGTGGCAATGACAGCGTCCGGGATGGTGATGATGATGATGATGATGGTGATGATGATGACGACGATGATGTCAAGGTTAAAGACTGTGATGATGACGACGATGATGATGACGATGACGATGACAAAGGCAATGGTGTTGGACATGATAATGACGACGCAGACGATGCCAATGATGACGGTTTTTTTTTTTTTTTTTTTGGTTAGTATGGCTGTTGATTACAGGGTCAGTACAGACACCAGACTGGGAGGACGTGTCCGAGCAAGAGTGGTATGAAATAAAAGCATTCCACAGCTGTGTCAACATCACAGCGCCTGAAGGTCACTGGATTGTGTTGAACATACACAGTATGCGGATCGGTGAAAAAGACTACTTTGCCTTGTTCGACCAGCCGGCATGCCAGGGACGGGCGCTCTCAGCTGTAATAATAATAATAATAATAATACACACACACACACACACACACACACACACACACACACACACACACACACACACACACTGGCGTTACTGCTGTTGTCTTCCAGGATGGACCGTGTACAATTATTATTTCAGAGAGAAAAGATGGGTTTTTTTTGCATGTGCTATTATCTTTGTGAAGGAAACGGAAGGTAAAATTTCGCTCCCACCAAAACTGTACCGCACCAGTGACCTCTCAGTACTGTACACAAGCCGGAGGAAGATTCAGAAAGTTGGTTTTCGGATACATTTCGCTTTTTACGAAAACTTTTCACTGCCCCAAACCATCAATGGAAAATGGGACTGTTCCCCGCCTAACGGCACAAGACTTCAACAAACATTCGCCTGTGATACTCGCGTCGACTGCCTGCAAGGAGAGGACGAACTGGGATGTTGGTATAACAACACCCCTGAACACTGTGGAACTGACCTGCTCTCTTTTGCCGGCAGCCAAAGTTGCTACGAGCTGGTGGATGAAAAGAAAAATATGACGTGGGATCAAGCGTCGGACGTGTGCCTCAGGCGCGGGGCACGTCTCGCCAGTCTCAACACATATCACGAGTGGAGTGACGTCACACTTTACATACATCTGTTCGTTGCTGAGTCGGTGTTTATGGGCTTGAAACAAGATACTCCCCTCCTACCCGACATGTGCGTAAGAATTGATGTTGTTGTGTCGATTTCCTGAGCTTCAAAATAATAATAATAATAATGAGTATTGTATAGGCGCTTTACCCAATTTCATGAATCGGCTCAAAGCGCCGCGAACTGAACCCAGCACGCACGCTCACGTGAATCACGCGCATTCTCTCACACACTGGACATGAACACATTACAATCACGTGGTGCGAAGGGTCAGCTCAGCTATTTAAATTTCGGAATTTAGAATTGCATTTATTTTTCAAATTTGGTGGGCTGAACATTTCCAAAGCAGAGGGGGAGGAAGCCGGAGTACCTGGAGAGAACCCCCGACGATCGGCCCGAATGAACGGTGCCACATACGAGAAGGAAAAATTCTTTGCCCCGAGTGGGACTCGAACCCCTGACCTCTCGCATTGGTGACAAGTCTCTTAACCACTAGACCACCGACCGCCTGCATGCGTGCAGTTCTTTATATATATATTCCCTGCAGACCTCAATACGATGAACCTCATGGTAACAGGCTTGGCCCCACCTGGGCTGACCATGATATTCTGGGTTCCCAGAACTGACCATGGGTTGCCCTCCACTACAACCATGATAGACTTCCTCGCTGCGCTATCGCGGATCCACTTCTGGGCTCACCGTCAGGCGCCTAGCGCCCGTGCACTCTCTGGGGCACAGAGTCTTTCAACGGAAAGTACCTCTGTGCACGGTGGGGAAATGGCGCTCACTGCGCTACCGTGACGGGCCTAAATCGTCTCGGTGCTCTCAAACACAAGGTCGCGCACTATGTCATCCTTGACCAGCTTTGAACCCAGACGGATCCTCAATGGCGCAAGTGATGGCAGGCTGTCTTCAGAGGGAAAGTAGGCGTGTTTCTGAATCAGAGACATACATAACATGTCTCTGTCTGAATGGACAGATCTATTATTACATTCAGTCCTAGAGCACGGGTGTGTATGCTTTTGTAATCGTCTTTTATTCCACCACAAGGCAGGTACGTGATCGTCTGCACCGTGCAATAATACTTGCACTCTATATATATATGTACGCTCGTGAGTGTCCCTTGTACGCTCGTGAGTGTCGCCTGTACGCTCGTGAGAGTCGCCTGTACGCTCGTGAGTGTCGCCTGTACGCTCGTGAGTGTCGCCTGTACGTTCGTGAGTGTGGCCTGTACGCTCGTGAGTGTCGCCTGTACGTTCGTGAGTATCGCCTGTACGTTCGTGAGTGTCGCCTGTACGCTCGTGAGTGTCGCCTGTACGCTCGTGAGTGTCGCCTGTACGCTCGTGAGTGTCGCCTGTACGTTCGTTCGTGTGGCCTGTACGCTCGTTAGTGTGGCCTGTACGCTCGTGAGTGTCGCCTGTACGCTCGTTAGTGTCCCTTGTACGTTCGTGAGTGTGGCCTGTACGCTCGTGAGTGTCGCCTGTACGCCCGTGAGTGTCGCCTGTACGTTCGTGAGTGTCGCCTGTACGTTCGTGAGTGTGGCCTGTACGCTCGTTAGTGTCCCTTGTACGTTCGTGAGTGTCGCCTGTACGCTCGTGAGTGTCGCCTGTACGCCCGTGAGTGTCGCCTGTACGCTCGTGAGTGTCGCCTATACGCTCGTGAGTGTCCCTTGTACGTTCGTGAGTGTCGCCTGTACGCTCGTGAGTGTCGCCTGTACGCTCGTGAGTGTCGCCTGTACGCTCGTGAGTGTCGCCTGTACGTTCGTGAGTGTCGCCTGTACGCTCGTGAGTGTGGCCTGTACGCTCGTGACTGTGGCCTGTACGCTCGTGAGTGTGGCCTGTACGTTCGTTCGTGTGGCCTGTACGTTCGTTAGTGTGGCCTGTACGCTCGTGAGTGTGGCCTGTACGTTCGTGAGTGTAGCCTGTACGCTCGTGAGTGTGGCCTGTACGTTCGTTAGTGTGGCCTTTACGCTCGTGAGTGTCCCTTGTACGTTCGTGAGTGTCGCCTGTACGCTCGTGAGTGTCGCCTGTACGCCCGTGAGTGTCGCCTGTACGCTCGTGAGTGTCGCCTATACGCTCGTGAGTGTCCTTTGTACGTTCGTGAGTGTCGCCTGTACGCTCGTGAGTGTGGCCTGTACGCTCGTGAGTGTGGCCTGTACGCTCGTGAGTGTGGCCTGTACGCTCGTGAGTGTGGCCTGTACGTTCGTTCGTGTGGCCTGTACGTTCGTTAGTGTGGCCTGTACGCTCGTGAGTGTGGCCTGTACGTTCGTGAGTGTGGCCTGTACGCTCGTGAGTGTGGCCTGTACGTTCGTTAGTGTGGCCTGTACGCTCGTGAGTGTCCCTTGTACGTTCGTGAGTGTCGCCTGTACGCTCGTGAGTGTCGCCTGTACGCCCGTGAGTGTCGCCTGTACGCTCGTAAGTGTCGCCTATACGCTCGTGAGTGTCCTTTGTACGTTCGTGAGTGTCGCCTGTACGCTCGTGAGTGTCGCCTGTACGTTCGTGAGTGTCGCCTGTACGTTTGTGAGTGTCGCCTGTACGTTTGTGAGTGTCACCTGTACGCTCGTGAGTGTCGCCTGTACGCTCGTGAGTGTAGCCTGTACGCTCGTGAGTGTCGCCTGTACGTTCGTGAGTGTCGCCTGTACGCTCGTGAATGTGGCTTGTACGCTCGTTCGTGTCGCCTGTACGTTCGTTCGTGTCGCGTGTACGCTCGTTAGTGTGGCCTGTACGCTCGTGAGTGTGACTTGTACGCTCGTGAGTGTGGCCTGTACGTTCGTGAGTGTGGCCTGTACGCTCGTGAGTGTCGTCTGTACGCTCGTGAGTGTGGCCTGTACGTTCGTGAGTGTCGCCTGTACGCACGTGAGTGTGGCCTGTACGTTCGTTAGTGTCGCCTGTACGCTCGTGAGTGTCGCCTGTACGTTCGTGAGTGTGGCCTGTACGCTCATGAGTGTCGCCTGTACGCTCGTTAGTGTCCCTTGTACGTTCGTGAGTGTCGCCTGTACGCTCGTGAGTGTGGCCTGTACGTTCGTTAGTGTGGCCTGTACGCTCGTGAGTGTCGCCTGTACGTTCGTGAGTGTCGCCTGTACGCTCGTTAGTGTGGCCTGTACGCTCGTGAGTGTCGCCTGTACGCTTGTGAGTGTCGCCTGCACACCCGGTCCCCTCATGAGGCCATCATATATCCCGCTTGGCAACTCACGAACGTACAGCCACACTCACGAGCGTACAGGCGACACTCACGAGCGTACAGGCGACACTCACGAGCGTACAGGCGACACTCACGAGCGTACAGGCGACACTCACGAACGTACAAGGGGCACTAACGAGCGTACAGGTGACACTCACGAGCGTACAGGCGACACTCACGGGCGTACAGGCGACACTCACGAACGTACAGGCCACACTCACGAGCGTACAGGCCACACTCACGAGCGTACAGGCCACACTCACGAGCGTACAGGCCACACTCATGAGCGTACAGGCCACACTAACGAGCGTACAGGCCACACTAACGAGCGTACAGGCCACACTCACGAGCGTACAGGCCACACTCACGAGCGTACAGGCCACACTCACGAGCGTACAGGCCACACTATCGAGCGTACAGGCCACACTCACGAGCGTACAGACCACACTCACGAGCGTACAGGCCACACTAACGAGCGTACAGGCGACACTCACGAACGTACAGGCGACACTCACGAGCGTACAGGCCACACTCACGAGCGTACAGGCCACACTCACGAGCGTACAGGCGACACTCACGGGCGTACAGGCGACACTCACGGGCGTACAGGCGACACTCATGAGCGTACATGCGACACTCACGAACGTACAAGGGACACTAACGAGCGTACAGGCCACACTCACGAACGTACAGGCCACACTCACGAGCGTACAGGCCACACTCACGAGCGTACAGGCCACACTCACGAGCGTACAGGCCACACTAATGAGCGTACAGGCCACACTCACGAGCGTACAGGTCACACGAACGAACGTACAGGCGACACTCACGAGCGTACAGGCGACACTCACGAGCGTACAGGCCACACTCACGAGCGTACAGGCCACACGAACGAACGTACAGGCGACACTCACGAGCGTACAGGCGACACTCACGGGCGTATAGGCCACACTCACGAGCGTACAGGCCACACGAACGAACGTACAGGCGACACTCACGAGCGTACAGGCGACACTCACGAACGTACAGGCGACACTCACGAGCGTACAAGGGACACTAACGAGCGTACAGGCGACACTCACGAACGTACAGGCGACACTCACTAACGTACAGGCGACACTCACGAACGTACAGGCCACACTAACGAGCGTACAGGCGACACTCACGAGCGTATAGGCCACACTCACGAGCGTACAGGCCACACTCACGAGCGTACAGGCCACACTCACGAGCGAAACTGTTCCAAAATCATAAGCTGGCTTAACAAAGATGAAATTATCCCGTGAGAAACAACTTTATGAGACGGGGCAGATTTTGCTGCGCGCAGCAGCAAGTTTCAGTGATACAAAACAGGACTGTGACGTTTCTCCACACAATAATACTTTCACGCACATAGTGACGTAACGAAACCTGCGTCATAGACACTTGACGTGCACACTATGCTGCTGCGTTCTTTTTGGCGGGAGTTGTGAGACGTGTGTCTGTGTGTGTGTGTGTGTGTGTGTGTGGACGGATGTAATGATGGCTATCTCCTAAACCACCTCGATGGAGGCCTTTTTACTTTGAGATAAAATGGGAAATCACCTTCTCCAGACCTACCTTTCACAATTTTTAGCCTGCCGCATTTTCAGAAGAGTTATCGCCGATTTTAAAAAATCGGTCGTGTTACGAATTTTTTTTGGAAAAAGTTGTTCAAATTCCTTCATTTTCTAGACTTTGGAAGTTCACCCAATCACACTGCCTGTATTCGTGCTACAGCTCTGTAGCTCTGACTGGTTTTGTGTAAAAAAAATATTTTCGAGGTAGGGGTGGTTTGCACATAAGATCAAATATCTGTGAAAAGACTACTGCAAATTACTTATCATCCCGGCGTTTTTGTCTAGTGTGACAACTGCACATATGACAGGAACTACTGCACTATTATAGCTTTAGCATTTAGAATAACTGAACTTTTAGATAAACATAACTTTTTCAAGTTTCTGCGAAAAGCACCGGTCAAAAGAGTTCCAAATTTTCGATTTCATAAGTACAATACAAGGTATTCTAGTCCATGTTTCACCAGCCCTCTAGATCTTCCAGATTTTATGTAAAAATTAATTCAGCCAGGGAAGTCACAAAAGCAACGGGGAAATTACAAGACATGCACAAGCATCATCTGTCATACCACCAGTGTGAAGCTGACGTCAAACGCTTAGTTCCCAGACAAAATAAGCAAGTATCGTCACTGCCTCCGACATTTCACCAGCCCTCTAGATCTTCCAGATTTCATGTGAAAAATAATTCAATCGGGGAAGCCACAAAGCCAACAGGGAAATCACAAGACATAAACAAGCTTCCTCAGACGATCGCAGTGCTAGAGGCTGACGTCAAAATGTTTAGTTCGCGGAACTGACGTCATCTCTCCGTCTGTGTATGACGACCTGCCTGAGGCTGACGTCAAATGTTTAGTTCACGGAACTGACCTCTCTCTCTCTCTCTCTCTCTCTGGGGAGCCAGGGTAGCCGAATGGTAGAGCGTTGGACTTTCAATGCTCGGGTCGAGAGTTCGAATCCCGGCTTGGGCCAAATATTTGTGCTGGCCTTTCTCTCGTTGCCCCGTCTTTGATATCACCCTTACGTGGTGGAAAAGGACGTTAAACTCCTAAACACCCACCCACCCACTCTCTCTCTCTCTCTCTCTGTTGTAGAGATCGCGAAAAGTCACTGCATTTCGATGGAAATTTCTAGACCATCCCAGAACATGCGAGTGCAGTAACGTCAGTAGATTACGTAACCTTGGAAAGATTCCGTACTTGCCAGTATGTTACAGAATGTTCTAGATCTGACCTGTTAGTATATAAGCAGCACTGCACAGCGTTCTGGGTTCTTCCTCTTTCATGAGTTTGTTCTTGCGCATCTTCTGTTAATAAAGTATTGGAGTTCTAGCCTGTTGTATCCCGTGTCTTCTCTGCGAGTGCACCGAGAGAGCGACATAGCAGGAGAAAAATACAACAGAAATATTTGGCGTCGCCGACAGGATTCGACATTGATCTACCTACGAAGGGACAGTACTCTCCAGTACTCAAGAAACTCCAACTACAGAAGTTGCACCCCTTCAACTGTTGCAGCAGCGAAAATTGACGACTGACAATGGCAGAGACAGCGGAGCTGATAAAATTGCTTAGAGAGCAATTAGAACAGCAGAAGGAACAGATGAAGATTCAAATGGAACAGCAGAAGGAACAGATGAAGATTCAGAAGGAACAGATGAAGATTCAAATGGAACAGCAGACGGAACAAATGGAACAGCAGAAGGAACAAATGGAACAGCAGAAGGAACAGATGAAGGAACAGATGAGAATTCAAGCAAAGCAGCATGAAGAAGAATTAGCAGTCCAAAGAGAGCAGATGGGTGCGTTGATGAAGATGATTCAAGTTCAGACACCGACTGGGGATTCCAGCGCAAGTACCCGTCCTCACACTTCTACTGTTTCGACCGCCGCTATTCCACCTTTCGCTGCCTTTGATTCCACTTCAGAACTGTGGCCTGACTACTGGTCAAGGTTCTGCACATTTCTTGTCGCCAACGCCGTTCCTGACGACCGCAAGGCTCAAGTCTTCCTCACTAATCAGACTCCGGCTGTCTACAAGCAACTGGCAAATCTGGCTGCTCAACAGAATCCAAAAACGGACATCAACAGTCTGACGATGGACCAAATCGTCAAGTTCATGAAAGAACAATTTGACCCAAAACTGTTCATAGTGCGAGAACGTTTCAAGTTCTGGAGCAACATGGAACGGAAGCCAGGCGAAACACTCCAGGAGCTGGCAGCCCGTATACGTCAAGACGCGGCTACCTGTGACTTTCCTTCGATCCAAGATCCACAAGATGAAGCTCTTAGGCAGAGATTCATATGTTCTGTCAACAACGAAGCTGTCTTGAAGGCTCTTTTCAAGGTCAAGGATACCGAGTTGGATTTTGCCAAGGCTGTCAAGATCGCCATAGAGACTGAAGACGCGGCAAAGGTGGCCAAGGAAACTGTCTACGGTTCCAAGCCTAGGCCGGTCAACAAAGTCAAGATGAACAACAAAGGGGGTCGACCAAAGAACCACCAGCAGTCTAACTCCACGACCAGCAATTCAGCAAAGTGCTATAGGTGTGGAAAGGCTCATAAAGCAACAGACTGCTACTACAAAGACTCCAAATGCAACTTCTGTCAGAAGATAGGACATTTGGAGGCTGTCTGCAGGAAAAAACTGCATCAACAGCAACAAGGGGGACGACAATCTGCAAAATCTTCAGTGAAAAGTATCACAAAAGCAGAGCTCGTCAAAGCCATCCTCGGCGAAGTTCCCCAAGATACTCCTAGGTTGGACGTTCCAGTCACAATCCAGGATCAACAGTTCACGATGGAGCTGGACACCGCAACCACAGGAAATTTTGTTTCTGTGCCAGTCTGGAAACAGCTGGGAAGACCGAAGCTGGATGACGTCACACATCGGTACGAGTCTGCCAGCAAGCACGACCTACCCGTGTTGGGCACCTTCAAGGGCCAAACAAAGGACCCAGTGACTGGTAAACAGAGCTCCATTCCCTACATCGTCACCAAGATCCCTGATCTCAACCTACTTGGACGAAACGCGATCCAGGCTCTGGGAATTTCAGTGGACAATGCCCTTGGACTGAAGAGCATAGAGAGTCAAGTCAAGAGCGAGGGTGCAAAAGAATCGCATCCGAAGACCTCCAGCACAACTTATGCTTCTCTTCAAAAGGATTGCCACACTCTCTGCGACAAGTTCCCAGATCTCTTCAAGGAAGAATTGGGATGTCTGAAGGATTTTGAGCTGGAAGTAAAGTTCAAGTCCGACGCGAAGCCGGTTTTTCACAAGGCAAGGCCGGTTCCGTTCGCTCTTCGTGATGACCTGACGAAAGGCTACGAAGAAGGCATCGCCAAAGGAGTCTGGAAGCCAGTCCAGTTCAACGACTATGGAACACCAGTTGTTCCAATTCGTAAGACAAACAGTGCAGGCGCCCTGAAGCCAAAACTGCGGATCTGTGGTGACTACTCAGTTGGGATCAACGATCAACTTGCTGATCACCGTCACCCAATGCCTCTCCCAGAGGAACTGATGCAAAAGCTGGGAGGAGGATTCGGTTACACAAAGATCGACCTCGCTGATGCCTACAACCAGATCAAGCTGGCACCAGAAAGTCAACGCAGACTAGCCCTCAGCACTCACCGCGGGGTACTTCTGCAACAACGACTACCTTTCGGAATCAAGTCAGCACCTGGTTATTTTCAGGAGATCATGGAAAATCTGACCAGTGATCTGCCTGGAGTTGCCGTCTTCCAAGATGACATACTCACCAGCGGGAAGGATGCCAAAGATCATCTGAGCAACCTGGAACGACTACTCACGCGTCTGAACGACAAAGGACTCAGATGCCGTCGTGAAAAATGCCTGTTTGCTCAACCCAGTGTGGAATACCTTGGACACACTCTATCGGCTGAAGGAATCTCCAAAGGATCCAAAGTCGAGGCAGTCTTGAAGATGCCGCCACCTACGGATGTCTCAAGCTTGAAGTCTTTTCTGGGCTCAGTACAATTCTACGGGAAATTCATCCCAAACCTGGCTACTATGGCAGAGCCGCTGTACCGCCTGACAAAGAAGGCAAATCCCTGGAAGTGGGGAGAAGAGGAACAAGCAGCGTTTGAACAGCTGAAGAATGTGCTTTCCTCTGATCAAGTCCTTGTACACTTCGACCCAGATAAGCCTGTGGGGCTGGCTTGTGACGCATCCAACGTTGGAATTGGAGCAGTACTGTTTCATCGCTATCCGGATGGAAGCGAGCGCCCAGTTGCCAATGTGTCCAAGACTCTTACAGCTGCAGAAAGAAACTACAGCCAAATCCACAAGGAAGCCCTAGCCATCATCTATGGTTTGCGGAAATTCTACCAGTATCTGTACGGACGACAGTTCATACTGGTGACTGATCACAAGCCCCTGACGGCGCTGTTCGGACCAAAGAAAGGGACACCACTTCTTGCAGCTAACAGACTAGCTCGGTGGGCCCTATGGCTGAACCAGTTCGACTACACGATCGAGTACCGGAAAACTGCAGATCACGGCAATGCAGATGCCCTCAGTCGCTTGCCTTCAGGAGACGACATCGACTTTGACAGGGAGGAGAGTGGGGACGACACGGACATGGTGTGCGCCATCCGAGTTCTCAGTCTTCAAGTCAAACCTTTCGACGCCAACATCCTTCGTCAAGAGTCAGGCAAAGATCCAGTGATAGCTACAGTGATGCGCTACGTGCGCGAAGGGTGGCCGCTGAAGCACGCTGAGATCAACGAAGAAGTCAGAAAGTTCCAGAAGTTGTCTGATTCTCTCAGTATCTGCCACGGATGCCTCATCTATGGTACAAGAGTTGTGATTCCACAAAGCCTGCAGCCCAAGATCCTTGATCTTCTGCACATCGGACACTTCGGCATGGAACGCATGAAGCAGTTGGCAAGAACTGCAGTATACTGGCCCGGTATCGACGCTGCAATAGAGATGACGAGTCGACGATGTGACTCCTGCGGCGAACATCAAAACAAGCCATCCAAACCGCCAGTTCATCCCTGGATGTTACCAGAGAAGCCATGGAGCCGAGTTCACTTGGACCACGCCATCAACTTCATGGGCACCAACTGGCTGGTGATCACGGATGCTTACTCAAAGTACCCATGCATCCACCCAACGTCATCCACGTCCACTAGAGCTACTCTAGACCTGCTGGAAGAAGACTTCGCTCACTTCGGATACCCACACACGTTGGTCTCCGACAATGCAACCACCTTTGTTTCTGAAGAGTTCCAGAGCTGGTGCAAGGAACGTGGGATCACGCACCTGACAGGAGCGCCCTATCATCCTGCTACCAATGGAGCTGCAGAACGGCTGGTGCAGACATTCAAGCAAGCTCTCAGGAAGTCTTCTCTGCCCCCGAAGCGAGCACTTCAAGAGTTTCTTATGCAGTACCGGAGAATGCCGACATCCTGCGGATTCTCTCCGAGTGAACTCTTGATGTCCAGACAGATTCGGACAAGGATCGACACTTTGCTTCCCTCGCCAGCACACATAGCTCAGGGCAAGCAATCCAAGGAGGCATCTAAAACACAGGTGACTCCAGACTCTGGAGGTGTCGCCAAGGTGACCAGGCAGTACAAGGCTGGAGATCCAGTATACGCACTGTACTATGGACCTCACCATGCCAAGCAGCCCAGATGGGTACCAGCAGTGGTCAAGAAGTCTACGGGTACTCGCTGCTTCAACGTCAAGGTAGTTCCTCGTGGCCCAGTTTGGAGACGACACTGGGAACAGCTGCGCCCACGTTACGCTTCTGAAGAGGACAACGAACCTGGTGATTCAGCAGATGCCTCTGAGCTCCCGATCGACCATCCGATGGAGATTCTGGAGAATGTGCCACCGACACAGAACCAGAGCAGACCACGACTGCCCAGGACCAAGCCACCTGTTCCTGAGTATGGTCCAGACAACCCCAGACGATCCAAAAGAACACCAAAACCCAGAGACAGACTTTGTTGTTGAAGTTTGTTGTGAAACAACAATTTTGGTAGGGAGGTGTTGTAGAGATCGCGAAAAGTCACTGCATTTCGATGGAAATTTCTAGACCATCCCAGAACATGCGAGTGCAGTAACGTCAGTAGATTACGTAACCTTGGAAAGATTCCGTACTTGCCAGTATGTTACAGAATGTTCTAGATCTGACCTGTTAGTATATAAGCAGCACTGCACAGCGTTCTGGGTTCTTCCTCTTTCATGAGTTTGTTCTTGCGCATCTTCTGTTAATAAAGTATTGGAGTTCTAGCCTGTTGTATCCCGTGTCTTCTCTGCGAGTGCACCGAGAGAGCGACATAGCAGGAGAAAAATACAACACTCTCTCTCTGTCTCTCTCGCTCTCCCCCCACCCGGCCCCACCCCCAGTCACGTGACTAATCGGTCGAGGTCGTAGAGGATCTAGTGTCATTGGTAGAACATGGAGAGGGGAGAACCGGCAACAATAACAACAAAACAGACAAAATAAAATGAAATTTGGAGAAACAACTTTGTAGGACGGGGCCGTTCCTCCTTGTTCTTCGAATGTTTTTGTGTGTTCTAGATACAGAAATTCTTGGCAATGGAGTGATGGCAATATCGCTGTGTTCACACGTGTTGTGGTGCCCCCTAATCTGCCGCCACCGTTTTGTGTAGTCTTTATGCCTTGGAACGGATTAACCATTAGCACGTTGAGATCGATGAGGTGCGACGTTCCCATGTATGCTAGAGTTCTGTGTGAACAAGACCACAACCTCAACACGACGCGTCCTTCACCAGCAAAACTCGTATCGCCCATTCCGTCTCAGACCACGGAAACTAAGAAAATTTCCATCAAACTGGTCACGTGTCCAGACAGTCACAGCACGCATGTCTTTCTAGCTTGTGACGTACGCAGCGCGTGCTGGAAGCGAGATTACAGTTCTGCTGCATCGTGTGACGTCACGCTGACGCCACTTCCTCCGTCCTTGACCTGCAGGAATGAGATAGAGCACGTGCCGTACACCTTGGTGTGTGACCATCGCTCTGACTGTAACGACGACAGCGATGAAGACTTCTGTGTCTTCCCGCCGTGTGACTCGCTACGTCATTTCATGTGCGGCACGAAAGACGTAAGCGTCTAACAGTAGAGAATCTAGACTTGGGGGATAAGCACGTGACCAGCGTGATTTTCTAGAGATAGAAATTATTCACAGAAAACATCTCTGTGGATAGTTCCGCCAGTTTCTGGCAAAACAAAGGAACTGACATCATATTCTATTTCGGATACTTTTCTTCGTCAGATTTTTCATTTCTCCTTTTGGGCGGCTCACCCGAGTTCACGTGCTGTCTCTCTGTCTCTCTTTGTCACACACACACACACACACACACACACACACACACACACACACACACACACACACACACACAAAGCGTTCCGCTTCTCAAAATACCGACGAATGAAAACTACCGGAGAACGTTCATTTAGCTCCTTGCTCCCGACTGTCTGGAACTCTTTGTCAATCGAACTCCGCATTCATCCCTCACTGCCCCATATGAAGACCTTTCTCTTCCGTCAAGCTTTTGATAGTTAACTTCTGTTGAATCTCATTGTGTGCACCGTAAGTCGTTTGATGTCGCTGCACCTGACCAATCGACAGTGTGTGTGTGTGTGTGTGTGTGTGTGTGTGTGTGTGTGTGTGTGTGTGTGCTTTAAGCAAAGCGAGTCCTTGGTACTTGGCGAGTGTTGTTATTATTATTATTGATTACGTAATTGTATTCCCATACTGACGCCTGCTCCCAGTGTGTCGTGAGAAGCGAGAGGTGTGACGGTATCAGCCAGTGTACTGATGGGGCAGACGAGAAGAGCTGTCTGATGGATACAGCTTACAAGCCCTTTGAGATACCATATTATACTCCACCGCCACCAGCGCTGATCAGTTTTTCTACAAGTACGCTCAGATTCGAGGGACAGAAGATGAACGGCAGCCTGTGCCCAGCGACCCACTTCCAGTGTCCAGATGACGGTTACTGCCTGCCAGTCTATGTCCGCTGTAACGACGTGTACGACTGTCCGGGCCGTGAGGACGAGGCCGAGTGTGACAGCTACACGTGTCCCGGGTTCTACAGATGTCGCGCTTCCAGGATCTGTCTTCATCCTGACCATCTGTGTGACGGTGTCCTCCAGTGTCCACAACGCGACGATGAACTGTTGTGTGATTCTGATGACTGTCCTGAGAGTTGCACGTGTTACGGTTTAGCCTTCTTCTGCTCGCGTCCCTTTATGGTAACTGCTTTCCCTGATCTACGTTTTCTAGACGCCAGGGGATCTTTGATATCTCCATCTGAACTCACTAACAACAAAATGCTGGTTTTCTTGAACCTGGCGGAGTGTAACCTGACCGCCCTGGATACGCTGAACTTTCCCAATCTACATACACTGGACATCAGCGACAATATGCTGACTGTCATCAGAGGAGAGAGTTTCAAACAACTTAGTCACCTCAGAGATTTGTCTGTGACCGGCAATCCACTTACGTCCCTTTTCCCAGGGTTGTCGGCAGATACGACCTTCACATCGGTCGTAAGACTTGACCTATCTCGTCTTGACCTGGAGGAGATGGACCGTGTCGTGTTGACCGTGTTTCCCAACATCCGGGTACTCAACTTGTCTGACAGCGGTGTGGACCGTCTACACCCCGAGGGTTTCCAGCCGCTACAACAGCTCCGTGTGCTGGATCTGCGGGGATGTCCTTTGTCGGAGATGAGGAGAGGAATTTTTCAGGGTCTAGATGACCTTGAGACTGTCTACGCCGACAATTACAAGCTGTGCTGCGGTAGCATCTTACCTACAGGTTTCAACCCGCATGACTGTCATGCTCCGGTGGACGAGATCTCCTCGTGTGAAGCTTTGTTAGGATCAGAATCACGCCGTGTGACTGTGTCTCTGTATGGGAGTCTAACACTGGTTGGGAACACAGGCAGCTTTGTGTATCGCGTCATCATGAAAAGATCAACACATAACACAGCGTATGGGACGTTTCTCACACACCTGACGGTGTCCGACTTTCTGATGGGTGTGTACCTGGCTGTGATTGGACTGGCAGACCGTTTGCACCTGGGGAACTACCTGTGGGAGGACAACGCATGGAGGCAAAGCGCGACGTGCAAAGCAGCAGGGTTCCTGTGTTTCTTATCCATGGAGATGTCTGTGTTGTTTGTCTTTCTCATCACTCTGGACCAGTGTCTTGCCCTGCTGTTTCCTAACGAAGATGTTGGATTCTATATTAGGGGAAAGACAGTTCATCTTGTGTGTTCCTTAGTCTGGGTGTTGGCAACCGTCCTAGCTGCAGTTCCTTTGCTGCCCGTGGCAAATCACTGGCGATTCTACAGCCAGTCCAGTATCTGTTTTCCTCTGGTCGGTCCCACACGTAACTTTCCAGGACAGTTTTATTACATTGGCGTTGTGGCCGTTCTGAATTCCGTCACCTCTTTCTTTGTGATTGCTGGACAACTTTATGGCAAATGGAAAGGCAGCTCGTTTAGAGAACCAGGGTCGTTAGGTCATTCTAGAAACTTTGTCATTGTCCAGAGACTTTGTCCAACCGTAACGACCGACTGTCTGTGCTGGTTTTGTATCGGATTCCTGGTACTACTGGCAGAAATCGGTGTTTCTGTTCCTGCTGAGGTGAGCGTGGCAATGCTGGTCTATGTCACGCCCGCCAACGCTGCCTTGAATCCATTCCTGTACGCCTACAGCGTCAGGCTGGAAAGGGCGCGAAAAGCTCGCGAAGATCGTCTGCAGAAGGTTCTTCTGTCCCGTCTGAGAAGCCAAAAGGCGTCTGGACACGTGAATACAAACAGGAAGATGGTTCACACGAGGGAAAATGCCCTGCGTCTGGTAAAGTCGTTTGTGAAAGACAAACTCTTATCTCCGTCACAGGTCAAGGAGAAACTCTTGACTGTCAAATCTATTTAGGGAACAGTTCCATTCCTTCACGCTGTCCGTTTAGATTTTCCCGAAATACTGTTAGTCCTATGTATTTTGTGCTTGTAAGTGTTAGTAATTCCCGTTTACATGGAGATTTATAGACGTCTGTGTTGAATACACGTTTCTGGGGCAACTCCAAAATATTTGTTAGAAAACGGACGGTCAGTTACAGTCGTTTATCCCTTCGTTATTCCGTCAGGAATCTTGAAAGTATTCTGTTTGGATTCACAGAAAAGTGAAGCAATGTCGTCGTGTGCTCCCCTTGGAGTTACGACCAGACCTTGTAGTTAGATATTGTAGTGAGTAGCAACAGCAAGTTTGTGAATCGACGTCAAAACTTCAACGTTCCGAAAACAAAGATCTCTCTCTCTCTCTCAAACACACACACACACACACACACACACACACACACACACACACACACACACACACACACACACACACACACACACAGAGTAGTGACAGGGGATGGTGTTAACGCCCCTGACCTGGTGCCAGCTGGTGTAGGGTGCCGGGGCGTGGCCAATACCAAGGTACCCGAGCGCATCGTGCAGCCACTCTGATGCTCCGGGTGCCTGAAGTATGGACAGTCAGACCACCCAGTACCGTTCTGATTTCTCTGGCAGGAACCGCGGTTCCAGAATGCTGATAACAATTAATATTAATCCAGTGTTTCCCTTGATTCGAAAATACGAGGGTCCTTGGGACCCTCTCTCCATATTTTTGAGGGTCGTTTTGTAATATTGAGGGTCCATGGTCGTTTGGTATAAATTGTCTGAAAGTCAAAACCGTTTCTCGTGGTTGATTATAATAAAAACTATTCAAGGACTGAGGAGAGATGTGTGTGAAATGTAGCGTGTCAGACATAGCGATTCGGCAAGGCGAGAACCCGCACGCTTACCAGATAGAGCCTTATGACAGATTCTGTCCGTCACACACGGTGGCTGAGCGGAAATGCGATGCGCAAGTGCCCGCTGCTAGGTACAGATCGCTTTTTGTTCGTCGAGTTGGAAAAACACTATTTGTCACGCCGAGACGAACAAGATGGCCACTGACCAGCCCAATATGTTGTTTCCATTTAATCACCTGCTGTCGTCACGGTCGTTCTTTTGTAATGCCATGTATACGGGAGGACACACACACACACACACACACACACACACACACACACACACACACACACACACACACACACTACACACACTCTCTCTCTCTCTCTCTCTCTCTCTCTCTCTCTCTCAATGGAAACAACTGACCGGGCTTGTCAGACCAATCTTGGTTTTGGAAGAGAGACGTCAAGTTGTTTTCTTTGAAATATATGACGTTTTCCTCATTGGGATGGCGCATAATACATTTGACGTAATAACTTTGACTCGGATACAATTCTTGCAATGAAAGCAGCCCCATGAAAATTGAAGTGTTGCTGCTGCGCAGTGTAAAGATCGAATTTATACCGGCTCAATGTGTTTAACAGACAAGTCTGCGCGGCGAACGTTTTTTCACTATGTGTTATGTCTGCTGCGCGCGCGCGCACACAGACACACACAGACATACGCGCGCGCGCACGCACGCACGCACGCACGCACGCACGCACGCACGCACGCACGCACGCACGCAGACTTGCGCGAGCCGCGTTTGTGCATGTGCTCCATTGAGACCTATGTGGTGTTCTCTCACTCTACTATGCTATTGAGTGAGAGTCAGTGGGAAAAACAAAGCTCACTACATCAATGAAACTCCCGCTTTCCCCGTCTACAAATAGAGAACTTCCGAAAAGTGACGACACATCCCCACGTCAATCAAACATGACGTCGGCAAACTGACGCTGATACAGTTTTGCGTCAGTGCGCGTGTGCCTTTTCTGCGATGTTTGTGAGGCGTGTGGCTTGTGTAAAGGAAATGTGCTTCGAGTACAAATTTTCGAGTCAACTGACGACAACGGCTGCAGTGAATTTTTCTAATTTTTTGGTATATTTTTTATGGCACCCCAGGCTCATTATCTATGTATAGTAGGAGCGATTTTGAGATCTAAAGTGTGTTCACCAGCACTTTCATCAGGTACGGTTTACGCCAAACGTACAAAAGCGACAACCTCCAAAATTCACTCAGTTGAGAGTCCGTATTCATGCTATCTATGTCCCAAACATGGAGTGGTTTAGGTAAATATTACGCCTTTAAACGCCAGAAAGCCACTTTTTTTGAAAAGGGCGATAACTCGCAAATCATGTGTGCAATCGTACCTGGATCGGGCCTTCTATTCAACAATCTTGATTCATTTAGAAACCCCAAATTTGAAATCGATCGGTTCAGTATTTTCGGAGAAATAGGCATCTGAACTGGGTTCACATGCAATGTCAACTCAGGCTCGGTTTACATGAAAACTATAAGAGCGACCATTTTCTAGTAGTGAGTCAATTCAGAGTCCGTATTCAAGCTATCTACTGCCAAAAAATTGAGTGATTTAAATAAATATTACGCCTGTACACGAAAGACAACCAACTTGTCTCAAAAGGGCGATAACTCCCAAATCACTTAAGCAATCATCACACGCTTGAATCGTCTAATGTAACATTTTGATAAATTTGGATACCCCAAATTTGAAGCCATTCGGTTAAGTATTTTCGAAGAAACGGGCCCGGACACAATTCACACACACACGCACATCCACACAGACGGCACTCAGGAGGAGGAGAACTGCGTTCGGAACATCATACGCGTCAGCATCGATGACGCAAGTTTTCTTACGTCATTGTCAGAGTTACACTTGCAAAATCGTCTCTGCGGGAGATCGGCAGTGACGTGCGTTTGTACCACAGATGCTTGCCCATGAACGTGGAAATTTTAGCCCGTCCTATTATGTTGTTTCCATTACTATGGAAACAACATAAAAACGTGCGTCCCCTTTGACGCGCTGTTCTCAAACTTGTGCGTCAGGTTAAGAGGTTTGTGCGTACAAATACGCACACATATACTTACTCGGGAACACTGCTAATCCTATTCTAATTTACTTTATTCTCCATTTCGAGAAATCCGAGCTGCTCCCTCCCCCCCCCCCCCCCGGTGCAGCGCCACCCAATACCTATCCTAATTTTCAATTTTGCTGGGGGAGCAAAGCCGAATAACCCGAAGAGAAACCCCCGATGAGCAGCCCGGTAGCCAGGAAAAACCGGTTTCACATCATACAAACTCGACCAGGGCTCGAATCCAATCATCAATACCAAGATTATGATAATAATGATAATTATCGGTATTCAAGAGACGACCTCCCTCCCTCCCTCAGGAGCTCAGGGCGCCTTACAATCAACACGCACTCACTTACCCAGAAACAAAAGCAACATGCCTCCACACATACATTTCACACATAATGTACAGCATCATACACGGCCTCCGCTGACCCCGGCTTCTACACACACACACACACACACACACACACACACACACACACACACACACACCCGACCAGCAAGATGACGATGTGGCAACAGCCGTTGGTTGAGGACAGTGAAGTGGCGGGTTTTCAGACTTTACTCGAAGGAAGGTTTTGTGTCTGCATATCTGAGTGATGCTGGGAGATCATTCCATCAAGTCGGACTGACCAAAGGTCTTTGTTCTGACACGAGGGATACGGGCATCACTACCGGTACATACGCTGGGAGCCAGGTGGGTAACTTTCGCAGTGTTTTGATCAGGGCCACAACGCGGTGCTATCTCCTGGCCGTCAGCATATGTACTTCTCTCCTACAGCGTTGGCCTGCTGAGGCAAAGAGACTCGACTGACCGGCCCCCGTAGTGTAGTGGTTAGCACTTCGGATCATGGACCGGGAGACCCGGGTTCGAATCCCAGCCGAGGCAAGCGGGATTTTTCCTACCTAGGTCGGCTCCTACCCAAAGCGGGTGTGCTATGGGCCCAATGGGGAGGCTGTTGCCACACAGCCGAGCTTCACCCAGGTCACGGGTGCGACTTTGGGGGTGCTTCCCTTAGTATGACACGTCTTATGATGTGGATGATTACACGGCCGGCACCGCAGGTGCCGTAGTTCCCGGGCCTGGTTAATGCCGGGATATTGATGACATGAAGCGTGGAATGCGGCCCTGCCCCGCAGTCCCAAACCACATGGACCTCCTCCTTACTATCATCCTCATCTCCATCATCATGCATAATAAAAATTGTCCCAACTTCCAAGTCCTCCGTAGGTTCCACCCATGACCTGGGAGGAACACCATTGGAGCTGGCAAAGAGTTGGGGCAGCAAAAAAAAAAAAAAAGAGAAAAAAAAAGAGAGAGACTCAACTGTACATACTGCATTGATTCCAGACAAGGGCCGCTATCACGAGGGTAAACAAAACAGTACAGCAGTACTCAAGGGTGGGTGGGTGTTTGGGAGTCCAACGTCTTTTTTCCACCACGTACGGGTGATATCAAAGACGGGGCAACGAGAAAAAGGCCAGCACAAATATTTGGCCCCAGCCGGGATTCGAACTCACGACCCGAGCATTGAAAGTCCAACGCTTTACCACACGGCTATCCCGGCTCCCACAGCAGTACTCAAAGGAACGCACATACATGAACATGAACAAGAAGGACGTAATTATACAGTTTATTAACATCAAGTACAGAATTATAGTGAAACTGATCTATGTCACACTTGTACAACGAGGCGCTGCGTTTGAAAGATAAAAAACACAGGAATTTCACCGAGTGAATTAAAAAACAAAAGACAAATAAAATAAAACGACAGCCCCCCCCCCCAAAAAAAAATAAATAAATAAATAAATAAATAAATAAATAAGAAATTGAGCAATACGATTGGTTGATTGGTTGCTGAAGTTTTAACGTCTTTTTCCACCAAAACACGAAGCCTGGGTTTTGCTCAGTACCAACGGCGTCATTGAGATGACTGGTTGCAGTTGTATTGCCGGGAAAGGACGCAGTTGTAGCCACACTGGAGCAATGTTATGGGAGGTAATATCAATTTCAATTACTAAAACTGTATTGTGTATATCTATTCACCAGCAGTCGATGAAGATATGTATACCGGTGTGCTCTACTTGTCAATAACATTCAGCTTTGAGTTGGGGTGGCCGAATGGTAGAGCGTTGGACTTCTAATGCTCGGGTCGTGAGTTCGAATCCCGGCTGGGGCCAAATATTTGACTTTTTCATCGTTGCCCCGTCTTTGAAATCACCCGTATGTGGTGGAAAAGGACGTTCAACCCCCAAACACCCACCCGCTCGCTTTGAGTTTGATCATCATATCTTGCCAATGGCTGCCATCAGCCCTCCGACCCTACGTCTTTGGCGCTGGCTGACCAGGGCCCCTATGTAATAGTCGAGGTTAGGGCTTTTAGCCCCGGGTTAGAGTCTAACCTCGAACTAAACTAGCTCTAGGGTTAAATTTTCTGTTCTGCGGGCCCATTCCAGCAAGGTGCCTAAGCCATTATAGTAGGATTTTTTTCTTCCTTTCTTCGCTTCCTTTTGTATTTAATTTTGCTTTTGGGTTTCTTTTGTCCTAGTCTGGGTTAGGCCCGTAGCCGTGAGTTAAATTAACCTCGACTTTTACATACGGGCCCAGGGCTTTTGTTCGAACGCGACGATGTCCACTGTCAGTTGTTCTGAAAGCTTCGCCAGGGTTTGTGCGGTCATTTGCAGGAGTCATTTTCTTATAGAGCGCCGTTCTCCAACTTCAAGGACTCGCTGCGCGTTAAAGCACACACACACACACACACACACACACACACACACACACACACACACACACACACACACACACACACGCTATTTACATCCCCTCAGCATACATACAATTGGCAGTGCAACGAACTCATGATGCACACAGACTTAACAGAGGTTTAGCTATCGAAGGCTTGGCGGAAGAGGTAGGTCTTCAGATGCGATTTAAACAGAGGCAGCGAGGTCTGAAGGCGGAGTTCGATTGGCAAGGAGTTCCAGGCAGTCGGGGCTAAAAAGCTGAAAGAGCGCTCTCCGGCAGTTTTCATGTTACGCTTCGGAATTTTGAGAAGTTTTTCACTAGCGGAACGCAGGGTGCGCGACGGTTGTAGCTTGTAATTGTCTGTAAATCGGTAGAACATTTGTAAACTCCCTGTTTATTCCGGTACTTTTTCATTGTTATATGACTAATCTAGTGTTTGGTTTTTGTTTGTTTCGTTGTTTTTTCCCCCTGTGTAGTTGGAATACGCAAGCACCACCGGGAGGGTTGGAGCAAGCTGCACTGACGATCAGCAGAAATGGAATCGAGGCTCCTTCAGGAATCTGGGACCACAAAGACTGGAACAGATGTCTTTAAAAAAAAAGCACACGACATCAAAGTATGGAGAGGACATGGCAGCAGAAACAACAGCAGGCAGTGACTTGCCAGATCTTCCAATGTTTTTATCAGAGGAGCTGCTTACTTCAGTCGAGAATTCGGACATGGCATGCATGTTCAAGTTGCCAGGAACACTGCTAAATAAGCGCTTCATGGCGGAAACTCCAGAGGTGGTTGCACCAGCAGACACTCAAGTTCATGGTGAGCACACTATAGACCAGCCTTGCTCTCTGTGTGGATGTCACGGATGCGTGACTTAGGGTAAATCATGTGCTGTTATGATTTCCGTATGACGGGTTAGTATGATTTCCGTATGCATCGTAACTATGTTCTGTGTGGCGCACGTGCCTTGTTTTCTGCACGGGCCACGAATGTATCCCTTGGTGAAGGTTTTACACGGGACATTTGTGTATAATATGCTGACCTGTCCGTTTCCCTTGTTAAAGTCGATACAGGTAACCCGTTTTACACGTGATGCAGGTGTATCCTGTGCGATACTCACCCTATTCGCCCTAACAGTATAAAAACCATTGCTATTCACTTGCTATTCGCATTTGGCCCGGTAGTACCGACACGTCCGTTCAAGAGTCTGGCACTTCTTCTCGTCCGCTGTCTTTAAGGTCTACCGTCATAACCCCTCGCATCTTGCATATGGAGGTAAATGGTTCATATCTGTTATTTCCCGTATTATGTTTCAGGTTAGCTATTTTCTCTTGTGTAGATATTACCAACGGTCAGGAAGTTAGTATGAAACTTGACTATTGTGGCCGAAGTGTTATGTCGGCTAAGTATGTTTGGTTATTAGCCGTTTTACCAGAGAGTTTAACACTGACCTGTCTGTATATTCTACTGACTTGTCCGATGTGACAGCTGTAGGTTTCTACCTTTAGCGTTTAGTATGTGCAGTTTCCTTTAGCGTTCGTAACATAGGAGCGTTCGCTGGTTTGTGCCATGGGTTAATATTATCCCATAGATAGGCAGTATGTGCTAGTTGAGCCCAAGGACTTACAATAGTGTATTGTTGCACAGGGGTTCTAGCCCGAGGGGCTGTTTTCGGGAGCCAGAAGCTGCCCTGTAGTCCCTTGTCCCGTGGAGGATTTCTTGGCCCTGCGACGACTGAAGGGGAGGGAGCTTGACTGCCCGTATGTGGGATTCAGCGTGGGTGCTGGTCCACTAGAGCATCAGCGGTTGCCGTGATGCTTTTGTAGAGCTGCCGAGCCAGCTCTATTTTCCGCCGCCTGTGGTGTTGTCTGCGACTTGTGAACTGCACATCTGCACATCTGCACGTCTGCGCGCTTGACCATCGTTGGAGGTACCATCCCGTGCACGTTAAAATGCTCTGAGCGCTCTTAGATACAATTATTTATATCATTTGTATTTTAGGCATAGTATTTATTGCCTTGATTGATTGCCTTGCCTATTCTTGTCATAGATATTGTAGCTGTACCGTGACGTGTTATGCAATGACTGTTCGTTTTGTCAATAATATTGTGGTGGTGTGAATCCCCGCACGTCTCAGTATCAGTTTCTGTTGTGCGACTGCGTGTGAGTGAGAGTAAAGAAAGAGCACGCACCTCTTACACCCATACATTACAGCACACACGGTCGTGACAGTGGACCTTTTCAAGTGTCCAATGGCCTCACGCTGAACTGTGACAATAAAACCGCTTTAAAGTTATCTCCCGTTTGCAGACTTCGCCGTGGTTTGTTGAAACTCTCTCTCTCTCTCTCTCTCCACACACACACACACACACACACACACACACACACACACACACACGCACACACACGCACTGTGCACTCGTGCAATTATAATCAGTTCTTGCCAATTAATTATTATGATCAAAATCATCATGCAGCAGTGCCAAATGTATAATAATAAAAATAATAATAATAATAATAATAATGTTTATAGGGCGTCTCTCTCTTGAGATCAAGCTACAGACGTATTTTGCAATGGACATTCTATTGTCAAAGAGTAGAAAAAGAGTTATGTTTACAAACAGAAGACACAGACAAAAGACACAAAGACGACTATCCACAAAGTTAAATTAGGATATGACCAATCACAAATGAATTACTGAAAATGAGATCAACCAAAATTAACTAGAAATAAGATCAATGATCACAATGAATGAAATAGAAATTAAAATAATGCACGAAAGTCACAAAAACGACATGATTGTGACATGAAGGATGCACAAGACAGTATTCATACAATAATCAGCCATCAACCATTACCCATTTGATGATTCTCAATTTGTGATGTGACCCAACAAAGGGGGAGGGGGGGGGGGGTGTCGAGCAATGAAGTCGACATAAGAAAATTGAAAAAAAAAATCTGCGGGGTGGTAGCGGCATGGGGGGTTGGGGGGGGGGGGTAGTTTTAGTGAGCTTAAGATTTTTTTTTTTTTTTCGTTTTGGGGTTTTTCGGCCCACAAATTCTCTAAAAGGTGTCAAGGTTAAATGAAGCTTCTAAGCATGCTAACGACGGGCATATAATACAACCACGGTGTACCGACATAATTGTCATGACACACTGTATCAGCCTGTTTGTTTCTCAAAATGGCCGCTTTTCAACAGCAAGTCTTTAACAAACATTTCCTAGCCTTTCACCACGCTACAGAAATAATTGTCATGCCAAAAGAAAGCTTATTTTCTGCACTTTTCAGTAGCACCAATAATATGCTGATAATCACCCTTTGTTCTCCTTTGGTGCAGTTCCATTACATTTTCGGGAGCCGGGATAGCGGTGTGGTAGAGCGTTGGACTCTAAATGCTCGGGTCGTGAGTTCGATTCCCGGTTGGGGCCAGATATTTGTGCCGGCCTGATTCTCGTTGCCCCTTCTTTGATATCACCCATACGTGGTGGAAACGGACGTTAATCTCCCAAACACCCGCCCCTACCCCTCCATTACGTGTTCACTTCTTGCGGGCTCTGTGTTCACGAAGAAGGGTCAATATATCCGCATTACCATGATATCTAGCCAGACCTAAAGCGGCTCGTCCATCTTTGTTCGTCAGCCTCACCCCAGCCTTGTGCTGGAGAAGACACGTCACGACTCCGCTGTGTCCTTCTGAGATGGCCAAGTGCAGTGGCGTGTTTCCTCGGTTATTCTGGGCATTGACGTTTGCTCCGTGCTGTATGAGAAGGTCGCTGACCCCTGTGTGTCCGTGACAAGAGGCCCTGTGTAGCGGTGTCCAGTCGTAGTTGTCCTGCGCGTTGACGTCGGCTCCGTGCTGGATGAGGCTGGTGATGGCCGGGAGATGACCTTTCTGGCTGGCGACCATCAGAGGCGTGGCTCCCATTTCAGTTCTGGCCTCCAGGTTGGCCCCGAGTGTGATGAGAGTTTCCACTGTCTCACGGTGGCCGTTCTGACTGGCCATGTGAAGGGGGCTGACCCTACTGTCTTTCACAGTGTTGACGTCCGCTCCGTGTTTTGTGATTAACGTTTTCACCGTCTGTGTGTGTCCGTTCTCACTCGCTCTAAACAGTGGCGTAGCGCGGTATATGTCTCGCTCTTCTACCGGCGCTCCGTGTTGTAGTAATATGTTAGTCAGGTTATGGTGACCACACAAACACGCCAGATGAAGGGCCGTGCTTCCCTCTTTGTTTTTCACACTCACACTTGCTCCACTCGCTAGCAATTCCCTCACGACGCGCACGTGACCCTGCTGAGTGGCCATCATGAGTGGGGTCACTCCGTCGTCCCTGGCTGCGTCCACATCCGCCCCGTGACGTAACAGTATCGCTACAGTCCCAACACTGCGGTTATCGCTGGCCAGGAAGAGCGGTGTTACCCCATCTCCCGCTTTCACGTCAACCCGCGCGTTACTTGCTAGCAGAAGGTCGACCACCTCAGTGTGACCATTGTAACTGGCGTAATGTAGGGACGTTTTTCCCTGGGTGCCAGCAGCATCAACCTGGGCTTGCTGACTGATCAGATATTTCACTACTGACGCGTGACCGCGTTCACTGGCCCGCATCAGGGGCGTCATACCCGACGACGTCCACCAGAACGTGGCTAGGACACAGCATCTTCACTGTGTCAAGGTCACCGTGCATACTGGCGTTCATGAGGGCCGTGTATGTCTCGCGGGTTTTACTGGCACACACGTCACCCGCTGTCACCGAGTGGGTCAGTAGAAGGCTGTTTTCTGTGCCTGGCGTTTCGTGGGAACTCGATATAAGAAGCTCACTGCCCGTGTCTGATTGTGAGCGGGAACTGGAACCAGAACTATGCAGACTGGGGTTTGTGTTTTGTGTTGTCAGCACCTCACTTGACTTCTCTGTCTCGTCTGCTGTGTGTGGTGGTGTATGGAAACTACAACTTTGTAGACTGGGCTTTGTGTCTTGTGTTGTCAGCATCTCACTTGGTTTCTCTGTCTCGTCTGCTGTGTGCGATGCAGTGCTGCTAGAGCCTTGCAGCTGATTTTCGCTGGTGACATCAGATCGTGCACGCTTAGGCACAGTCGGCCCCAACTCACAAGACAAACTATTGTTGTCTTCTTGGGTGCTGTCTTTGTTACTGAGTTTGCTAACGTCAGATTCTTTTGACAGGGATGCCATTTTTCTCAACTGGTTGCGTAAACTGCAAAGTACTGTGATTAAACGGTCCTTTTACTGAAGAATATTGCTTCGAAGTTCACACGGAAACACGCATGGTAACGACTTAGTACAGTTTGTATGATACTCAACATGCAGAGCACGAGTACTGTTCAAAACAGTTTGTCACATATGTTCCTTTTGTGAGGTGATCTGGACAGCAGAGAACTTGAGAGGAAACGGGCCAAAGCTGAAAAGAAAACGAATAATAATATGGAGTTACATGTAATACGCACTTTACTCATTTGTTGGCCAGAACTGCACGCGGTACGCACGCTCACGTGAATCACACGCATTTTCTCACACTGGACATGGACACATTACAGTCATGTGGTGCGAAGGATCAGCTCCGCGAGTTATTTTCGGGATTAACAATTTCATTTTATATTTTGTGGCCTGGACATTTCCAAAGCAGCAGAGGAAGGAAGCCCGGCGGAGTACGCGAAGACAGCCCCTGACAATCGGCCCGAATGAACGGTGAGAGAGAATCAATGAATCAATGAAACTTGATTTTACAACGGTAGAGGCAGGTGACGTCAAGTAGTCAGTTTTCATACCTGCCGTTGCTAAAAACTACTATTAACTAACTAACAAAACAAGGAATAAAACAAGAAAAACAAACAGACAGATCAATGCACAAATAAAACAACAACAAACAGAGAGAGAGAGAGAGAGATACACAAAGCTGCAAAACTCGTTTGATCGGATGAACCCAGTTTAGGAACGAACCCGAGAAATCCACCTCAGCCAGGAGTGGAGTGCTGTACAGCAAAAAGTCAGTGTTTGTTTGGCTTTGTCCCAAGGCTAAACCGCCCAATTACACAAATTTAAGTTACAGTTTGTCACCAACCGTGATCAGAATTTGACACGGATGGTTCAGTAATCCTCTGTAAGGTTTAGTTTTTTTCCGTCCGAGTCGCGTTTCTCCTCTTTAAAACTCTCACATGTTCTGAATTCTGAAATCAAGTATGTAACAAAGTATTACTGACATAATGTTTAATGTAGTTTGAGCTACAAGTCAAATCTTTCAACTCTGACTTGTCTCCGTACAAAGATATTGGACAAGAGTGACACAACTAGTGTGTACGGGCACCATACTACTGACGAACGGACGAGACACTCAAAGTCTTGAACTGACAAAATCTCGATCCTCTGGCTCATCAGAAGCATAACCACCGCACACCAACGTGTGACAGCTTACCTGCCGGCAATTCGCTGTACAGAACACACACACACACACACACACACACACACACACACACACACACACACACACACACACACACACACACACACACTAACTGCTTTGAATCCATACAAAGACATCCAGAATAGAATTTCCGAAACCTAAATAACCGAGCTGAACACTAGCTTGCACCACACCATTTTGAAATGTTTAAGAACGGTGTCGGTGAGAGAGATTACGTGTGTATCACGTGAGCGTGCGTGTTGTGGCACTTTGAGCCACGCTGTTGGGTAAAGTCGCCCATAACCCCCCCCCCCTCTCCCTCTCTCTCTCTCACACACACACACACACACACACACACACACACACACACACACACACACTGACACTAGTCACACCGGCACACACCGACACACACACACACACACACACACACACACACACTGACACTAGTCACACCGACACACACACACACACACACACACACACACACACACACACTGACACTAGTCACACCGGCACACACACACACACACACACACACACACACACGCACACTGACACTAGTCACACCGGCACACACACACACACACACACACACACACACACACACACACACACACACACACACTGACACTAGTCACACCGGCACACACACACACACACACACACACGTCACACCGGCACACACACACACACACACACACACACACACACACACACACACACACACACACACACTGACACACACACACACACACACACACACTGACACACACACACACACACACACACACACACACACACACACACACACATACACACACACACACACACACACACACCACAAATACACACGACACTGACATGGCGAACACTTAATTCCCCGCCTGTAGCCATGACCCGATACTGTACACCAGCCAGCTGTAACGAACCACCCAATCACCCACACACGCCCGCCATTCCGCCATGTTGAACTACGCCCACCCGAGCCAGTCTGCTCCAGTTTGTAAAGCGAGTGTCTTCCTCGTCAATATTGTGCCTACATCCGCAACTTGACACCCTCCGCGTCTGCGGTATCCGTGTGTGTGTGTGTGTGTGTGTGTGCTGAACACGTACCTGTCTCGTTCGGGCAACCATCATGTTTTCTCTCAAGGCTTTTTTTTTTTTTTTCCAAAGCTTGTCCCTACAGCCCTACCTATATACATAAAGCCAGCCAGGACACAATGTAGGCTGCCGACAGGCTGAGCAATAATTATTTATACGACAGGCCAAAGATAGCGCGCACACTCGACTCAGGTCGCCGAGGTGTCAGTCAGTCGATTTGTCTGACAGCAATGACATGGGCACTGATAGGAGACGACTGAACTCGTGGACAGAAACGGATCTTATCAGCTTTTATGTCACGATGAGTGAGTGAGTTTTTAGGGCTTAAAGTCACAAAGACTAATTCGCGGCTGAGTGTGCCTGCACTACTTGAAAAAACAAAAAGAACAACAACAAACAACCCAAAAAACAAAAAAAAAAACACCGACAACTAAAACTGATGTAGCGTTGGACAAATGACGCAAACCGGTCTACGGGGCAGTATAAACGTAGGACATGCAGGAGACGCTGCACCTTCACGGTAATTTATCCAACTCCCGGTTACAAAAAAACATAGATAACAACTAACAATTAGGATCAGCGCGATTAAACACTAAGGGCAAATATTGCAACTTATCATCTCCTAGGCGCAATACACCAGTTCGCAGCATATGCCCAACATACCTAACCACTGGTAGTGCACACGTGAGGGGGGGGGGGTGTTAAGAAAGAAGAAATACTGATAGATAACTTTTAGTTTCTTTAGTTATTTTACCTCCTCTGTAAGCGCTTAGAGCTCACAGAGAATAAGCGCAAATAAATATTCATTATTATTATTATTATTATTATGAAAGGACCGAACCTAGAAATCAGACTACACAATATACAGATAGGGACTGATCACAAAGAAAATGCTGTGCTATGTTTAATAGAAACATAACGATGCGCATGACACCCTAAAAATGCTTTAAAATTCACAAACAAATCACAAAATACCACTGAGCAGCCAAAGGCTCACTGTGTACAGGGTAAATTCAAACCTTTCTCCAGTATTTCACTTTATGTGCAATGCTAGCAGCGACCGCCTACCCCCTCACTCATCTGTCGTCTGCTAACCCTGTGCCAGCCGCGCATGAATACAAATAGTCCACATGCCAGGCTCATTTTTCACTGGTTATAACATTACCTGGCATGAAACTTATTTACAATGCCAACAAACAGCCTCGGATTTGCAAACAAAATCAAAAAGGGGCGAAAATTCTGTACTATATTTAGCGGAATTCCTACTACATGCGCCGGAAGCTATCAGTATTGTGAAACATTACTGGATGCAATCACGATTAGATATAATTATGCGACTGACCAAAGGCGAAGGGAGAGCAGTGGTGTAGCCTCGATAGCGCAGTTGATAGGTCGACTGTGGGTAGATCAGAAATGGCGGTAGTTTACCAGTTTCTCTGAGACGGAATGGTCTGCAAGTTGTGTGAGACAACGATACCGACTGTATCACATCTTGAACAAACTATGACTGTCAACAGGATGCTGGCTGAGGATTTCTGGTTGGTATCGTCAGCTTCTGGTGACAAGCTTCATTGGAGCAGAAACCTTGGCTTGTAGATCGGAGTACTTTGTGGTTTTTTTTCTTTTTGGTCACACTTGAAAAGTTTCCTACCACGGAATAGTACTCCAATCTACAAGCGAAGGTCTCTTTCTCTTGTTCTGCACAGGTAACTGTTCTTTACCCGCAGCCTTGTCTCCAGATACACTGCTTGGTGTCGGCATTCTCCGTTCAGCAGAATATGGGGTGTCCCATTCTCACAGGCGGGTGTACCACACAGCCTGCGAAACGGAGTATGGTGCCACTTGTAGCAGCGGTAATGTGGCTTCAACAGATGATTGCATGCAGCAGCAATCAAGCGAGGCCAGAAACACAGACACACTGACCATCAGAACCTGTTGTTGTCATCAGCCCGTTCCTGTACACGCTCAACACCATGCTAGAGAGACGGAGAAAACGCAAGGAAGAGGCCCGCGTCAATGCCATGCTGGCCAAGCTGCACGCGGAGTTGGTCACGTGGCCTCCAGACAGGCTACAGGAGCTCGTACATCGTGGACAGAGACTCCTGACACAAGCAAAGGGAAGAGAGTATGTTGTCAACATGACAGAAGCCGGGTTTATACAAGTCGTCAAGGACGTGCAAGAGGTGGGGGAGAAGATCCTGCTGGCTGAGGCGTCCAAGGAGGGAGAGTCGGACACGGCGAACTGTGACAGCACGACGCAGGCAGACCAGAGAGAGACGGAGTTAGAGGAGAGACTGCAGATACTTGATCAGCTGTGTCAACAACACCTGAACGTCGTCCCAACTTCCAACACCATCTCTGACAAAGGTTTCTAACGGCCAGACAACACTTCTCACGAAGATTTTTAACCATTTTTTAAAATGATTATATACTAATATGTGTATTGTGTCGAAGTTTAGTAGGTGGCTTGCGCGGCGTTAAGCCTCACTCACTCACTCACTCACTCACTCACTCACTCACTCACTCGAAGTTTATTAGATGTCGTCGGTTTAATTTGTTCAGTTCTTAGTATATCATTTAAGTAATAGAACGCAACAGGTTTTTGTAAATGGTCTTTTTTCTGATGTGAGAATCACAAACACGGGCTCGCCCCAGGGTTGCTGCCTCTCACCTCTCCTGTACATCCTCTATACCGACGATTGTAGAAGCAGCCATGAGAACACATACTTTGTAAAATTTGCTGATGACAGCGCTATTCTGTCTTTACTGGTTGGTGATCGGCAAGATCATGGTCCCGCACTTTCTGACTTTGTAAACTGGTGTGACAGATCTTACCTTGAACTCAATGTCAGCAAAACCCAGGAGCTTATCATTGATTTTCGGAGACAGAAACACAGCCCTGGAATTACCGTTATTCATGATCAGAAAGTGGAGTTAGTTTCCAAATATAAGTACCTTGGCACCATCTTTGACAACAAACTTACCTGGGATGAAAATACAGAAGCAGTATTAAAGAAATGTCATCAAAGGCTGTATTTTTTGAGGAAGCTGAACTCCTTTGGTGTTGACATAACCATCTTGACACTGTTTTACAACTCATTTATCGAAAGTGTCTTAACCTTTTCCTTTATATGCTGGTATTTTAATCTTAGTGTAAAAAACAAAAATAGTCTGCAAAAAGTTGTACGCATCTGCTCCAAAGTGATTGGAGAACAACAAAGAGATCTAACTGTGTTTTGCGAACAACAGGTGCTGAGGAAAGTTAGTTCGATCTTATCTAACTGTCACCACATTTTATTCCCCGAGTTTGAGTCTCTGCCGTCAGGTCGTCGCTATCGCTGCCCAGCATGTAAGACAAATAGACGGAAACTTTCATTTGTTCCCGTTGCCGTCCGTCTACTGAACAATCTGTGATAAATACGGCGTGTGTGTGTGTGTGTGTGTGTGTGTGTGTGTGTGTGTGTGTGTGTGTTGCTGCTGTTGAATAAGTGTGATAATTACAATGAAGTATTAGTTGTGTGTGTGTGTGTGTGTGTGTGTGTGTGTGTGTGTGTGTGTGTGTGTGTGTTATGGTTAATCATCTGAACTTATTTTTTTAATGATTTGATTTTAATATGCTCTTATATCTTTTATAATATTTTGTCATAATGAGTTATTGAGCCCGTCCGAAGATGAATTGCCCCTTGTGGGATAAATAAAGTGTTTTGACTTGACTTGACTTGACTTTAGACATTGTAAAGTAAGAAACCTTCCGACAAACATTCCGAACTGTTCTCAAACTGTTTATCTGACCAAGATTTGTTACGATCAATACCAGAGTTACGAGTACATGTATACTAAACAGTACTCACCTTGTCACTTGGATTAGAATATGAGCGGTTTACTGTGAAAACGTTCAATTTGGTCCAGACCGCTTCATATTGTTGAGTTTGTCTGAATTTGCACAGCTCTGTAGCTCTGACAGATTTTGAGTAAAAAATATTTCTGAGGTAGGTGTGGTTTGCAGATAAGGCAACATTATCTTTATAAAAAAAAGACTCCTTCAATTTACTCATCATCCCTGCAATTTTGTACGGTGTGATAACTGGACACATGCCAGGAACTGCTGGAGGGTGTGGATCGTCAGGAATTTAAGATGGCCTACACCAGGAATTTGAATACAAAACAGAACAGCTCGACTGACAATTTATGTCACACACACACACACACACACACACACACACACACACACACACACACACACACACACACACACACACACACACACACGTTTATTCAAGCAGATAATTATATGGGTGGCATAATATACATACAATTACCACTGCTCGAGATCATGTACACTGGGCAATGAACGGAACCAGCAAAGTGTTGATCTTACCTCTGCATCAACCCGCAAAATGAAAAAGGAAATAAGGGCCGCAACTCCGCCATAATTCCACTATTTCAAGCACACAGGCACTCGTCACTGTGTAACGGAGTGTGTGTGGTGGCGGGTAAATTACATCTGTGTTCCCTCTCATCCTGAAATGTAGTCGGATAGTCAGTGTAGACAAACGTGAAGAGTTACAACTGAACTGATGAACAGTTACAGGCTACAAACAATCCATTAACAACGATCAGTTTTACAACAATAATGGCGCGCGCGCGCGCGCGAGAGAGAGAGAGAGAGAGAGAGTTTTCACAATGAGGTGCCCCCGATTACGGAAAATACACCACACGAGTTTGTTGATTTCGACCGTAAAACTGCGAGTTTTAACGAGCAGTTTTACGGTCGAAATCAACAAACGAGTGTGGTGTATTTTACGTAATCGGTGGCACCGAATTGGGAAAATTATTTATACCACGTCCCTACCTGCATTTCGTTGATTTGAAAGCTGACATCGGCAATGCAAATGCTTCAGGCGGCATCTCAGACTGAGGTGCTTCGCTTTGTCAAACAGGCTTTGAGAAGTCAGCAGGTCCGTTTCGAAGCCTCCGTCTTAGTAGAGAACGGGAACTAGGTTTACGCTTGTCACAAACACGACCGATTGTGGATAAAACGCAGCAAAAGATCAACAATTCCACGTCAAGCGACTGGCAAAGCTCCTTCGTCCCCATTCCCGTCCGAAGTCGAACCACGTCATGTCGTGACGTAAATTATTCTTTAGTCACTTTTCGCGTCATATCGTGACGTAAATCCTTTAACCAGAACACACTGCTGGAGCGCTGCTAGGGGTAGTACATGTTCACTCTTTAGGTACAGCCATAATTCACGTGTGATTGTCATGGGTACGCTGTTATACCACGCGTGGTGATTTATGGATTTTAAACCATGACTTGTAATAGTGGTAGAGTGGTATAAATATATATAATCGTTTATAACTACAATAATACATAAGTTACGGTAGAACAGCACAACAGTACTTTATTTATACATTGATACACTGGCACATTTTGTACATTGGTGCATACCTTATTTGTGCAACAAGTAGTTGTAAGTGATACTGGACAGATCTGTTCATGGGAGTAGTGTGAATGTAAACGGTAACTGCTACTCAGTTCCCACGCATGCTGAACAGTGAATACAGCAACTGGTGAGTAGACATCAAGACCATGCAGAAAGCGTGCTTCCAGTGTAACAGAATAGAGGGTACACAAGGTTTACCAACTGTACTGCTAGCCACCGTTACGCTTGACTGAACAGAAGTGTGAAGTGGGTGATGCACGTAGTTCTCTAGCTGTTGTGATTGGTTAGTCATGATGTCCCTCTCCTGTAATCGAGGGTCATGGATCCAACCATAGTAAAAAAAAATCAACACAGTAATATCTCTGTGGTGGCTGGACCAGTATTCATATAATGATAAGGACACAATTGAAGCTGAATAACGCTACATGAAAATGTACACTTTACCCCTAAAAGCTACAGTGCGTGCGTGTCTCACTGGAAAATGTCCAACGCTAACACTGCGAGGCGAGGTTCGCCGTGCGCCATAGGGGATCCCATTCTAACTTCAATCAAGCTCAGCTAGTAAACATCATCGTACAGTTGCCATTTTTCTTACATTAGCCCGACGTTTTTCTGTGCTTAGCTACCACGCAAAAGATGTAGCCACCGAAAAAATTGGATCCCTAACACAGGATGTGACTTCCCCGATCACTCATGGGTTAATCGAACTAGTGCTTGGTATGCTCTGTGTGTGTGTGTGTGTGAGTATGTGTGTGTGTGCGTGTGCGTGTGTGTATGTGCGTGCGTGCACTCACAACATACACAAACATTCCACCTGGGTAGTACAGTGTATCACAGTACATCACAGACAATGATGATACTCATCAAGGGAAGCAACTTGCCTTGTACTAATTAACACAGATGCAGTTATGTCCCACACAGGTTTTGTCTCCTCAACATAGTCAGTTATGTCCCACACAGGTTTTGTCTCCTCAACACAGTCAGTTATGTCCCACACAGGTCTTGTCTCCTCAACATAGTCAGTTATGTCCCACACAGGTTTTGTCTCCTCAACATAGTCAGTTATGTCACACACAGGTTTTGTCTCCTCAACATAGTCAGTTATGTCACACACAGGTTTTGTCTCCTCAACATAGTCAGTTATGTCACACACAGGTTTTGTCTCCTCAACATAGTCAGTTATGTCCCACACAGGTTTTGTCTCCTCAACATAGTCAGTTATGTCACACACAGGTTTTGTCTCCTCAACATAGTCAGTTATGTCCCACACAGGTTTTGTCTCCTCAACATTACATAGTCATTTTACACGAATAGCCACACAGCTGCAAGCAAGTAGGATACACTTACAGTTACAGATGGAGATAGACAAAAGTGAGGGGGGGGGGGGGTAGAGGAAGGGGGGGGGGGGGTAGAGGAAGGGGGGGGGGGTAGAGGAAGGGGGGGGGGGGGTAGGGCAGGGTAGGTTGGGGCAAGTGTGCGTACCGCAGAATGTCAGAGTTGTGTGGTTCTCAAACTGTGAACAGACATGTATATGGTTGCCAAGTTTTTTAAAATGTAGACAAGTTTCCAACTATTAAGTGCGCATTTTTTTTCTGCCATATACCTTTGTTTCATTAATTGTTTAAAGGGAGCGATTTTGGGGATCTGCTCCTGCAGCCTGCATCTATAGATAAAAAATTTTGCTGTCAAAAGAATCAAATCAAATGCTTTATCTGTAATAACATTTTCTTTAAAACCAAAGATAATCAAAATTTCTGAAAAAGTCAATGCATCACAATGTCCACAATATGTAACTAGCCATGATTTGAAATCAGCCCAAAAACGTTGCACATGTCGACAATTCCAAAATAGGTGTGTTATGGTTTCATCTTCAAAGTCACAGAACGTACACAGTGGTGATTGGACGATTTTCCTTAAACAAAGGTATCTTTTAGTTGGAAGTATTCGGTGCAATAGTCTATACTGAAACCATCGGAGCTGTGGGTCTTGTGTAGTCTTAAAGGGTTTTTCAAACAATGCTTTCCAACAGAATTGTTGGCCAAAATGTACCTCCCATTTACTCATACATGCTGGAGGTGGGTATGTTTTAATCAGTATGCGGTAAAAAGATTTAGAGCTGCCATATAAGATTTTCCAGAACAGTGCGTCACCTACACCAACACTTTCCTCTGCTTCAATGCCCAGTTTTTGCTGATACACCTTTATAGCTCTAATTACACCCGCATACACAAGAAAGTTTGTATGTACATTCGGAAATTTCAACTTGAAATTATCATATCTTAAAAAGCTCCCATCCGTATCTAGCAATTGACAAATATGCAATATATTTCCACGAATCCAATCCTGAAGATGAACAGTTCTTTTGTCCATCACAATATTGATGTTATAATGTATACATTCTGTTGTAAACTCTCTAAAGTTCTGGGGGCAACATTTACAGTATACTTTTTTGAAGTGTTTGAATACATCAACCCAAAATCTGTTTGTACAATCATTCATTACAACATCTGCAAATTCTCCACCAAGTTTAGTACATTTCACGAGGTGGGGATAGCAACTAAATACAAATCTTTTATACAGTGTATCAGTGCAGTACAACCTTTTTATCCATGATAGTTTCATTGAAGTAATAAAAGAATATATATCCAACATTTTGAGACCACCCTCATTATAGTCTGAACATATGACGGATCTCTTAATTTTGCCTCTCTTTCCATTCCAGATGAATGAGAAAAACAAGCTATTCAATTCTGACAGAAAGTTTGGCGGTGGGTCAGGTATATTTATGAACAAATGAATCACTTTTGATACAGCGAGAGTTTTAATTACTGTGATCTTAAGCTCCTCGTTAAGCTCCTCCTTGACCAAACAGCTATAATATTCTTAATTTCAGTAAGTTTATTCTCATAATTCAGTCGAACAATAGCACTAATATCTGTAGAAAATTTACATCCTAATACTGTGAAAACATCTGGATTCCACACAAAGTTATACTCCGGCAAAAAACGTGTATGCGAATTACGTTTTGACCCAATCCACACTACCTGGGTTTTATCAAAATTCATCTTCAATCCTGACATATCTGAGAATTTTTGAAGAGTATTGATACATTCCGTAAAGGATTTTTTGTCATCATCTAAACACATTGTAGTGTCATCTGCAAATTGTGAAAGAAGTATGTCCCTCTCATTTATCTTAATGCCCTTAATATCCTTGTTCTGTCTGATCATTATCGAAAGGATCTCAGCTACGACAAGGTATAAATAGCACGAACACGGATCCCCTTGTCAACAACCGCGCTCAATTTTAAACCATTTTGAGTACTGACCATTTACAGCGACACATGTATTAATATTGTTGTAAAAAGTATGAATCCATTTTTTAAGATCTGGGCCAAAGTTAAAAAAATCTAATGCTTTATCAATAAAGGACCAGGAGACGCTGTCGAACGCTTTTTCAAAGTCAATCATGAGTAGAATTGCAGGAATGTTTTGTTTTTCAGTTTCAAATAATGTATCATAAAGCAGTCTTTTTTTTTTTTTTTGAACCTCAGTTGCATGCGGATCGCATCAGGCCAAAAAAAAAAACAAAAAAAAACCTACTTGTTTTTTTTTTTTTGTTTTTTTTTTTTTTTCCTCTTTTTTTTTTGCTATGGCTGAGCGCTCCTCTTCATTGGTTCCTTTTGTTTTCACACACTTTACTTATTCTACGTACTATATCAGCATACAAAACCCCCTCCACAACAGCAACAAAAGGAAACACAACCAACATACTAGTTAACATAAAAAGAGAGAAAGGTCATATCTTTGTTTAGCAGTGCGTGCGTGCGTGCGTGTGTGTGTGTGTGTGTGTGGAAATGGAAGTGTGTGTGGAAGTGGCAGATAATTTTTCATCATATCACATCACCAAATCTTATGTATTTTTCAAAATCATACAGGTGTCTGATCGGTGTTCTAGATTCAGTTTTCTTCCATATGCTTATACACATTTTCCCAATCAGTATTAAATGATTCAGTATTTTGATATGCTCGTTGGACACATTCTCCATCTTTTTCACCCCAAACAAAACATCTGTCAAACTTAACTTACACTGTTTACCCGTGAGTCTCAGTATGTCATCTTCAACACAGTCCCACTGTTTTTTAGAAGCTGAACATTCATAGAAAAAATGTTCTATAAAATCTGTCTCTGTGCAGTACGAACACCTGTTACTGTCCTTTACCTTCATTTTACATAGCATAATATTTGTTGGGTAAATGTTGTGCAATATTTTCCAGTGTAACTCTTGGAGTCGTATTTCTTGTGTTGTGCGTTGTGCGATAGACCAAGTATCTCTATCGATAGCAACATTACATTTCCGGAGCCAAAAGCCCACAGCGCATGGTACTGGTTTTTGGTCATTGTTGTTCTTTTTTATTTTACCGCATACATCAAGGACCCCCTCCTTTATATATATTGGAGACCGGGTCGTTTCTCGGTTTGATTAATCACATTAGGAATATAATTTTTCCACTTCTGTGGAATTGCATGCTGAAGTGCATTGTAATCAAATAAGACGTTGGCTTTATTTAAGTTGACTTTACTCTGTATTTCATCAATATTCATAATCCTTTTCTCGCAAAAATTAATGACGTCGGCAAAAGTTTCAATGCCAGCTTCCTTCCATTTCTGAAAATAAAGTTGACGGTCTTTGTATTTTACCAGTGTGTTGTTCCACAGTATTTGCTGGAAAACATTTGAGACATCTATCTGGCTTTCACCCACCACGTTTTTACTATCCAAATATGTACCGATAACTCTTTCCCAAAACGGATTCCTGATGTGTCCTAGTTGTTTAACATCTTTTGACTTACTATTAATACAGAGCACATTAAGATCGGACAGTACCCTCGACAGGTTCCACTTCGGAATATGTCCCCATTTCGCCTGTGTATCCACGAGTCGTGTAATCCACTTCAAGTAAAATACCTTTTGCATGCGTATTACATTTATCATTTTAACACCACCATCCGCATATGATGCTTCCATTACTGTTCGTCTCACTTTTTCAAATGCTTTTTTGTTTACGAATCGTCTCTGCCATATGAACTTGTACAAAATTCTGTTTATTTCTTCTAAGGCTTTTTCTGGTATTCCTATGGATTGCATAATATAAATTAATTTACTCACCAAGAAACATTTAATCACTGCTACTTTTCCCCTTATGCTTAGGTCCCGCTTGGTCCAGGACTGTATTGTATTTTTTATATCTTTTATTCTTTCTTTCCAGTTTTCTTCTATATCATGTGCGCTTAATTTATTCATGAAAATGACACCTAGTATTTTAACCTTTTCCACTACTTGGAAGGGTATGTTCAACTGGCCCTCCTCTCTATGTAGTCCTATTTTCATGCATTTTGTTTTGGCTGTATTCAATTTTAAACCTGAAAGTTTGGAAAAAGTTCTAATTATCTCAACTGCCTCCGTAATGTCTCTTTTCTCTTGCAGTAGCATGGTTGAATCGTCCGCAAACTGTTAGATTTTTATCATTTCTGTTTTCCTAGCTGGGAGACAGATACCTTTAACCTTACTGTTCCGGACTTTGATGGCAAATACTTCAACAGCTAAAATGAAAGCTAGCGGTGAAAATGGGCAGCCCTGCCTTATTCCGCAATCTACGTCGATAGGTTCTGAAATCCACCCTCCATGGTTTACACTGCTTTTAGTTTCTTCCATCAAAAGCAGTCTTATGTTTTCCCCAATATATCTTCCCTTCAGAAATCCTTTTTGATCCTCACTTATAATTCCTGGCAGCACGGATTTTAGACGTTCAGCAATACATGCAGATGCAATTTTGTAAGCTTTATTCAATAACGTAATAGGCCTCCAATTCTTAAGATATTTTTTCGGTTTTCCTTCCTTTGGAATACATGATTTACACCTTGTCTTTGAGTCACTGACATCTGACCAGAGGCAAATCCATTATTTAGTGATCGAACCAGGAACACACCAATATCATTCCAAAAGAATTTATAAAATTCTACAGTATAACCATCTGAGCCTGGACTCTTCTTATTTTTCATTCTTTTTAGTGCACTCAAAGCCTCTTCGAGTCTAATTGGACCTTCCAAGGAATCACGCTCTTCCTGTGACAGACATGGTCCAGAAATAATAGTAGATAGGTCAACATCAGTTACTTCTCTAGCCTTATACAAGTTTTCATAGAAATGTTTTGTTTCTTCAACAATCTCTTTCTGATCAAACACTAGTTCCCCATTGTCCTTTTCCAAGAAATTCATGGACTTTTGCACAAAGTGACGATTTTCAAGGTTACAAAAATATCTCGTAGCCTTCTCCCCTTCACAAATCCACCTAGCCCGTGAACGCACAGTTATTCCCTCCATTTTTCTATTTCTAATCTCTTGTAGTTTTGCCTTTTTTATTTCCAAAATATCTAGCACATTTTCCTCTAAGTTTTTCTCCAAAGTGTCTATTTCCTGCTGGAGCTGTTTTTCTTCAAATTCATTTTTCTTTTTCTTATAGCTGGCATACGAGATAGTTTTGCCCCTGACTTCAAGTAGAAACATTTCAAAAAACAAACTGTCATCAATAGTAAACTGCAAATCATCATTTTTTATCATATCAATATTTTCAAGATTGTACACAGGAATACAGTACTGTTTCTTCAAGTCCAGCAAAGTCTTCTTCACCAGGTCCACATAAGTTTCATCCTTAAGTAAACTGTTATTAAATTTCCAATACGTACGTGCTCTTTTTCTTTCAAAACCGGTACATAATACCAAAGAAATCTGTGAATGGTCAGACCGATAACTGCTACCAATCCCAACAGACTTGGTACAACTTAAAAGACCTTCAGATATCAAAAAGTAGTCCAAACGACCTTGTTGCATAGTATTAAACCTTCTCCACGTAAATTCCTTTTTGTCTGGATGTAACTCCCTCCATACATCAACCATATCATGGACAGCCATCATTTCCTGGATCTTTAGCCTTGCCCTGTTTCGATGTAACGAAACGAATCAATAATGGGGTTTAACACAACATTCCAGTCTCCTCCCATGACAATATTCTCATTTTCTAGTTTGGTCACTTCATTAAACATTTTTTCAAAAAATACAGGAGGATCTGAGTCACTCGGTCCATACACATTCACCAGTGTCAGTCTTTTACCACATGCTTCAACATCCATTAGTATGTAACATCCATTTTCATCACGAATAACTTTGTGTACTTTATGTTCAAAATTGTTATTAAACAAAATAGCAACACCTTTACTATTTGACTCCTTACCACTAAGCCAACATTCATAGCCCCACTGGCTTCTGACAATATTTTCTAGGTCATATTTCAGATGTGTTTCTTGCAACAAATAGATACAAACATTTTCTTTCCTCAGTTTATCAAAAACATCTCTTCGCTTTTTACAGTCCAAGATACCATTGCAGTTCACAGAACAGAAACTCAACAAACCACTTTGTGTGTGAGCCATGAAGGGGCAAGAGGATAATAACCCTTCAAGTATTTCAGTTATTTACAAGGTGTTAGTTCATGGTTTTGTATGTGTGCTGTGTGCGATCCAAATTGTGTGCGATTTTTCTCAATTTACGGTTCACATTGTTCACATCGGCTACAAAACACATTTCTAAATATATTCTCCTCATATTTTGCAATAATATGCTGAAATGAATGAGATAAATGAAAATAGTAATGACATGGCATAAAACAATGAAACAATTTTTTTTTTCTTCTTAGCCTCTGTCGGGAATCAACATTTTTGTTTTATTTTTTGCTCATATGCTTGCAACATAAAGTCAATTTATTGCTAAACCATTGTTCAAAATCATTTTTCCTTTACATATCTAAAAGCAGACTTCAATTTCCTTCAAACTGGTGTATAACATGTCTGTGTTATCTTTACAAATGAGCATACAGTCCCCTTTCAGAGAATCATGCTTGATTCGCACGCGTTATAGCTCAAAATACTGTGAACTTGTGAGAGTTAAGGAAAATGGCTTGACTAAATTCTCTTTACTCCTTCCGTTAAATGATGGGATGTAACATGGTAAAAGTTCTGTGTATCAGCAAGAATTGTCCACTCTTCAAGGGGGAGCCGGGGTGGCCGAATGGTAGAGCGTTGGACTTTTAATGCTCGGGTCGTGAGTTCGTATCCCGGCTTGGGCCAAATATCTGTGCTGGCGTTTTCATCATTGCCCCGTCTTTGATATCACCCGTATGTAGTGGAAAAGGACGTTAATTCCCCCCCCCACCCCACACACACCCCTCGACTCGTCAACCACGGAACTCAGACTTACTCATACGTAAATGTATGTATAATATATGTCGGACTGTTGTCTTAAAGCTTTTCAGTTTCCGAAAAATCGGGTATTTCCAAACCTAGTCATGTGCCTGGCTGTATAGTGTAGGTGTCCCTGTGACGATCACATTACAAAAGCTGACGCGAACATACAGTCCACGAATCATGTCATGCAGAACCGAGCCAAGTCATCCCTATGTAAAATAAAATACAAACTCACCGTCCATCCCCCCCCTGACCCTCCCCCCCCCCCCCCCCGCGTTCTTCTCAGTCGGGTTGTGTGTTTTGAATCCCGGTTGGGGACAGGTATTTGTGCTGATGTTGTTTTCTTTGCCCCGTTTTTAATAACACCCGTATGTGGTGCAACAGGACATTAAATGCTTCAACAGCCACCCCGCCCCCCACCCGTCTCTCCTCACAACACTCCATGCATTACCCACACCGTGGAGTCTCGTTACTCTAGCTGTTTGTCGCCACGAGTCATGGAAAAAGCGACTCTGTGTGTGCACAGAAAGAAACTATTCAACTTTGAAAGGCCTATATGCCACCCCGGCCCACCCGTACAACGCACCCCACCCTCACCCGCCCTTCTCTTTTCACCCGTGACACGAGACACAATTGGAACGCTGCCAATAGGTGTATTAACATTCCCTACCCCCAACTCCCTCTTGCCTGCTCAGTGTCTCAGCCCTAGCTCAGTACAGCTATTGCGGTTGTAGTCGTGCCCCGACCTAAATGTTGGTTGTGGTTTATGCTGTTCAGGTAAAATGTTTTACGGGCTAAGGCCATCTTTGCTAAGTCAGCTTCTGTTTTGAAACAGTTTCGGTCCTGAGGGCACCGGTACCCTCGAAATACTCTATCTTGATGTTTAGTACAGCTCTTAATGCGATACAATGTTGTTTACACCGTGCGAGCTGTCGAACACTTAAATTTTATGACTGTTGAAACACTGCTAGAGTGCTCAGTGTGGTTGCCGCGTCATCGAGTACGCTTCTGTCGGCTCAGTGCCAGCATTATAGACGCTGTCACTGTCCAGGTGTTTAAGTGGTGTGATGATAGATACAGCGAAAACAGCTCACAACGACCTTCAAGTTTATAAATGGTAGCATTAGCTTGTCTAACTGTCGTCATATTGCATTCCCTGTGTTTGTATTTACTGACATTCCTCGGGAATCAATGATGTGTGATTTCTGTATGATCGGACCGAGCACAGTGCGGCCCTGTGGGTAATGTTGGAGGGAGATCCAGTTAGTTAGTTAGTTAGTTAGTTAGTTAGTTAGTTAGCTAGTTAGTTAGCTAGTTAGCTAGTTAGTTAGTTAGTTATGGTTTTACGCCGCGCAAGAAACAAAGACTATTTCGCAGCAAAGGGAGTCGTTTCAGACGTGGCTGGGGCAGTACAGAGTATTTAGGGTACAGTCAAAGAATCAACCATTACACATGTTTTGGATAATGTGGGGGAGAAAAGAAAACCTGATCAAAGTTTGAAATATCCATGTGACAAACCGCATTTATGGGGTTTTCATTAGTTGTGTGTTTGCCGTTTTCAAGGGTGTATTTTCATGTGTAGTGTTAACTAGTGTTTTAGACAGGTAGTACTGTACTGGAGTTTATCCCAGTCTACCTAACGTTTTCACGTGCGGGAAAATGTTTATGCACGGCTATAGCGGTTGCTTGAGTTTTACTCTGTACTAGAGGCTGTGGTAACACAAGTAGACGTGAGTTGTTGTCAGCTTACGAAGTGAGCAATTGCGACAAAGATTGTGCGCAGTCCCTACTATTGACCGGTGGAGGGAACAGGTCTCTTTTTTTCCCCACCCGGCTTTTGTGTTCCGTATGCCATAGCGCTACAGGTATGTTTGATTTTTGAATATTGTTTGTTTATTTCAAGACCAAGTGGATTGTTTGTTAACCCTATGGATAACTTGATGCTATTATGATGTATGTCTGATTTAGTTCTGAATGTTGGACTTCTCAAATGGTTATTCAGTTGAGAGAATTTTTGGTAGGATGTTTTTAACTTCATTCTTGTGAGGAATCAGTTGTGAGAATATGGTTTGAGGTTGATGATGAGGATATAAGTTTGAACTGTTTGATATTGTATAGGTACTTGGTAACTGGAAGGTGAATTTGTTGATAATTTCTGATATCAATTCATAACTGGAACTTTCGAGATCGATGTCAGATGTTATTGTTGTTGAAATGGAACTTTGTTCAGGATCAAAGTTAGTTTATGGAGAAGAAATACTATCCGAGATAGTGGTAGTAATTACGGGTTAATATTGTACAGGAACGACGCCGGAGACCCGGTGAGCTGACCGCATTGCAATATGTCCGCCTGATCAGCGTACACGACACCATGTTTGTCTATTGTCTGCCCCGTCGTTGTGGAGCTTGAAGCCAGCGACGTGTGTTTGTCTCCCTTGAGATCACGTGCAGCCATCCCGTCGAGCGCCGTGTCAAGGTGGAGCTCTCCCTGAGTCTGATGGGGTACACCATCCTCAGCGTATTATTTGTGAAGGTGTCTGCGGTCCAGCATCGTTCAAGTCACTTCCAGAAGAAGTGCTTCCCTTCACTCATTCCAGGAGAAGGTGAGAAGATTTGAATCGCCCGGAATTCCCAGAGGAATCGTCTGGACTCGTGTATATATTTTCTATTCAAGACCAACAAGTCTTCACCCAGTCTGCAGCATCATTTTGACCAAGCTTGTTGAGTTCTGCTTGTTTATTTCACTTTATTCATTTCACATCTAATTGTGTATAGTCAGTGGTTTTGTCCGCGTTGTAGTACATTTTATATCCAGGCACATATCCTTTGAATAACCGATGTGCTGGTGAAATTGGAGGCTTCTGTTTTTCAGCTGTGAATGTAATTAAGCCTTAAAATTACTTATTGATTCGTGTGATTATCTGTTTGTTTTTGTGTATAAAAGGTCTCAGTCAAAAGAATAACTACTTGCTTGTGTGTATGAAAGGGAGTGGATGACGTTTGCATGCGTGCCTTTCTGAATGTCTGTGATGTGAAAGCGGAGTGAAAGTGTGAGACCGCCTTACGTTACAGTGGTGACCCCGTTTACGTCCCCTTTCATTTCAGTTCATTTTTGAAAAAAATTACTCGTGTTTCGTTTAGTTGTTTAGTTGGTTTTGGAAAAAAAAGACTCTCTCTTCTCTGCCTACTACGTTCATTAATTTCAGTCTGAATGTTTGTTAGTTGTTAGTTCCCGCCTCCAGGTGTGCGGGGTGGAGGCATTTTTTAAGTGTTAGGTTCGCTTCCACGAGGGCCGAGTCTATTTTCCTACCTGTTTGTACTATCCTCCTACTCTTTGCTACCTGTCCTGTTTAGTTTTTTGGATCTCTTCCATTCTATAGCGCTTTACTCCATTTGTGTAGATTTGTGTAGTACTGGGGCCTTTTATGTTTAAATTGTCACAGCCAGTGATTTTTTTTGTGTGTGTGTGTGGGTGTGTGTGCATATTTAGAAACAGTGATTAATTATTATTTTACGTTAAATATTTTTTTTTGAAGTAGAAAGAAAAAACAAACTTAGCAAAACTTAGTTACTTATATTTTGTGTACGTGCGCATTGTGGCTGATTAATATTTTTATTCTCTAAGTGTAGTTTTGTATTGTGTTGTGTAAATAGTGAATTGATTTTTCTACTCTGTATTTGTATAGTCACTCAGTGATATTTGGTGGATTTTAATCTACTCTGCATTTGTTTTGTCACTCAGTGATACTTTGTCTATTTGTATCCGGCCTGGTATTTGCATTATCAGTCAGCATGACTGACGTACAGGTCGAAAAGTTTGACATGTACATGGCACAAGGCCAAAAGTTAGGTCATACAGGTCAGGACCTAGAGAATTATATTGAAAAATGTCTTGAGAGAGATGAGAGAGCATTGGAAAGAGAAAAGGAAAAAGAAAGACTAGCTGAAGAGAAAAAAATGGAGCTAGAGTCAAAGAGATTAGCTGAAGAAAAAAAGATGGAGATCGAAAAAGAATTGCGAAGAGAAGAGCTAGAATCAAAGAGATTAGCTGACGAAAAAAAGATGGAATTTGAGCTCAAGAAACATGAGTTGGACATTAAAGCACTAGAGCTAAAGCAATCTGAGGACTCAGGTGATTTCAGTACTCAGGCTTCGAACCGTGGTGGTCATCATGGCAGTTCTAAACCATTCAACTTTCCTAAATTGCCCACATTTAAGGAAAGCATAGACTCTATCGATGCATTTCTGTACCGTTTTGAAACTCATGCAGAGGCTTTGAATTGGCCCAGGGAAAAATGGCCAGTGTTCCTTAGTGCAGTTTTGGAAGGCACAGCACTCAGTCTGTATCATGGTTTGTGTGCGTCTGGCAAAGTTGAGTACGAGGTTCTGAAACAATGCCTTCTCACCAAATTTCAGTGCAGCGCCGAAGGGTTTCGTGAGAAATTCAGATCTTGTCGCCCAGAGGCTGAGGAGTCTTTCAAGTCGTACGGTACGCGAATGACTCACTTACTACAGCGGTGGATTGAATTGTCTGACACTGCTCATGATTATGATTCGTTGTTTGACATGATTTTGTGCGAGCAAATTTTGCAAAGCGTTTCCAAAGATTTGGCAGTCTTTTTGCGCGAGCGAAATTTGAAAACATCGAAACAGCTGCTTGAGCATGCCGAGAGCTACCGACTAGCTCGACCAAACAAAAACCTCGCGAGAAAAGCGGATGCGGGTCTAGCTGCGTCAGTAGCCGTCCCACCACTCAAAGATGAGAAGAAACACGGGAACAATCGGTACCGTGGTGGAAGAGGCAAGTCGCAAAATCTTCGCGGTAGTTACCAGAGTGGAAACTATAGCGGAAGCGATTCAGGTGGGTACTCTAATGACCAGAGTCAGCGGGGAGCCGCGTACACCCCTCGTAGAGGTCAAGGGCCGCGTGGTTCTCGAGGTCGTGGACAGTACCACGTGACTTACGGACAACAACAGCAACAGAACACAACTGACGGACAGATGGACGGACAAAGCACGAACGTACTGACGTGTTACAAGTGTCAAGGAAAAGGACACACTAAAAGACAATGTCCGAGTACGACATTTTACCCCCCAGTGAACTCAAACGCACAGAGCGCAAATTTGTCAGTTTTGTGTTCAGCTGCTGACGTTTTGAGTAAGCTGAAATTAGAGCAGGGAAACTGTAATGGTTTTAACTGTTCAGTGCTTCGTGACACAGGAGCTACAACAGCAGGTGTGCGCAAAGAATTGGTCCAGCCACACCAATACTTAGGTCGGGATCAGTGGGTCATTTCTTTCGGAGGAAAGTCCGAATGTTTTCCTCTGGCCTTAGTTGACGTTGACACTGACTGTTACAAGGGACCACTTGAGTGTTGCGTGATTGACGATCCTGTGGTTGATCTGATCGTAGGAATGTTCAGGGTGCGTCAGAGGTAACAGGCATTGTTGGAAATGTGCAATGTGCAGCAGTTATGACACGCTCTATTGCAAAGAAAGAGAAGTTGGCTCCAAAACCTCTCGCAGCTCCTATCCCTCAATTGTCAGTGACAAAAGATGATCTGTGCAAGTTTCAGCGCGAGGATGACTCACTGAAACCTTTGTTCGAACTCGCACGCACAGGAGAGAAGAAAACTCTAGGTGCAAATTCTTTCTTCTTTGTCATTGAAGACGGCGTGTTGAAAAGATACTTCTACAAATCTTCCAAAGATTGTAGTGGAGAGGCACTGCCACAGATAGTAGTCCCAAAGACATTGAGACAGACAGTACTGACAACATCGCATGACGGGTTGTTAGCAGGACACTGTGGGATCAGACGTACTGTAAACAAAATACAGCAGCGATTCTTTTGGCCAGGCTTATCCAGAGATGCCCAAATGTTTGTACAAACATGCGACATTTGTCAGAAGGCAGAGCATAGGAGTAGAACACCTCCCATCCCACTCGAGTTCATGCCTCGCATTCAGGAACCGTTCAAACGAGTAGCCATTGACATAGTTGGTCCGATCAATCCCCCGACTGAGGAAAAACACAGATACCTGTTGACACTCATTGACGTAGCAACTAGGTTTCCGGAAGCAATCCCCCTGAGAAACATCGACACAGTCTCGGTAGTCGAAGCTCTTTTCTCGATTTTTGCACGTTTGGGAATCCCCGAAGAAATTCTGTCAGATAGAGGTTCTCAGTTCACTTCGGAGATGATGGCAGAGTTCCGTAGATTACTGTCTATCAAAGGGGTACACACTTCACCATATCATGCCCAAGCGAACGGGATGGTCGAACGTTTTCATGCAACGTTGAAAGCTATGTTGAAAAAGCTCATGGTGAAACAACCACGCCAATGGCACAGGTACATACCAGCTCTATTGTTTGCGTGCCGGGAAAGCCAAAACGAAAGTACGGGCTTCTCCCCTTTCGAGCTCTTGTTCGGCAGAAGACCTAGAGGTCCGATGGATCTGCTAGCTGACTCTATGCTAGAGAAATCGTCATCCGATGAAGAAAAGACAGTGTGTCAGCACCTAGTTGATCTTAAAACGATCATTGCAGACACGTGTCAACTCGCTCATGATGAGGTTGACAAGGCTAGGATTAAGCAGAAAGTCTATCATGACAGAAAAGCCAGAGGACAGAAAGTTTGATGTCGGTGACGAAGTTCTGGTCATGTCCCCTACCGCATCTAATAAGCTTGATTTGCATTGGCACGGTCCTTTCAGAGTCACAGAACTAGTCGGTCATGACTATCGAGTTGACATCGGAAAAGGAACGAAAGTCTACCACGCGAACATGCTGAAAGCGTACAGGAACCGTGAGAAAGCGATCTCTCAAATCAGTTTCGGTCGGTACAGCGATACCTTTCGATCAGATTCTAGGTCACGAATGGCAGAGCATCGCGACACCGCATACACCACGTGTAGAGACAGCAGAGTCGCCCACTCAAACAGCATGCGCTAACATCGCAGTGATACCTGACGAAACATGCGATGACGACACACTAAGTCCGACTTTGTGTCCACCTCCACATGACAAAACAGAATCGATAAACGACATTCGGTTCGATGAGACTCTGTCTCCGAAGCAAGTCTCAGAGATGAAAGCGGTCTTTCAGGATTTTCAGGAAATGTTCACTGCAGACCCAGGTGACTATAGAGGTTCAGTTGTTCATGAAATAAGAACTACCACTGATGAACCAGTCCGGCAAAAACAATATCCGCTACCTTTTGCATCTAAACAAGCGATCATTGAAGAGGTTAAAAATATGTTGGCACTTGGAGTGATCGAACCGTCGACTTCACCATACTGTTCACCGATCGTGATCGTGCGAAAGCCAGATGGAACGATGCGTTTTTGTTTAGACTACAGAAATCTGAACAATGTTACAGTTTTTGATGCGGGAACCGATCCCTGATGTCGAGGAGATTTTCACGCGACTGTCGGACAAACTCTTCTTGACGAAGATTGACCTTTCAAAAGGGTACTGGCAAATTCTAGTGAAACCAGAAGATCGCCCGAAAACTGCGTTCCAGTCTCCGCTAGGTTTGTTTCAGTGGGTCAGAATGCCGTTCGGGTTGATTTCAGCACCCATGACGTTTGCGCGGATGATGAGATCAGTACTTGGAGAAGACGCGACAAATTTCTTTGACGACATTCTTGTCGGTAGTCGCTCGTTCATTTGGAAGATGTTCGGATTGTCCTTCAGAAACTTCAGTCAGCGGGTCTGACCGCTCGACCGACGAAAATTCATTCAGGCTTTCAGAAACTTGAATTTCTCGGACATGTCGTTGGTCGCGGTTGTCTCCAACCTACGGAGGAGAAAGTGAAGAAAATCTTGCAATTCCGACTCCCACTTCAAAGCGCCAAGTTCGGTCATTACTCGGTTTGATAGGGTACTATCGCCGGTATGTCCCCAACTTTGCCACACTCACAGCGCCAATGACAGATTTGTTAGCGGGAAAGCACTGAAATGGACGGATCAGTGTGAGAGTGCACTGAAAGAAATTCAGAGAATTTTGTCTTCTGAACCCGTTTTTGCTTCTACCTGACTTGACTCTCCCTTTTGTCGTTCGTTACGGACGCTAGTTCGACAGGAATAGGAGGAGTGCTGATGCAGGATCGTGATGAGGAATTACATCCGGTCTGTTTCGTGAGTAGGAAACTGCTACCGCGAGAGACTAGGTACAGTACGATTGAACGCGAGTGTCTCGGCATTGATTGGACTTTGTCTAAACTGCAAAGATACTTGTGGGGTCAGTCCTTTGTACTTCAGACAGATCATAGGCCGCTACAGTATCTGCTGAAAGGAAAGTTTCAAAATGCCAGGATCATGAGGTGGGCTTTAACTCTACAGGAATTTGTGTTTGAAATTGAGGCCATTCCAGGTACTCAGAATGTTTTCGCAGATTTGCTGTCACGTTCTGACTGTGATCAAGTCGTTCAGGGTATTCAGTAGTATCCTTTCTGAGCATCGTGAGATTAGACAGAAGAAAAAAAAGAAACTCGGTCGTTCTTTTTTTTTTACCCCGAGAGGGGGGAACTGTGACAAACCGCATTTATGGGGTTTTCATTAGTTGTGTGTTTGCCGTTTTCAAGGGTGTATTTTCATGTGTAGTGTTAACTAGTGTTTTAGACAGGTAGTACTGTACTGGAGTTTATCCCAGTCTACCTAACGTTTTCACGTGCGGGAAAATGTTTATGCACGGCTATAAGCGGTTGCTTGAGTTTTACTCTGTACTAGAGGCTGTGGTAACACAAGTAGACGTGAGTTGTTGTCAGCTTACGAAGTGAGCAATTGCGACAAAGATTGTGCGCAGTCCTACTATTGACCGGTGGAGGGAACAGGTCTCTTTTTTTCCCCACCCGGCTTTTGTGTTCCGTATGCCATAGCGCTACAGGTATGTTTGATTTTTGAATATTGTTTGTTTATTTCAAGACCAAGTGGATTGTTTGTTAACCCTATGGATAACTTGATGCTATTATGATGTATGTCTGATTTAGTTCTGAATGTTGGACTTCTCAAATGGTTATTCAGTTGAGAGAATTTTTGGTAGGATGTTTTTAACTTCATTCTTGTGAGGAATCAGTTGTGAGAATATGGTTTGAGGTTGATGATGAGGATATAAGTTTGAACTGTTTGATATTGTATAGGTACTTGGTAACTGGAAGGTGAATTTGTTGATAATTTCTGATATCAATTCATAACTGGAACTTTCGAGATCGATGTCAGATGTTATTGTTGTTGAAATGGAACTTTGTTCAGGATCAAAGTTAGTTTATGGAGAAGAAATACTATCCGAGATAGTGGTTAATATTGTACAGGAACGACGCCGGAGACCCGGTGAGCTGACCGCATTGCAATATGTCCGCCTGATCAGCGTACACGACACCATATTTGTGTATTGTCTGCCCCGTCGTTGTGGAGCTTGAAGCCAGCGACGTGTGTTTGTCTCCCTTGAGATCACGTGCAGCCATCCCGTCGAGCGCCGTGTCAAGGTGGAGCTCTCCCTGAGTCTGATGGGGTACACCATCCTCAGCGTATTATTTGTGAAGGTGTCTGCGGTCCAGCATCGTTCAAGTCACTTCCAGAAGAAGTGCTTCCCTTCACTCATTCCAGGAGAAGGTGAGAAGATTTGAATCGCCCGGAATTCCCAGAGGAATCGTCTGGACTCGTGTATATATTTTCTATTCAAGACCAACAAGTCTTCACCCAGTCTGCAGCATCATTTTGACCAAGCTTGTTGAGTTCTGCTTGTTTATTTCACTTTATTCATTTCACATCTAATTGTGTATAGTAGTGGTTTTGTCCGCGTTGTAGTACATTTTATATCCAGGCACATATCCTTTGAATAACCGATGTGCTGGTGAAATTGGAGGCTTCTGTTTTTCAGCTGTGAATGTAATTAAGCCTTAAAATTACTTATTGATTCGTGTGATTATCTGTTTGTTTTTGTGTATAAAAGGTCTCAGTCAAAAGAATAACTACTTGCTTGTGTGTATGAAAGGGAGTGGATGACGTTTGCATGCGTGCCTTTCTGAATGTCTGTGATGTGAAAGCGGAGTGAAAGTGTGAGACCGCCTTACGTTACAATCCAACAACGGAGGAAGTTTGTCTGCATGATGCTGTCCTTGTCAGAGTCTCTTTGTCACAACAAACTACAACCACGCCAGTAAGGACCAAGATGTGTGTGTGTAGGGTATTTTTGTTGTTGTTGTTCCACTTCGGATTTTAGAGATCCTGTTTGAGTAGGAGTGCATCAATTATAATTATGAGTGTTTGATCGGGAAACCCTCACTTTCAGGTTCAGAGTTACGGGGACTGGTGATGTTACTTAAACCCTTATCGAGAAATAGAGTTTAGCTGTCCGTCATTTCGTAAAAGAAATAAATGGTCATGGCCTGTGTAGGTTCTTGGGCTGTTTAAACACTTGTAGGTAGAGGTTTTGGCCATGCTTTTAATTTTTAGTATGTGTCTAGTTATCAGCCAAACTGCTGTCGCTCTGAATTTTACTATACAATTTCTCTTACACAGCCTTGACAGATACTGTTCATAGTAAGCGTCAGCCGGTAGTGTATTGCGTGTGACAGTGTGAGGCGAGTGAAATACTACACCTTGTGCTACTCCACCTTCACGTCTTGCGAGCTGTGTTGTTGTACAATGCACACCGTGGGATACAGGTCATGTGACTCTGCCCCGAACACGAGCAGGAAGTAAGATATGCTTTGCAGTGTGGTGACATGTCAGAATATTTGTGACGGGAGAAAACAAGCAAGTGCCATTGGGGAACACTTCTAGTTACATGACGGTTAGTCTCGGCTACTGTGTGTCTTGGTGAACTCCACCTCAAGGTGTGTACATGACGAGAGGGACACCTACATGACAATTAGTCTCGGCTACTGTGTGTCTTGGTGAACTCCACCTCAAGGTGTGTACATGACGAGAGGGACACCTACATGACGATTAGTCTCGGCTACTGTGTGTCTTGGTGAACTCCACCTCAAGGTGTGTACATGACGAGAGGGTCACCTACATGATTATTAGTCTCGGCTACTGTGTGTCTTGGTGAACTCCACCTCAAGGTGTGTACATGATTAACACTATATACATTCTTGAGTCTCAGCGCTTGTGCTTTAATCAGATGTTTATCTGTAATACTTAATAGCAAACACCCGCGTCATCTTCGTGTGGTTTTTTGTGTTTGGTTTTGTTTTCAATTTTGTAATGCTTACATGAATAATGATCAGTGGGTTTCTGCTATGGCAGGTGTGCTTGTTAACAGACAGTTCAGGAAACATCATTATCTGCATACCTGCAGGTTTGTTGCCGTGTCTCCCGAATGCAAAACTGAACCATAATTATAGGATGTTAATCAAAGATGTACACATACGTACTCCTACGATATTGACTCACAATTTTCCCCAAAAATAATAATAAAAAATCAACGTGTGATGCACTTTTTCCATGATCCATGCTAAATACAATTTTGCACAATGTGAACAATGTCTGTCCACTTGCGATGTCCTATGCCCATGCAGACACACATGGCATAAGAGTTGAAATGGGCAATCACATTCTCCAGAGGTACTTTTCATGATTTTGCTACTGCTGCATTTTAGAAGTGTTATCGCCGATTCAAAGAAATCAGTCATGTGACCTGTTCAAGTTGATCAAATGCCTTCATTTTCTAGATTTTGGATTGTATTGGATTTTAGATTGGATTTAGATTTTGGAACTTAATCCAATTATACAGAATGGGCTCGTAGCACAGCTCTGTACCTCTGACAGATTTTGTGTTTAAAAAGAAATTCTGAGGTAGGGGTGGTTCAAATTACTCATCATCCCGGCATTTTTGTCACGTGTGACAAATGCACATATGGCAGCAACTACTGCACTGTTATAGCTTTAATGTTAAGAATACCAGAGCCTTTAGCTAAACATCTTTTTTGAAGTTTTTGCGCGAAGTACTAGTCTAAAGAGTTCAAACGTTGCGATTTCGTAAGTACAATCCAAGGTATTCAAGTCCACGTTTTAGCGGCCATCTAGATTTTCCAGATAGAATGCCAATAAATTCAGTCAGGGAAGTCACAGCACCAACAGGGAAATCACATGAACGAGCATCCCCTGCGAGACGACTAGAGTGAGGCTGACATCAAATGATTAGTTCACAGAATCTGTAAATTAAATATCGTCACTGATGTATTTTTAGTCCTGATATTGAAGCAGCATATTTGCGACAACGTAATACTATGTGAAAGATTGTTCACTACCATAAAAAATAGATGTTTCATCTGCAAACTGTAACAACAGTATTTCAAGGTGATTAATCTTGGACTCTTTAATATCTGTATTATCACGCCTAATTGTTGACAAGATTTTTTTTTTTTCACAGATCAGGTAGATATAGGGCGAACAGGGATCGCCTTGTCTACAACACGGTTTGATTTACAGACTAGCGGGTGTTTATGGCGTGCAGACTTCGTTTAGTCGTCACTGAGTTACTGCACGGTTTGATTTACAGACGACCATTAAGAACTAGCGGGTGTTTATGGCGTACAGACTTAGTGTAGTCGTCACTGAGTTACTGCACGGTTTGATTTACAGACGACCATTACAAACTAGCGGGTGTTTATCGTGTGCAAGACTTCGTTTAGTCGTCCATTACTGCACGGTTTGATTTACAGAAGTCCATTAAGAACTAACGGGTGTTTTTCTTGTGCAAGACTTCGTTTAGTCGTCCATTACTGCACGGTTTTATTTACAGACGACCATTAAGGACTAGCGGGTGTTTATGTTGTGCAGACTTAGTTTAGTCGTCAATTACTGCACGGTTTTATTAACAGACTAGTGGGGGTTTATGGTGTGCAGACTTAGTTTAGTCGTCAATTACTGCACGGTTTTATTAACAGACTAGTGGGGGTTTATGGTGTGCAGACTTAGTTTAGTCGTCAATTACTGCACGGTTTTATTAACAGACTAGCGGATATTTATGTTGTGCAGACTGAGTTTAGTCGTCAGTTACTGCACGGTTTTATTTACAGACGACCATTGAGGACTAGTGGGGGTTTATGGTGTGCAGACTTAGTTGAGTCGTCAATTACTGCACGGTTTTATTAACAGACTAGTGGGGGTTTATGGTGTGCAGACTTAGTTTAGTCGTCAATTACTTTACGTTTCATTTTTTTTCAGACGACCATTAAGGACTAGCTGTAACGTAGTGTTGGAGACGACCCGTGATGGGAAACTGTTTCTCCAAATACTGCTGTCGATGCTGTGAAAGGTATCACCATCATTATCACCCTCGTTATCATCATCATCCTCATCGTCACCATAAAGATACAGATTCAGATAACTTTATTAATCCCATTCCTGGGAAATGTATTTGGTCCAGCCTCTCACAAACATAAGCATAAATAATTGTAGTTAACTAGACATATGTCGCTATGCTGTTACATAAAACCTGAAAACACAATAACACCAGCCGATTAATCAATAATCTTATACGTTAAAAAAAGGAAAGATAAGCTGGTCATGTTTGTGTTGATTCATAGTCGAGAGCTCGCATTGATGATCCATTTTTGTGGACTAGCATAAACATTTTCAGTTAAACCAACCGTCCCTTGGTCAATAAAGCAAATCACCCACGCGATTTACGAGCTGGTGACAACTCCACTTCTTATCATCCATGCAATGTCTACAAAATTCTTGTAAACTTGTAAAAATAGCCATACAATAATTTTGAAAAAAAAAATCACAATAACTAATGATATGAAATACCAGCTTAGCTTAGTGATTGTCCGTGTTAACCCATTAATTCCTGATTTGTTATGTTTTTGTAAAAGTAGTTAAAACACACTGCATTAAAAGCAAAATTAACATTTCAAACAGTAATGTGAAAACACTCTTTATTTCCTGAAGTTAGTATTGCTTTAAGTTGCGTTCCAAAACTGGGACGCTAGGCACGAGAGAGTTGTGGTTTTTCACACATTACTTGAAGACTCCAAGATGAAACAAGTAAGCTTTACCTAACTTGTTTTGAGTCTTATGAATTAATCTCGAACAAAAATCCATATACAATGCAAACTTATTGCATGCGATCGAAAATGGGCCCGTAGGTATTAGGTGGAGACTTTGATGATGAAAATAATAAAGTCAAACCTACAGAGAGAAACATAGCAGCCCTATAACTCACATCTTACAATAATAATAATAATAATGAGTATTGTATAGGCGCTTTACCCAATTGCACGAATCGGCTCAAAGCGCCGCGAACTGAACCCAACACGCACGCTCACGTGAATCACACGCATTCTCACACACACTGGACATAAACATACTACAATCACGTGGTGCGAAGGGTCAGCTCAGCTATTTAAATTTCGGAATTGTAGAATTACATTTATTTTTCAAATTTTGTGGGCTGAACATTTCCAAAGCAGAGGGGGAGGAAGCCGGAGTACCCGGAGAGAACCCCCGACGATCGGCCCGAATGAACGGTGCCACATACGAGAAGGAAAAATTCTTTGCCCCGAGTGGGACTCGAACCCCCCACCTCTCGCATTGGTGACAAGTCTCTTAACCACTAGACCACCGACCGCCCCACAACAACAACAACAACAACAACAACAAAAACTCACCACTCTTGCCTAGCGTCCCATGTTTGGGACGCGCCTTTCTGTACAAGCCATACACATACTATGCATTTTAAACAAAAACTGAAAGACACAATTTTAAATTAGACGCTTGTTAACATGTTCTCTTCTTTGACACCATTAGAAAGTGGCACAATGTAAAAGGCATGACCCTACTTTGCTTAGCTTGCCAGTCTGACGATTTTTTAAAGGAAAAATGGGCTGCAGAGGGTCGACAATAAATCATTTCCAAAGGAAATTATTTGACACCTGTATTCACGTGCGTAAGATGCATTTTTCTTCGACCGGCAATATATGCTTGATGTGGAGATGCTTTCAGGTTTGAGCAGTGGTTCCGAATAAGCGTCCCTAAAATGGGACGCTAGGTATTAATGGGTTGAGACCATTTTGAACTATTGTGTTGAGTACGCGACAGTTCCCATAGTCTCTACCGCTTGTAAGTTGCTTCTTCTTGGGGACACTGAACAAAGCTTTTATTTATTTATTTATTTTGCACGTGAATATTAAATTCAACGAAATCATTCAGTCGTGTAAAAATTTCGACTGACAGCTTACCGTGGCGTGTTCGTTTGTTTGTTTAATTTGTTTGTCTGTAAAGACCTGTGATAATCTTTTCTGTGTTCATCAGGGACAATGGCTATCAGGCCATTTCAGGTGACGGCGATGATGTCAGCACAACTGAACAACATTCATACCAAGGACATCATCAGCGGACCGGTACATCAGGTACTGATACTACAAAGGCATCAGTTGACGCGACCACAGATTCACCAGTGAATGATTTAGTAGTCACTACTGACGTGGCTACAGCATCACCAGTGAATGATCTAGTCGTCACTACTGACGTGGCTACAGCATCACCAGTGAATGATCTAGTCGTCACTACTGACGTGGCTACAGCATCACCAGTGAATGATCTAGTCGTCACTACTGACGTGGCTACAGCATCACCAGTGAATGATCTAGTCGTCACTACTGACGTGGCTACAGCATCACCACTGGATGATTTGGTACAACTGGTGACTGTAGGAACGTCCACGTCGGACGTGAACAACTCACAGGAACAGCTGGCTGCTCAAGCACCAGAGACAGAACTGACCACTGTGAAACATGTCGCTTCCTCATCTTCAGACAGCGGGTCAGAGTCAGAGAGTGAGTCCTTACACCAGGTGGCGACACTCCCACGGCAAGTAACGGCGGGTGTTGCCCCGGGCAACCAAGTGAACGTCGGTGAGATGACAATTCACATTCACCTGGCCAGCGTCAGTGGTGAACAGACAGGTGAGCGAAACTTGGTTGCTCTGTGTGTGTGTGTGTGTGTGTGTGTGTGTGAAAGGACAAAGATTGAAACCAAAGCCGTCAGTCTGTGACTAATAGAGATCTCAATTATGGTTATTATCTCCCCTAACGATCCTCATAACGCGATTAGAGTTATGCGAAAAATCCAAGAAAAGCAATATTTTACGGACAAAAAGATCTGTAATTGCTCAGCTGCTAGATCTAGGTCATAGAAATCTGGGCGCCACTAGTTGTAACAAAGTGATTTGTTTTGCTGTTCTTAAATCCATTTTTGTCCTTTTGGGGCAGCTACCAGCACATCCGATGATTTGAGTCCCTCTGGCAACGACCTTGAAGGAGCTGGAAGGTCAAGGCCGGGTCCTGGTCCTGTCATCCACAACGTGGGCACTCTAAACATCCATCATCATGCTCATCACATGCCAGCCGACTGGCAAGGTCAGGGTCAAGTATATCATCTGTGTGTGTGTGTGTGTGTGTGTGTGTGTGTGTGTGTGTGTGTGTGTGTGTGTGTGTGTGAACCCACCTTCCCTTGCTAGCCTTTCATTGACTATTCTTGTCTCAGGAGACACCAACGTTCTGATTGCCCGCGTGGACTGGGAGGCTGAGCGGGAGAGGGCGTGGTCCGAGACACTGGAGGTGGAGAGACGACAAGCAGACGACAGGGAGAGGCGACTCCACCGGAAACTGGAGAGGGAGAAGCGAAAAGCGGCCAATAGAATGAGATCCCTTGCCGACAGTTACATCAGGGAGTGGGAGGAGGACGTTGTAGAGAGAGAAGAGGAGAGAGCCAGGGATCATCAACAGTTTATGGATCAGCTGACGGAGGTCCAGAGATCGGCAGAAGAGAGACTGAGCAACTTGCAGAGCGAGCTGAGGGAGGAACGGGAAAGAGGGGAACAGCGACTGGCCGCCATGATGGAGCAACACGAAAATGAGAAGAGACAGCAGCAAGAACAGGTCATGACCTTTGTGCTCCGTGTGGAGGGTCAAGTCCGACAACTCCATGCACGAGTAGCGGCCCATGTAGACGGCAGGCGACTGCAGACTGTAGTTCAGCGGTTATTTGATGAGTTTAACGTGCGCTTTCTGGGTGTGGACTGTGGACTTCAGTTTATCCTTGATGCCCCGGTAGCGCAGTGGGTGAACGTAGTGGAGAGATACCTGCTGGAAATCCAAAACCTATTGTCGGACCTGATACCGGAAGACGCTAGGCAGGGTGTCACGTGGGCGGAAGTGACGCAGTGCGGACAGAACGTTCGAGACATCGACCTTCATGTTGGTCGAGAACTTCCTGAAACCGTCACGTCTAAATTACAGGTAATAAAAATTCTTTATTTAGATCTGCACAATTCACTTCAGTTCCACATTCAGATCAGAGCGTGGGTACACAAAGTGTTGCATATTCATGTCCAGGACACGTGTCACATTCAGAGAGCGGTGTATGTCAAGTCTCTTTTGTTTCCTCAAAATGCTCGGCCACGAGACCGACCTCATCCCATACTTGTTGCACCACGTGTGTGTCTGGCTTTGGGTATTAAATGTCCCACAAGATTCAGCACTGTTAGAATTTTTTTTTTAACTTTGCGATATGAAAAGGTAAGCCAATAAGTGAGACATGTTGGCACGCAGGAATATGTTCGTTAATGACATTTATTACTGTAGGGCTTCCAGCCCCATAACTGAGATGTGGGGGGTGGGGGGGGGGGGGGGGAGGGGAGGGGGGTCACGGGTACAAGCAATAAGGCAGTGTCTTACAAATGGTCTCTCCAACATGCTTACAAGAGTATGGCGTCACATCGCGGATATCTCGTACTGGAAGGATTTGGGTTACATACTCCCGTCCGCGATACTCTTTACGGGTTTGCTGTTCAAGTCCCAAATAAGACCACAAACTGTGATTGTTGATTCCCCCCCCCCCCCCCCCCCCCCCACACACACACACACCTCTTGGACTTTAATTACGCTCTACATTAGAACAGTGAAATGTACACACTACACACTATAATGTGTTTTGTTTGTGTAGGAGCTGTGTGGCCACTCTGTGGTATGTTTGTGTAGGAGCTGTGTGGCCACTCTGTGGTATGTTTGTAGTATAACGCAGGATATCGTCACAATGGTGGGCCTGTTGAGAACAGTTGAAATCAGTATTGTTTTTCCCTCTAGAGAAAAGGGGGTGGTGGGAGGGGAGGGGGCGGGAGTGTGGTCATAACCGATTTTCTATTCACTGTATCATTGGATTTATCGACACCCCCACCCCCCACCCCCCACTTACCGGCCTTCGAGGAAGAGAGTAGAAAACAAAATTGAATGACAGAAATACAATGTGTACGGACTGGAATAGAACTGGAAACTATTAGCCCATGACATTGCCTGAACCAGAGCTCAAGAGACATCGCAGATGTTACATTCCTGTACGGGGCTTATCATTTTCAAAGGAAAAAGCCAGCCTGAAAATTCAAGGATTTGTGTACATGTGTATTTGTGTCACACGGAAAACTCTTTTGACAGTTTCATCCAGGATCTAAGGTACTTGGCATCATAACAATACAGTTTTACGGTTTGCGTCATGATTAGCTTGTCTGCGTTTAGTACATTTTACGTCATCAGTGTGCGTCACTCGCCATCCGACAGCAATACAGACAAGTCCATCCATGTTAGGCAGAAACAGTTTGATGCATGGAGGGATTCAGCAAGTAAGGTGTTCTGATTTGAAAGGTTTCGAAACTCGAGACATTTCTGATTCATAGACAGCGATCAAGCAAGACTTTCACTGCGTGTTTTTCCTGGTGATTGGAGCCGTGTGATGACTGTACAGAACGAAGGAAAACCACGACTGTAACATCAGCAGACGATCAGTAGGGCCTAACAGTTGGTGTCGTCTGTTTTTACCGCGTTCTCTTTCTTGTTTGATCTTCTTACGTAATGCTGGTACCGGCGGTAATACATAATGAATTACGCTGTCAATAGCAACAGTAATAATTATGTAAACACTGTTCGCTTCGTTTGTATAGGAGTCCCTAGCCGACATTGTTGAATATGTAGCGTAACGTCTGATTACCAAGAAGACAATGGAAAAAATGTCTTGAGAAGTTGGAACTGAAGTTAATTTATTTCCTCCATTTGGCGAAGAGAAATACAAAGGGGAATTGACTCTTTATTGAACACACAATATCGTTAATTCACTTGTTAACAGTGTAAATTAAACACTTTGTGTCTGTCTTCAAGAGTGACCCAGTGAGTGAGATGCCAAGTGCTGAACACACTATGGGAAACAAGGGAGTGGAGCCCCGGCCTCCTGGTGAGATTCTACATACTATATGAATTGTGTGTGATGAGAGAGAGAGAGAGAGAGAGAGAGAGAGAGAGAGAGAGAGACAGACAGACAGACAGACAGACAGACAGACAGACAGACAGACAGACAGACAGACAGACAGACAGACAGACAGACAGACAGACAGACAGTGACAATGACACTTTATTTTCCAAGGATAGAAGATTAGGTGTGCAGACCTGTCTTACGTCTTGTCCTTGTTCACACACACACACACACACACACACACACACACACACACACACACACACACACACACACACACACACACACACACACATACACACACACACACACACACACACACACACACCCCGAACTACTTGTTGAACTACTATCAATTGCTACAGTAGTAAGGTGACTTCATAATTAGTAATATGTAAACAAGACAAAACACATTTAAAATATCACACACCTTATACTAATACAGCTGTTGTTATTGTTGTTGTTGTTGGTGGTGGTGGTGGTGGTGGTGGTGGCGGTCGTGGTGGTGGTGGTGGTGGTGAAGTGGCATTATTAGGAGAGAGAGAGAGGGGGGGGAGAGGGGGGGAGAGAGGGGGGGGGGGAGAGGGAGAGAGGGAGAGAGAGAGAGAGAGAGAGGGGGAGAGAGAGAGACAGACAGACAGACAGACAGACTTGTTCACCTCTACCCTCCTTCTCTCCCGCGCCACTGTCGCCCCCCCCCCCCCCCCTCCCCCTCCCCCTAAGCTCTAACCTACCCGAGAAAGTGTTTGTCCCGAAAGTGTGTTGTAGATCTATACAGAGTGCATCAAACTGGACACTACACACTGTGTAAGCCATGGCGGTGACGTCAGAAACACGGTGTGTCGTGACGTCATTTGACTGGAAACTGAAAATACTGGCAGAGAAATCTACATGACTGTACACTACACAGGCTGTCGGTGGAAAATACACTTCGCTTGTCTTCAGCTATTGTCGTTGTTGTTGTATTCGGTGGTGGTGATGGTGGTGGTGGTGGTCGTCGTCGTTGACGTGCATTGTCGGAGTTGATGTGATAATTAGGTGTTGTTGTCGTTGTTGTTGTTGTTACAGATGGTGGTGTTGACATTGTTGTCGTTGTCGTAGTGTTAACGGTTTCTAACGGTATGCTGTGTGTGATGTGCAGACCGTGTGATGGCGTTCGACCCGCTGACGGCCACCCCGCGACGCACGTTCCGTATGGACAACAGTCAGCTGATGATACAGGGGGACGAGTACTGGCCATGCATCACATCTCTAGTGGTGACTGACGGGGGGAAGATTGTGATGACAGACTGTGGCAACAACAAGGTGAAGGTCATGGACAGTCGGACTCTGACCATCGTCAGCTCACTATCGCTAGGGGTGTCACCATGGGGCCTTGCCTTACTACACGATAAACTGGTGGCCGTTACACCAGACAGTGATGACGTCATCCACCTGATTGACGTCACCGTCACCGTCAAGCGTCGTCTACTGAAACAAGTAGAAAAAGTGGAGCTCCGAGTTGTGCGACAGATAAAAACAGTCAGACATTACCGGGGTGTGGGGTGTGGGGGGGAGGACGGGACATTGGTAGTTAGTTGTGGTGAACAAGGTGAACTGCCGGCCAGCGTGGACATTTTATCCCGTGAGGGACAGGTGTTAAAAACCGTCGTGAACGGTGAAAAGTTGCGCGGTCTGTGTTGGTACCTGTGTGTAGTGGATGGTGTGGCCCTCGTGTCGGACTGGAAGGGTCACTGTATATACCGGGTGGATCTGGCCACGGGCCGGGTGATGTCCCCTATCACTCACGATCAGTTAAAGTCTCCACGCCAAGTGTCGGCTGACCGCTCCGGCAACCTCTACATCGCCAGTCGTGGTGGTGGTTGTGTGCTGGTGATGGGGGTTGACGGACGGTGGCGGACGCTGCTCCGTGGGGAGGAACACGGGGAGGGGGGGTATGTCGAGCCTGTTAGTGTGACCGTTACCGACACCGGGGTCGTGGTGGGGTGGGGTGGTGTAGTGACGGGGTTTGACCTGACGTAGGTCACTCTCTGTCATTCACACCTCTCCACCACCACCACACCTCCCGCTACACCACTACCACCACCACCACCTTCATCATCATCATCATCACCATCGTCGTCGTCGTCAACATCATCGTCGTCGTCAACATCATCATCATCCACAAAATCATCATCCTGGCCAAAATAGATGTAATCTAAATGAATCTTGGGACTAAATTATAAGTTGTGAAACATTCCTCTTTTGTCTGTTATCCGTGTCACAACGATAATTGACGTCACTGTTGAGTTCAAAATCATGACGTATTGTGTCCAGACTGTACTATATGACGTCACTGTTACCGACATAAACGACTGGGAGAAGTGTCAGTTGTGGGATTCCCGGTGTTTCACGTGTTGTTAGATTCGTTGTATTGTTTGAGATTGATGTCATCAATATTATGATTATACGTTGTTTATACAAGCTGTATTAGTGGTCCGGAGTTTCATTGTTGTTCCATTGTTTTGCCGTAAAACTTTCAGTTACGTCCCTAATCGCTCGGCATGCAAGGCGAAGTTCGGCTGAAGCGTAAGAGCGTTAAGTAAGGCCGAAGCAGCAAGAGGTTCGCCAGTATGGCAGATGTGCGAAGGCGTCAAGTTCTGCCGAAGTCTTACCCCGAATCGCGAAAGTGTCCAGTATGGCATAGCGCGAAGGCTTTAAGCTCGGTCCAAGTGCGAATGCGTCAAGTTCGGTCAAAGCGCGAATGCGTCAAGTTCGGTTTAAGCGCGAATGCGTCAAGTTCGGTTTGAGCGCGAATGCACCCGGTCTAAGCGCGAATACGTCCGGTCTAAGCGCGAATGCGTCACTTAGTTCGGTTTGAGCACGATCGCGTCAAGTTCGTTGTGAGCGCGAATGCACCCGGTCTAGGCGCGAATGCGTCACTGAGTTCGGTTTGAGCGCGAATGCGTCAAGTTAGGTTTGAGCGCGAATGTGCCCGGTCTAAGTGCGAATACCTCCAGTTCGGTTTGAGCGCGAATGCATCAGGTTCAGTTTTAGCGCGAATACACCCGGTCTAAACGCGAATGCGTCAAGTTCGGTCTAAGCGCGAATGCGTCACGTTCGGTCTAAGCGCGAATGCGTCAAGTTCGGTTTGAACGCGAATGCACCCGGTCTAAGCGCGAACGCGTCCGGTCTAAGCGCGAATGTACCAAGTTCGGTTTGAGCGCGAATGCGTCAAGTTCGGTTTAAACGCGAATGCACCCGGTCTAAGCGCGAGTACGTCAAGTACGGTCCAAGCGCGAATACGTCAAGTTTGGTCCAAGCGCGAATACGTCAAGTTCGGTTTAAGCGCGAATGCGTCAAGTTCGGTTTGAGCGCGAATGCACCCGGTCTAAGCGCGAGTACGTCCGGTCTAAGCCCGAATGCGTCACTTAGTTCGGTCTAAGCGCGAACGCGTCAAGTACGGTCCAAGCGCGAAAACGTCAAGTTTGGTCCAAGCGCGAATACGTCAAGTTCGGTCCAAGCGCGAATACGTCAAGTTCGGTCCAAGCGCGAATACGTCAAGTTTGGTCCAAGCGCGAATACGTCAAGTTCGGTCCAAGCGCGAATACGTCAAGTTCGGTCCAAGCGCGAATACGTCAAGTTCGGGCCAGGCGCGAATACGCCAAGTTCGGGCCAAGCGCGAATACGTCAAGTTCGGTCCAAGCGCGAATACAGCGTTCGGCCGAAGCGCGGAGGCGTCATCTTGCACGGCGCTATCTGACTGACCACAGCAAATCGACCTCCTCGCCGATGGTTGGGAAAACAAGACATAACTCTCTTATCCATGTAAATTTCTTAAAGCCAGGCTGCCGCATAACACAAGATAGTTTTACCGAGTGTGAGAGAAATCGAGAAATCATGTCATGTATAACACAAACGGCAATTTACCTTCCTCACTCGTACACACCAAACACAGATGAATGTGTTTACTACCGGCAAAATCACACGATATAACGTAAGCGGTGATTTCTAAAGGCGTGTGGCACGATACTCTTTTCACAAATTCTGTTGTTGTGGTTGTTGTTATTGTTGTTGTTGTTGTGGTTGTTGTTGTTGTTGTTTTCAATCGCTTGTTGCTTTTGCTGTTTTTCTGACGTTTTTACATTTCCGTTTGAACCGCGCGTGATATCGAAATTGTACAAATATTCTTTTTTCTGGACTATTTCCTAATAGTTAGATAACATTTTTATCAGAACATTTTGTACCAGTATTGCACTATGAGACTCTGACATACACTGCTAAAATTTTGCTGAAGACGAAAGATTCTCTGAAGCACAGTGCAAGAACTGGTTCGTCTTGATAAAATTCTTAGATATACATGTTATCGGGGCATCTTACTGTATCACGTGTGTGTGTGTGTGTGTGTGTGTGTGTGTGTGTGTGTGTGTGTGTGTGTGTGCAATGTTTAATCACTGTAGTTTCGATAGAAGATGTCAATGTAAGATAAATTATCGAGTATTTCTTTTTATGTCATACATGTCATTTTGTTGGGACCATCAGCGGATAAAACTAATAATGAGCATTTCATTTTGAGACTGTGACGTATACACATGTCATGTTGTGTATATATATCTGGACATTGTAGCATTTTGTTCTTACATTCCTACAGAACTCTTTGTGTCCATTGTACAATTTCACGTTGTACTTTTCACTCGGAGCGTCCTGTACACAAGCTGTTGTGAGTTTGGAAATACACTTTTTTCATCTAGACGTGTGGGTGTTTGATTATCTGTGTGTGTGTGTGTGTGTGTGTGTGTGTGTGTGTGTGTGTGTGTGTGTGTGTGTGTGTGTGTGTGTGTGTGTGTGCACTGAGCGAAACTTCGGGGTGTGTGTGTGTGTGGGGGGGGGGGGGGGGTCTCACAAATAATGTATATCTGTAATGTAATAATGTAACAACTAACTCTGATTTTGAAATGTCGGTGTGCACTGACATTATAAAATTGTCAATGCAGTAGTTTTGCGAAATCTACCGTCTTCACCTCTAAGATACTCTTTACCAAACCATATCATTAATAGACATTTAAAACTGAAAAAGTTCACGGCAGCCTACCTGGACGTGTTTCAAGTGCGGACTCAGAACATAGGTCCTCGTTGAGAGAGGTACTATGAGGGCCCAGGGTGACGGGTGTGACTGGCGAAATTCCAAGTGTGACTTGATGACAGCGGCCCAGTGCCTGTGCCTGGCTCGCATAGGGCCATGCCTACAGTACTAGGCACTCGAGTGAGCACCTGGATGAGTAGAATCGGGAAACCCCAACCAGTGTTACCCACTAGAATGAACTCTCGCTGAAATGGATGGCCTTAGATTCGTTCAGTCAAAACACACACACACACACACACACACACACACACACACACACGCAAACGCACACATAGGTTTTTGTGTTTTTTTTGCTGCCACAACTCTTTGCCGGCTCCAGTGATGTTCCTCCCTGGTAATGGGTGGAATCCACGGAGGGCTTGGAAGATGGGGCAATTTTTATTATGCATGATGATGCAGATGAGGATGATGGTAAGATGATGCTATGGAGGTCCGTGTGGTTTGGGACTGCGGGATAGGGCCGCAATCCACGCTTCCTGTCATAAAATATCCCGGCATTAACCAGGCCTGGGAACTACGGCACCTGCGGTGCCGGCCGTGTAATCATCCACATCATACGTAGGCGTATGTCCTTAGGCGAAAGGGGTTTACAAACAGCAGTGATCCGCGTGTGTCCGACGTTTGTTTGGGTCACAACATTGACTGCACGAGCTTTGAGTGCGCTGCACAAAGCGTTATATTCAAACAGCCTGGTGGCCTTGTGCCCCACTTTCGTGCAAACCTCATCAAAAGAAATGACACTGTCAGCATCCATTACATGATCATGAACATAGTAGACGTGCACATCAATCCAATCTTTGAAAAATAGAACTTTACCTTTAAATACAATACGAGGATTGTTCCAAATCATTTGATTGTACAGTGGTACACTAGCTTTACCAACAATATCATGTTTATGATCCAACCATTGACTCAGAACATGTTTCCAGAAGTATGACTTTACGTGGCCTAACCCATTAAATAGTCGGCATCGGAGGCAAAGCATAAGAGGTTTGCTCCTAGCCGTGAGAGACTGTACATGGGGATTACCTTCCATTTTTTATTTTCTGATTGCTGGAGGTGTAAAGCCCAGCTTAAGTTAAACGATGTTTGCATGTCATGAGCATGAATCATGTTTAAACCACCATTTTCAATGGAGCTGCACACTACTGACCGCTTAACTTTTTCGAATGCTCGTGTGTTCGTGTATTTTTTCTTCCATAGAAACTGGAACAGTATTGTATTCAGTTTATCAAGTATTTCATTTGGTATGATAAGTGACTGCATTACATAGACAAATTGAGATATCAGGAACGACTTGATTATGCACAATTTACCGCTAATACTAAGGTTTCTACGAGTCCACTGAGCAATTATTTCTTGAATTTTCTGTAGGCGTTTCGTCCAGTTTTCTTCTAGGCAGGGCGCAGGCTTTTGGTTACTGAAATATATACCAAGTATCTTGATAGTTGTTTTCCATCTGATTCCATGAGACTGTTCAGTGCTGTTCTTCTTTGCGCCTAGCCACATGGCTTCAGTTTTGTTTTTATTTAACACTAAGTTTGAAAATTTGGAAAATTCATGTACAGTATTAAGCACGTTTTGTAGATCATTCCCATCCTGTAAAAACAGACTGATATCATCTGCAAACATTGCAAGCTTTAACAGCGTGGCAACTGAAACTGCGCCATGCTGTAACGTAAGGCGGTCTCACACTTTCACTCCGCTTTCACATCACAGAGATTCAGAAAGGCACGCATGCAAACGTCATCCACTCCCTTTCATACACACAAGCAAATAGTTATTCTTTTGACTGAGACCTTTTATACACGAAAAACAATCAGACAATCACACGAATTAATAAGAAGTTTTAAGGCTTAATTACGTTCACAGCTGAAAAACAGAAGCCTCCAATTTCACCAGCACATCGGTTATTCTAAGGATATGTGCCTGGATACAGAATGTACTACAACGCGGACAAAAGCCACTATACACAATTGGATGTGAAATGAATAACAAAGTAAAATAAACAAGATGAACTCAACAAGCTTGGTCGAAACGATGTTGCAGACTGGGTGAAGACTTGTTGGTCTTGAATAGAAAATATATGCACTTGAGCCAGACGATTCCTCTGGGAATTCCGGGCGATTTAAATCTTTTCACATTCTCCTGAAATGAGTGAATGGAAGCACTTCTTCTGGAAGTGACTTGAACAATGCTGGACCGCAGACACCTTCACAAATAATACGCTGAGGATGGTGTACCCCATCAGACTCAGGGATAGATCCACCTTGACACGGCGCTCGACTGGATGGCTGCACGTGATCTCAAGGGAGACAAACACACGTCGCTGGCTTCAAGCTCCACAACGACGGGGCAGACAATAGAAGACAAACATGGTGTCGTGTACGCTGATCAGGCGGACATATTACTATGCGGTCAGCTCACCGGGTCTCCGGCGTCGTTCCTGTAGCGCTATGGCATACGGAACACAAAGAAGCCGGGTGGGGGAAAAAAAACCTGTTCCCTCCACCGGTCAATAGTAGGACTGCGCACAATCTTTGTCGCAATTGCTCACCTCGTAAGCTGATAACAACTCAGGTCTACTTGTGTTACAACAGTCTCTCGTACAGAGTAAAACTCAAGCAACCGCTATAGCCGTGCATAGGCATTTCCCCGCACGTGAAAACGTTAGGTAGACTGGGATAAACTCAAGTACAGTACTACCTGTCTAAAACACTAGTTAACACTACACATGAAATTCCTTTTTTGAAAACGGCAAACACATAATCAATGAAAACCCCATAAATGCGGTTTGTCACAGTTCCCCCCTCTCGGGGTAAAAAAAGAACGACCGAGTTTCTTTTTTTTCTGTCTAATCTCACGATGCTCATAAAGGATACTGCTGAATACCCTGAACGACTTGATCACAGTCAGAACGTGACAGCAAATCTGCGAAAACATTCTGAGTACCTGGAATGGCTTCAATTTCAAACACAAATTCTTGTAGAGTTAAAGCCCACCTCATGATCCTGGCATTTTGAAACTTTCCTTTCAGCAGATACTGTAGCGGCCTGTGATCTGTCTGAAGTACAAAGGACTGACCCCACAAGTATCTTTGCAGTTTAGACAAAGTCCAAACAATACCGAGACACTCGCGTTCAATCGTGCTGTACCTAGTCTCTCGCGGTAGCAGTTTCCTACTCACGAAACAGACCGGATGTAATTCCTCATCACGATCCTGCATCAGCACTCCTCCTATTCCTGTCGAACTAGCGTCCGTACGAACGACAAAAGGGAGAGTTAAGTCAGGTAGCAGCAAAACGGGTTCAGAAGACAAAATTCTCTGAATTTCTTTCAGTGCACTCTCACACTGATCCGTCCATTTCAGTGCTTTCTTAGCTTTTCCCGCTAACAAATCTGTCATTGGCGCTGTGAGTGTGGCGAAGTTGGGGACATACCGGCGATAGTACCCTATCAAACCGAGTAATGACCGAACTTGGCGCTTTCTTACGGTTCCTATACGCTTTCAGCATGTTCGCGTGGTAGACTTTCGTTCCTTTTCCGATGTCAACTCGATAGTCATGACCGACTAGTTCTGTGACTCTGAAAGGACCGTGCCAATGCAAATCAAGCTTATTAGATGCGGTAGGGGACATGACCAGAACTTCGTCACCGACATCAAACTTTCTGTCTCTGGCTTTTCTGTCATGATAGACTTTCTGCTTAATCCTAGCCTTGTCAACCTCATCATGAGCGAGTTGACACGTGTCTGCAATGATCGTTTTAAGATCAACTAGGTGCTGACACACTGTCTTTTCTTCATCAGATGACGATTTCTCTAGCATAGTCAGCTAGCAGATCCATCGGACCTCTAGGTCTTCTGCCGAACAAGAGCTCGAAAGGGGAGAAGCCCGTACTTTCGTTTTGGCTTTCTCGGCACGCAAACAATAGAGCTGGTATGTACCTGTGCCATTGGCGTGGTTGTTTCACCATGAGCTTTTTCAACATAGCTTTCAACGTTTCGACCATCCCGTTCGCTTGGGCATGATATGGTGAAGTGTGTACCCCTTTGATAGACAGGAATCTACGGAACTCTGCCATCATCTCCGAAGTGAACTGAGAACCTCTATCTGACAGAATTTCTTCGGGGATTCCCAAACGTGCAAAACTCGAGAAAAGAGCTTCGACTACCGAGACTGTGTCGATGTTTCTCAGGGGGATTGCTTCCGGAAACCTAGTTGCTACGTCAATGAGTGTCAACAGGTATCTGTGTTTTTCCTCAGTCGGGGGATTGATCGGACCAACTATGTCAATGGCTACTCGTTTGAACGGTTCCTGAATGCGAGGCATGAACTCGGGTGGGATGGGAGGTGTTCTACTCCTATGCTCTGCCTTCTGACAAATGTCGCATGTTTGTACAAACATTTGGGCATCTCTGGATAAGCCTGGCCAAAATAATCGCTGTTGTATTTTGTTTACAGTACGTCTGATCCCACAGTGTCCTGCTAACAACCCGTCATGCGATGTTGTCAGTACTGTCAGTCTCAATGTCTTTGGGACTACTATCTGTGGCAGTGCCTCTCCACTACAATCTTTGGGAGATTTGTAGAAGTATCTTTTTAACACGCCTTCTTCAATGACAAAGAAGAAAGAATTTGCACCTAGAGTTTTCTTCTCTCCTGTGCGTGCGAGTTCGAACAAAGGTTTCAGTGAGTCATCCTCGCGCTGAAACTTGCACAGATCATCTTTTGTCACTGACAATTGAGGGATAGGAGCTGCAAGAGGTTTTGGAGCCAACTTCTCTTTCTTTGCAATAGAGCGTGTCATAACTGAAGCACATTGCACATTTCCAACAATGCCTGTTACATCTGACGCAACCTTAACATTCCCTACGATCACATCAACCACAGGATCGTCAATCACGCAACACTCAAGTGGTCCCTTGTAACAGTCAGTGTCAACGTCAACTAAGGCCAGAGGAAAACATTCGGACTTTCCTCCGAAAGAAATGACCCACTGATCCCGACCTAAGTATTGGTGTGGCTGGACCAATTCTTTGCGCACACCTGCTGTTGTAGCTCCTGTGTCACGAAGCACTGAACAGTTAAAGCCATTACAGTTTCCCTGCTCTAGTTTCAACTTACTCAAAACGTCAGCAGCTGAACACAAAACTGACAAATTTGCGCTCTGTGCGTTTGAGTTTACTGGGGGGTAAAATGTCGTACTCGGACATTGTCTTTTAGTGTGTCCTTTTCCTTGACACTTGTAACATGTCAGTACGTTCGTGCTTTGTCCGTCCATCTGTCCGTCAGTTGTGTTCTGTTGCTGTTGTTGTCCGTAAGTCCCGTGGTACTGTCCACGACCTCGAGAACCACGCAGCCCTTGATCTCTACGAGGGGTGTACGCGGCTCCCCGCTGACTCTGGTCATTAGAGTAACCACCTGAATCGCTTCCGCTATAGTTTCCACTCTGGTAACTACCGCGAAGATTGTGCGACTTGCCTCTTCCACCACGGTACCGATTGTTCCCGTGTTTCTTCTCATCTTTGAGTGGTGGGACGGCTACTGACGCAGCTAGACCCGCATCCGCTTTTCTCGCGAGGTTTTTGTTTGGTCGAGCTAGTCGGTAGCTCTCGGCATGCTCAAGCAGCTGTTTCGGTGTTTTCAAATTTCGCTCGCGCAAAAAGACTGCCAAATCTTTGGAAACGCTTTGCAAAATTTGCTCGCACAAAATCATGTCAAACAATGAATCATAATCATGAGCAGTGTCAGACAATTCAATCCACCGCTGTAGTAAGTGAGTCATTCGCGTACCGTACGACTTGAAAGACTCCTCAGCCTCTGGGCGACAAGATCTGAATTTCTCACGAAACCCTTCGGCGCTGCACTGAAATTTGGTGAGAAGGCATTGTTTCAGAACCTCGTACTCAACTTTGCCAGACGCACACAAACCATGATACAGACTGAGTGCTGTGCCTTCCAAAACTGCACTAAGGAACACTGGCCATTTTTCCCTGGGCCAATTCAAAGCCTCTGCATGAGTTTCAAAACGGTACAGAAATGCATCAATAGAGTCTATGCTTTCCTTAAATGTGGGCAATTTAGGAAAGTTGAATGGTTTAGAACTGTCATGGTGACCACCACGGTTCGAAGCCTGAGTACTGAAATCACCTGAGTCCTCAGATTTCTTTAGCTCTAGTGCTTTAATGTCCAGTTCATGTTTCTTGAGCTCAAATTCCAGCTCTTCTCTTCGTAATTCTCTTTCGATCTCCATTTTTTTTCTTCAGCTAATCTCTTTGACTCTAGCGCCATCTTTTTCTCTTCAGCTAATCTTTTGACTCTTCTATTTGTAATTCTTTTTCAATCTGTCTTTCTTTTTCCTTTTCTCTTTCCAATGCTTTCTCATCTCTCTCAAGACATTTTTCAATGTACTTCTCTAGGTCCTGACCTGTGTGACCTAACTTTTGGCCTTGTGCCATGTACTTGTCAAACCTTTCGTCCTGTACGTCAGACATGCTGACTGATAATGCAAATACCAGGCAGGATACAAATAGACAAAGTATCACTGAGTGACAAAACAAGTGCAGAGTAGATTAAAATCCACCAAATATCACTGAGTGACTATACAAATGCAGAATAGAAAAATCAATTCACTTTTTATACAACACAATACAAAACTACACTTAGAGAATAAAAATATTAATCAGCCACAATGCGCGCACACACACAAATCACTGGCTGTGACAATGTAAAACATAAAAGGCCCCAGTACTACACAAATCTACACAAAGGGAGTAAGGCGCTATAGAATGGAAGAGATCCAAAAAACTAAACAGGACAGGTAGCAAAGAGTAAGAGGATAGTACAAACAGGCAGGAAAATAGACTCGGCCCTCGTGGAAGCGAACCTAACACTTAAAATGCCTCCACCCCGCACACCTGGAGGCGGGAACTAACAACTAACAGACATTCAGACTGAAATTAATGAACGCAAAAAAGTAGGCAGAGAAGAGAGAGTCTTTTTTTTTTTTTTTTTTTTTTTTGAAAAATGAACTCAAATGAAAGGGGACGTAAACGGGGTCACCACTGACGAGCGGAGTGAAAGTGTGAGACCGCCTTACGTTACACATGCGCTGTTGGTAATTTGATACCTTTAATATCAGAGTCACTTCGAATTTTAATCGCTAGTAACTCTAGAGCAGTTATAAAGGCCAGTGACGAAAAGGGACACCCTTGCCTAATTCCACATTCTACCGGAAATTCTTCAGATATCCATCCAATGTAGTTAATACTACTTACCGTGTTAGCCATTAATACTTGTATCCACTGAGTGAATTTTTGCCCAAAGCCAAACCGCTTAAAGGCCCAAATGACAAATTCTTTAGATATTGAATCGTACGCACGCTGATAACCCAACGCTAGCAATATTCCTGGCTTATTTGAGTTGTTCATTTGTTCAATTGTGTCATCAGTTAGACGAATTACCGTGCTAGCTTTCCTGCCTTTCACAAATCCCGCTTGATCTTCATGGATAATATCTGTTAAAACACTAGACAGGCGTAATGCCAAACACTTGGCCAAGATTTTGTAGTCGGTGTTTGTTAGAGATATTGGTCGCCAGTTCCTTAAGTCATTTCGGGGCAAGTCTTTCCCTTTGTGTATTAATGTGATGATTGCTTGTTTTTGTGTATAAGACTGTCACTAAACAGACTGAGTACAGCGTAGAATTTTGGTCCTGTGGACGGTTTGTCGTCGGGTGGGGGGACGCATGCCTGTAGTAGTCAGGAATAAACTGTTTCACGTGCAGTGTCTCTTGTTGTTTTTTGTGTCTGCGTGAGTAGTGTGCCTTGTGTCACACCACTGTGACGTGGTGAACCGTGTTTAGCCGTGGGTCACGAGCTACGAGAGTTCAGGTTCGGAGCATTACATTTCTGCTCTCTGCGGTTGGCAGTGCAGGTCACGTTTTTGCAGTCTTTGCAAGCCTTCATTGGCGTAGACCGGGTCCTTCGTTTGGCCGGTTGTTGGGGCGTAGCTATCCCCGGGTTTGACGTATTGTCGTCTTTTGCAAGGGTCTGGTTGAGGTGAGTTATGTTAGTATCGGTAGGATACCTATTTTGTATTTTGAACTCGTTCAGCTCTCTGACCGGGCCGGTCGGCCTTGCTAGGGTTTGCCGTCGCGTGGGCCGAGCCCGTACTCGCGTCTGATGCAGTGTGCCTGTGCAACAGTTCTGTCCCCTCGTTATTCGTTTTGTTGTTGTTGTTGTGTGTTAATGTTATGGGGGGAAGGGGTAACGTCCGCTGGTGGTTCGGGTAGTTAACATATTGTTATTTGTATTAATTAAATAAACTTATCTGCATTAGTTAGTTCTGCTTGTATTATCCACTAGATTAGTCTGTTCAACCGGTTTATGTACCGAGCGTTCTGGTTTCCGGGGAAAAGGTTATGGGACGGGCTAAAACATGACGTAACGGAAGGGGTGGAACCTGTGTGAATTTTACTGCCATCTGAGCTGGCCATCCTAGGCCTTCTTTTCTGCTTTTTCCTATTCCGTCTCTACGGACTGGCTGAGGACGCGGAGTGCTACTGGACGTGGGAGTGACCCCGCCAGCTGGGAAGGACTTGATCCACATGACAAGCCTGCCGTCCCTGGGTCAGGCCGACCACCGTTGGACTTCGTTCACCGGTCCCGCCAGGAGGAGACGACCTGGTTCACGTGTCAACTGTGTCCCCTCGGAGTCCGCTTCTGCATCGGGGGAAATGTGTTGCAAGTTGGTCTCCAGGACAGCGTGAAGACCGCTATCGCTTGCCAGGGCAGTAACGTTCCTTACCCTTTCCTCCGTTTGTAACGTCAGTGGCAGTTCGTCCCTATAACCTGACCTCGCGCTTTGTGTGGCATCTAGTGGATGATGTGCTAGTGTTAGATTGTTAGACCTTAGTTAAGCTGTTCTTCTTCGTGAGGGTTGGGGCGGGTTAGTTAGTTAGTTAGTGGGGCTTGGGGAAGGGTGATTGGGTAGTCGCTAGGGGGACGGGGGGTGGGTAATTAAGGAGTGTGTGTGGGTGTGCGTGTGCCGCGGATATATAAATAGTATAAAACTCTTCTGGTGTTGTGTGTCTTTGTGTATGCCTGCCTGCTCTGTGTCTAAGTGGAATGTGTGATTCCAGCGTGCGCATGCGTGAGGCGTGGTGCGTGTGACATATTTGGGGGCTCGTCCGGGATATGGTGGGTTAGCTCAGCGTAGGCAGGGTTAATTCCCATTAGCATTTAGTCACCCTGATATAGGTAGGTAAGGATTCGTTGTGTTTTGTTACGTTGTCTTGCGGGTGAATGGGCGACTGGAGGGTGAACACGAGCGGTGAGAACAAGCGCACGGGGCAGTGGATCAGACAGTGAGTTTACCACTGGGGTATAGTTGGGGTTCCTGCGGCGACGAGTTCTGGTTTGGCTGGTAGGCTCGGACAGATTGCTGACCGCTAGAGTTCAGTCTTGACTAACTTTAGTATTCTGTCGCGTAGTTATTACCGCCTACCGTAGTGGTTACGTTTGCCGTTTACCGTTCCCGTTGTTGTGTGTAGTGTTCCCGTTTGTAATATTTATACTTGACCCCTTTTTTAGTCGCTTATTTACGGTCAAACCGCTTGAGTTACGTTGTCTATGTATATTTTTGTTTGATGTTTGATTACCCGGATCTTCAGTGTGTTTGTGCACCATTCGAGGACTTCGATGGGACGGTGCGCACTGGTGCGAATTTGTGCTAGCCCAGCAATTATCGTGTTGTTTCACCGTGTGTTGTGGTGTTGGTTAACTTGGGAGAAGGATGGCTACTCCGACTCCAGAGCTCACAGCCAAGTTGACTGACCTCGCCGCCTGTGCTGATGCTTTAGAGCTGCGAGGGGAGGCAAGGAAGACTTATATACAGGAGCAGCTGGAGAAATGGAAGGAGAGAAGGGAAGAGAAAGAGGAGAGGATGAGAAGAGAAGAGAGAGAGGAGAAGGAGAGGATGAGAAGAGAAGAGAGAGAGGAGAAGGAGAGAGAGCAGCAGAGACTCCATGAGATAGAAACTCTGAGGCTGAAGCTGGAGCACGAGAAGGGTCTGAAGCAGCTTGATGCCACTGGGGAGCCAGATCGTTCATCCAAGCCTGTTAAGCTCGACCTCCCGCACTTCGATGACCAGCGAGAGCAACTCGACACCTTCCTGGCCAGATTCGAGAGGGCTGCACGTCTACACAAGGTACCGATTGGGGAATGGGGAGTGCACATCACCAAGCTTCTAGTCGACCGGGCTGCTGACGCCTGCGCCGCATTGTCAGACGTCGACGCACTGGACTACGGACGAGTGGTTGAGGCGCTACGGGCATGTTACCAGCTAACCGCCGACGAGTACCGACGTCAGTTTCGTCTGTCTAAGAAGCAGGATGGAGAAAGCTTCCGCCAGTTTGCAACCCGTTTGAATGTGCTGCTCGAGCGCTGGAGGAAAGCAGCTGGCAAGGATGAAACCTACGCTGCTATAGTAGACCTAGTGCTGCAGGAGCAGTTACTCGAGACCATGTCCGGAGATCTCGCTATGCACGTCCGACTAGGGAAGCCTGGAGATGTTTTCCGCGCTGCCGAGTGTGCCGAGCGGTACGTGGAATCTCGCCGTGCTGGGCGACGTCCTGCCAACGTGCCACTCCGCGCGTCGCAAGCTTCCAAGCCTTCGGGACCTAGTCAAGGACAAGGGAAAGGACAAGGAGCTACGTCGTCGAATACGGTGAACCAGAATCCTTCAACCGGAACCTCCAAGGACCCCCGAGGTGTATGCTATTCCTGCAAGAAGCCTGGACACTACAAGAGAGACTGCCCAGACAAACGGGGCCTACATGCTGTGGTGACCACTATGACGACCAGCCCGCATACTGGAGAGGTACCGCAGTTGTGTCAGCAGTGTTCCCGGCTGCCTTTCAACCCCGTCTTCACTGTGAAGCTAAATGGCCACGAAGTGTCGGCTTTGCGAGACACCGGAGCGGATGAGCTGGTGGTGGACAGAGCACTTGTCGGCAAGATCGGACCCGAAGTCGAAACTAAGAGAGTAAGCATGGCCTGTGGAGAGGTTATCTGTGAGTGCCCCATTGTTCAGGTCCACATCGAGACTCCGTATTACAAGGGAACTGCTTTTGCCTTGGCCATGGAGCAGCTGATACATCCAGTCATTATGGGAAATGTCCTGACGCGTGGAGATGGGACGAAGCTAAAGGTGCCCGTCTATCGGGAGGAAGCTGCTCCGGAAACACTGGCCGTGATGACCCGCGCGCAGAAGGAGAGGGAGAAAGCCGCCCCGAAACCGCTGAAGGTCGTAGACTCGCTTTTGGGTGACGTCACGCGCGAGGAGTTGATTCGGTTACAAGCAGAAGATCCCAATCTTGCTAAGATCCGAGAGTTAGCCAAGGCGGAACAACCATCACCATCTGGAAAGAAGGGGACGGTCAGGTTTGCTTGGAGGAAGGGGACGCTGCAACGGATCTTTACTGGCCCAGAGGGAGAGTACAAACAGATCGTCGTGCCGACCAGTCTTCGCCAGGGTGTGCTCCGCTTGTCTCATGACGTTCCGATGGCTGGCCACCTTGGAGTGAAGAAGACGCAGGACCGACTCTGGAACTCCTTCTACTGGCCTGGAATGGGGAGCGACATACGGCGTTACGTTGCGTCCTGCGAAGCATGCCAGCGAACCCTGCCTCGAGGGAAGATTCCCAAGGTACCGCTAGGTCGGATGCCATTGATCGACGAACCATTCCGCCGCATCGCCGTGGATCTGGTCGGACCACTAGTGCTTTCGGACCGTAAGAACCGATACATCTTGTGTGTAGTGGACTACGCCACCCGGTACCCCGAAGCTATTGCACTACCCAGTATTGAAGCTGAGCGTGTAGCTGAGGCTCTCGTAGAGATTTGGTCCAGAGTGGGAGTCCCGAGAGAGGTGTTGTCTGACCGAGGTTCACAGTTCGTCAGCGACATGATGCAGCAGACTCATGCGCTCCTATCAATCAAGGGAAAGACAACCACGCCGTACCATGCTCAGTGCAACGGTCTCGTGGAGCGATTCAACGGAACACTAAAGTCCATGTTGAGGAGGCTGTGCTCTGAACGGCCCCGCGACTGGGACAGGTACTTGCCTGCTCTACTGTTCGCTTACAGGGAGGTTCCCCAGGAAAGCCTTGGATTTTCACCGTTCGAACTCCTGTACGGACGGACTGTTCGGGGACCCCTCACTTTGTTGAAGGAACTTTGGACTAAGGAGCAAACCGAAGAAGTACGCACGACGGCCGAGTATGTGGTTGATTTGCGGCATCGTCTGGAGGAGACCTGCAAGATGGCTCAAGAGAACCTCGCGCAAGCCTCCCGTCGTTATGCCAAGCACTTCGACCGGCGTGCTGTTCCTCGGAAATTTCCTGTGGGGAGTAAGGTGTTGCTGCTGTTGCCCGTCAAGGACAATAAGCTGGAGATGGCGTGGCAAGGCCCGTATGAGGTGCTTGAGAGGGTCGGCGAGTGTGACTATCGACTGAACGTCAACGGAAAAAAGAAGTTGTACCATGCCAACTTACTCAAGCAGTGGGTGGAAAGAGAGAGTGCCCCTGACATCGTCTCTACCTCTCGTGTCGCAGTCGTTATTGAAGAAGGACCCTTAACAGAGGGTGAGACCGACTCTTTTCCCGCTGACCTGCCTGTGCCTGCACTGGGGGCCGAGGAGACGCCCGACGATGTCCAGATTGACCCCGAACTCTCTGAGGATCAGAAGTGTGAGGTTCTTCGTGTCTGTCGCCGACACCAGGCGAGCCTAACGGACCTGCCAGGAAAGACTGAGCTGGAGGAGTTTGGAATCACATTACTGGACAGTCGCCCTGTGTTTGTGAAACCTCGTCCCGTTCCGCACGGACAAGTTGATGTTGTTGCATCGGAGATCAGTGCCATGTTGAGGATGGGGGTGATAGAGCGGACTTCGTCCCCATACAGTGCACCCATCGTGCTCGTGAAAAAGAAAGACGGGAAAATGCGGTTCTGTATAGACTATCGCCAGTTGAACAGAGTGACAGTGTTCGATGCCGAACCTCTGCCCGACATCGACTACCTTTTCAGCCGACTGCACAATGCTCGTTACTTTAGCAAAATTGATCTTGCGAAGGGGTACTGGCAGATACCCGTGCGCGAAGAGGACAGACCCAAACTTGCTTTCACCACGCCCCAGGGTCAGTTTCAGTGGGTGGTGATGCCCTTTGGACTGCAGAATGCCGTTGCTGTGTTCAGCCGCATGATGCGGAAGCTTCTGGATCCCCTTTGCCGTGACGATGTTGTCAACTTTATGGACGACATACTGGTCGCCACCAAGTTTTTTCATGTGCATCTTGAGGCTCTGGATCAAGTATTCCGCAGGCTCCAGGGAGCTGGACTGACAGCTCGACCGAGCAAGTGTTTCCTAGGGTTTCGGGAGCTCGAGTATCTCGGACACCGCATCGGAAACGGCTGGATGGGACCGTCACCAGGCAAGCTGGACCAGCTGAGAGATTCGCGCCGCCCGACCACAAAGAAGGAGACCCGAGCGTTTCTAGGACTTGCCTCCTTCTATCGACGCTACATTCCTCACTTCGCGGAGATCGCCCTCCCACTCACCGATCTGACGAAGAAAGACCAGCCAACGCGTGTGAACTGGACGGCCGCTTGCGAGGAGGCTTTCCAAACGCTTAAGGAGCGGCTCTGCGCCCAGCCTGTCATATGCCTGCCGAACCTCAGCCAGACTTTCACTCTGCAGACGGACGCTTCGGACGTCGGACTCGGAGCTGTCCTGCTCCAGGAAAGGGACGGCCAGCTGCAACCAGTGTCCTACGCCAGCCGTAAGCTGAATGACGCAGAGCGACGCTATGCGACTGTTGAGCGCGAGTGTTTGGCGGTAGTCTGGGCCATCGGCAAGTTTGAACTGTACCTGTACGGTCGTGAGTTTGTGTTGCAGACCGACCATGGATCGCTGCAGTACTTACATCAAGCAAAGTTGACGAACAGCCGCCTGATGCGTTGGGCGCTGCTTCTGCAGCCCTTTTCTTTCCGGGTGCAGGTCATTCCTGGGAAGGAGAACGTGGGAGCTGATTTCCTCAGTCGTTTTGTGTAGTGGGGGCTAAACCGGCTGGTTTAGTTTGGTGGGGGGCTGTGTCACTAAACAGACTGAGTACAGCGTAGAATTTTGGTCCTGTGGACGGTTTGTCGTCGGGTGGGGGGACGCATGCCTGTAGTAGTCAGGAATAAACTGTTTCACGTGCAGTGTCTCTTGTTGTTTTTTGTGTCTGCGTGAGTAGTGTGCCTTGTGTCACACCACTGTGACGTGGTGAACCGTGTTTAGCCGTGGGTCACGAGCTACGAGAGTTCAGGTTCGGAGCATTACATTTCTGCTCTCTGCGGTTGGCAGTGCAGGTCACGTTTTTGCAGTCTTTGCAAGCCTTCATTGGCGTAGACCGGGTCCTTCGTTTGGCCGGTTGTTGGGGCGTAGCTATCCCCGGGTTTGACGTATTGTCGTCTTTTGCAAGGGTCTGGTTGAGGTGAGTTATGTTAGTATCGGTAGGATACCTATTTTGTATTTTGAACTCTTTCAGCTCTCTGACCGGGCCGGTCGGCTTGCTAGGGTTTGCCGTCGCGTGGGCCGAGCCCGTACTCGCGTCTGATGCAGTGTGCCTGTGCAACAGTTCTGTCCCCTCGTTATTCGTTTTGTTGTTGTTGTGTGTTAATGTTATGGGGGGAAGGGGTAACGTCCGCTGGTGGTTCGGGTAGTTAACATATTGTTATTTGTATTAATTAAATAAACTTATCTGCATTAGTTAGTTCTGCTTGTATTATCCACTAGATTAGTCTGTTCAACCGGTTTATGTACCGAGCGTTCTGGTTTCCGGGGAAAAGGTTATGGGACGGGCTAAAACATGACGTAACGGAAGGGGTGGAACCTGTGTGAATTTTACTGCCATCTGAGCTGGCCATCCTAGGCCTTCTTTTCTGCTTTTTCCTATTCCGTCTCTACGGACTGGCTGAGGACGCGGAGTGCTACTGGACGTGGGAGTGACCCCGCCAGCTGGGAAGGACTTGATCCACATGACAAGCCTGCCGTCCCTGGGTCTGGCCGACCACCGTTGGACTTCGTTCACCGGTCCCGCCAGGAGGAGACGACCTGGTTCACGTGTCAACTGTGTCCCCTCGGAGTCCGCTTCTGCATCGGGGGAAATGTGTTGCAAGTTGGTCTCCAGGACAGCGTGAAGACCGCTATCGCTTGCCAGGGCAGTAACGTTCCTTACCCTTTCCTCCGTTTGTAACGTCAGTGGCAGTTCGTCCCTATAACCTGACCTCGCGCTTTGTGTGGCATCTAGTGGATGATGTGCTAGTGTTAGATTGTTAGACCTTAGTTAAGCTGTTCTTCTTCGTGAGGGTTGGGGCGGGTTAGTTAGTTAGTTAGTGGGGCTTGGGGAAGGGTGATTGGGTAGTCGCTAGGGGGACGGGGGGTGGGTAATTAAGGAGTGTGTGTGGGTGTGCGTGTGCCGCGGATATATAAATAGTATAAAACTCTTCTGGTGTTGTGTGTCTTTGTGTATGCCTGCCTGCTCTGTGTCTAAGTGGAATGTGTGATTCCAGCGTGCGCATGCGTGAGGCGTGGTGCGTGTGACAAAGACAGTTCGCCCTTCCCGTAGGCGGCATTAAACGAATCGAGAACAATGCCACGAATTATAGGCCAGAAAAAAATCAAGAAAGACGTTGTGATCCCGTCTGGTCCGGGAGCAGAATCATTTTTCATCGTACTTAGTGCTTTTGTAATATCTCCATCAGATATATCTGTATCTAAAGTCTTTTTCTGATCATCTGATATTACTGGAACTTGAATGTTGTGTAGAAACTCCGCTGCGCGATCTTCGTTGAAAGAGGCTTTTTTTTTCTTTTTTTCTTTTTTCTTTTTACTGTAGATATCTTTATAAAACTTCACTTGTTCTGTTAATATTTCATTTTGGTTAGTCAATACTGAACCATCTTGCGCAACCACTCCATCCATTATTTTAGCGTTCGCGCGAGCCTTCTCGAGGCTAAGAAAATAACGTGTGTTTTTCTCACCTTCGATGATAAATTTTGCCCTAGAGCGTACTTGTGCACTTCTTGCCTCACGAAGCGCAAGGATTTCCAGCTCTAGTTTCACGTGATTTCTCTGAGTTAAAATCCTCTGGTTATTTGGGTCACGAGACAGTTGGTTATCCAAATTGTTAAGCTCTTTTTCAAGGGACGAATAGTGGTTGATTTGATTACGTTTTAATTCAGTGGAATAAAAGATGCAAAATTCTCTTATTTCTGTCTTTAGTACATCACACTTTGTTTGTGGTTCAACCTGAGACTTTTCAAGTATAAAACTGTCTATCAATGAGTTGACCTGATCTACAAAGTTTTTGTTGTAAAGTAAATTAGAGTTAAATTTCCAGTATCCTGGGCCTCTTTTAACATGGGTGATCTTGTATCGTATTTCAACCATTCGATGGTCAGATATAGGAGTAGACAGAATATGACAATCAGTAACAGAATTCAGTAATGTGTCTGTACAAAATATATAATCCAGCCGTCGTGCAATGAAGGGATTTTTTCTGCACCATGAAAATACCTTTTCCTCTGGATAGAAGAGGCGGAAAACATCATTAAGGTTACATGTAGACACTACAGTTTGAAAATATTCAACCTCCTTAGCATTATGAGGTTGACCACTGACAATATCAAGATCATTGTCAAGTACACAATTGAAATCCCCACAGACAACTTTTTCGTCCGTATCAGAATGTGAAACTATGATATCAGACAATTTAACCAAAACAGCTTGTTTATCTTTCGAATCATTTGGAGCATATACATTAATCACAGTCACATTACCTGTGTCAAGTTTAATCGATACCGTGATAATTCTGGCGGTTTTATGAAGACAAGTAACTTCAAAAGGAAATCCCTTCTTCAGCAAGATCACCTGTCCCATACTACGAGACGAGACTGATGAAAAAAACAATCGTCCTCCCCTCTCTTTCTCCCACTGATCAGCATCACTATCAGTAATGTAGGACTCTTGTAAACACACTATGTCGTGATGTTTCTTTTTTAAGGTATCGAACAAAGTTTTGCGTTTCATTTTGTTGCGTATTCCATGTACATTAATGGAACATATAGATAAGCTATCCATGATAACCAGGATAGTGTTTATTTGAATCGCACTCCTTTCTCACAGTCCGTAGGACGTTACCTGTCCGCAGCCACCAATGACAATGACGCAGCACACACACTAGAGTCACGTGGGAAGTGTGCCCGAACTGTACTGTGCACTAGGTGTGTCTGTGTCAACCGTGGTGTGTTGTGCTATGTCTGTCTCTGTCTCAGTAAGTTTGGCCTGTTTTTCTACCTGTTTCTCTGTTTGTGACGAGGCGTTGTCTTGTGGAGATCGGTCTCGCTTGGATGACGCAGATCTAGTCCGTCGGAAGAGGAGAGTCTGCTGACCAGGCTCCAAGGGACCAGACCTCTGTTTCCGCTGCCAGGATCGGCTTCGGGAAGGGCTGTGGCCACCAGGTGTCCGCTGCGACAGCGGGACTTGATCCATGAACTGGGGAGGGGGGAGCATGGAGATAGCTGATGCCGATAGAGTAGCCGACAGGGTAGCAGTGGTCGTAGCGGAGGAAGATGCAGTTGATGATGCAGTTGGTGCTGACGATACTGGTGCCTCTGACGATACTGGTGCCTCTGGCGATACTGCCATACTGGCACCTGTGTTGGTCGACTGGCTCCCTTTTGTTCAAAGTGCCACAAGGTGGCCTTGAACTGCCCGATAGCTGTTGTTTTTGGAAGCGGTGTCTCCGGGACGACTATATAGACGAACCGACGTCCGGTCAGCCACCTCGTAAGTTTTCCTGCCGCGTCACGATCCTTCTCTAGCATGACGTTTGATCGCATGTCACAGCCAAGTGACGTGATGGCGTCTTTGATCTCGTCATTAGAGAATGACAGTGGAATGTTGCCGACAATTAATTTGGTCGTTGGAAAGCCTTTATTCTGCTCACCTTGACCACGGCTGGCCACGTCGCTATACAGTATGTATGGGTTGATGGCCCTCACTGACACTTTGATGCCACGCACTGTGACACCCGAGATCAACAGTTTTTCTCGACTATTGTCGTCCGCAGGGTAGATTCGCCACAACCCCCCTATCCGCTGTGCACCGACGATAGTATTGTACCCGCACACTTTCTCCGCCGCCGAGCACAGTTCGTGTGTTGTATACCCCTTTGCTTCAAAGCCTGGCAGTGTGTTGTTTTTTTTATGAAGACCTGATGCACGTGTTGCGGTTGCGGTGCTCTTGCACCGGCACTGGCCATGGTCCAGGGTGTGTCACTATTCACCACTAGCAGGGATAACACGGGTTAACAGGGATAACACGGGATAACAGGGATAACACGTGCACTAGTACACCTGTCCTCCAGCTAGACCGGCCACTCACGACCGGCCTTGTACACTGAAAAAAGTCGAAAACTCCACAAAGAAAGGTATCTCCGTCAACACTGGAATGACCACAATAGTCTCACAACAGACAGAAATCCTCTCACAAGTTTCGGAGGTATCCCACTGGGTAGAAAAACACCTACCAGCAGCAAAAGCAGCGAGGCTGCTTGTTGTAGCTGTTTATGATGCGAACGTCGTGTCTGTCCACAGAGTTTCTATTGTCAACGTGGTTACCATTACCGTTGACTTTTATTTTTTCTGAAAAAACAAACAAACCATATAACAATAGGGTTGTAGGTGTGTTCATCATTCATGTGCAAGTACCGTGAGACCGCACAACTGAAAGTTGTGCCGAAAGTGATGCCATAATAATAATAATAATGAGGATTTTTATAGCGCCTAATCTCCGAAGCCGGGGCTCTAGGTGCTTTACAAATGTATACAAAAGGTGATAAATAAACACATGAATAATAGATAATCAACTAAATAAAAACGAATAAACGCGTACATACATACATACATACATACATACATACATACATACATACATACATACAAATAGTCAGACATACAGTCAGACATACAGTCAGACATACATACAAGCACTGACACCTACATACATACCAATATCCAATTCACAACTACATGCATACACACTGCAAAAACAACGGCGCCGGCCATAGCGCTTTATTTTCCTAATGATCAATTTAATTCACGTCCATAAAGAGGAACTCTCAGGAAGACAAAGGTGTCTAATGTGAAGTCTTATAATCTTGGAATAAGAGAACTATATTTTACGACACTTACGATACTTAACCGGTCCGTAGAACTTTTGAATGGCCATGCCAGGCCTGACAGCTGAAAATTTTCAAAAAAAAAAAAAAAAAAATCACCATCATGATCACATTTAAATGACATATGCTTCTGGCTGTATAGAGTTGCAAGTCTGAAGCGTTTGATTTGAGAACACACTTTTAAAAGCTGAAGAATGCTGGCTTGTAAAAGAGAAATCTGAAGTAAATGTTAGAGAAATATAGATTCACTATGCCTGTTCTGGGCGTACCCTGCTCAGCTGCCGGGGCCGGTGGTTGAGGGGCCTGTTAAAAACAAATTCAACTGACCATTAAACAACAACTACGACTCGACATGGTTTAGTTAATTACAGCCCACAAAACATTTGCTAGATTCTCTCTTTGATATTACCATTACATTTATTACCATTGGAAAGGACGTCTATATTTATACTATGATAATTATTAGTAACAGCACATGACTCACACGTGTGTACTCATTTGAAAACTCATTATCACCGTAATTTGTTTGAGCATCACAACTCAATAGCGTCCGTTCACTCAAAACAACTTACCTCCAGGTCGATATTCATCACCTCTTTCATCTGTTCTTTCAAATTCCCTGTAGATGGATCCATATAGCCAACTTCCAGCCTTCCTTGAAATCCATGTTCTGGGTTGGAGCCTTGGTTGCATTCTAAAGCCCAGTCAACACGATGGAAGTCGGGTTTTCCTTCAAGAATATAGCGAGTCTGTTTGAAAGCAAAACGAACATACATGTTTTACTGCGTTAAAAGCAGTCTTGGACAAATTTGTACTCCCTACACTCCTGTTTTTCATTTTTTTTTACTTTCATATTCAATTGCTATTCATAGGTTAAAACAAGATGGCCACTGACCAGCCCAATATGTTGTTTCCATTTAATCACCTGCTGTCGTCACGGTCGTTCTTTTGTAATGCCATGTATACGGGAGGACACACACACACACACACACACACACACACACACACACACACACACACACACACACACACACACACACACACACACTCTCTCTCTCTCTCTCTCTCTCTCTCTCTCTCTCAATGGAAACAACTGACCGGGCTTGTCAGACCAATCTTGGTTTTGGAAGAGAGACGTCAAGTTGTTTTCTTTGAAATCTATGACGTTTTCCTCATTGGGATGACGCATAATACATTTGACGTAATAACTTTGACTCGGATACAATTCTTGCAATGAAAGCAGCCCCATGAAAATTGAAGTGTTGCTGCTGCGCAGTGTAAAGATCGAATTTATACCGGCTCAATGTGTTTAACAGACAAGTCTGCGCGGCGAACGTTTTTTTCACTATGTGTTATGTCTGCTGCGCGCGCGCGCACACAGACACACACAGACATACGCGCGCGCGCACGCACGCACGCACGCACGCAGACTTGCGCGAGCCGCGTTTGTGCATGTGCTCCATTGAGACCTATGTGGTGTTCTCTCACTCTACTATGCTATTGAGTGAGAGTCAGTGGGAAAAACAAAGCTCACTACATCAATGAAACTCCCGCTTTCCCCGTCTACAAATAGAGAACTTCCGAAAAGTGACGACACACCCCCACGTCAATCAAACATGACGTCGGCAAACTGACGCTGATACAGTTTTGCGTCAGTGCGCGTGTGCCTTTTCTGCGATGTTTGTGAGGCGTGTGGCTTGTGTAAAGGAAATGTGCTTCGAGTACAAATTTTCGAGTCAACTGACGACAACGGCTGCAGTGAATTTTTCTAATTTTTTTTGTATATTTTTATGGCACCCCAGGCTCATTATCTATGTATAGTAGGAGCGATTTTGAGATCTAAAGTGTGTTCACCAGCACTTTCATCAGGTACGGTTTACGCCAAAAGTATAAAAGCGACAACATCCAAAATTCACTCAGTTGAGAGTCCGTATTCATGCTATCTATGTCCCAAAAATGGAGTGGTTTAGGTAAATATTACGCCTTTAAACGCCAGAAAGCCACTTTTTTTGAAAAGGGCGATAACTCGCAAATCATGTGTGCAATTGTACCTGGATCGGGCCTTCTATTCAACAATCTTGATTCATTTAGAAACCCCAAATTTGAAATCGATCGGTTTAGTATTTTCGGAGAAATAGGCATCTGAACTGGGTTCACATGCAATGTCAACTCAGGCTCGGTTTACATGAAAACTATAAGAGCGACCATTTTCTAGTAGTGAGTCAATTCAGAGTCCGTATTCAAGCTATCTACTGCCAAAAAATTGAGTGATTTAAATAAATATTACGCCTGTACACGAAAGACAACCAACTTGTCTCAAAAGGGCGATAACTCCCAAATCACTTAAGCAATCATCACACGCTTTAATCGTCTAATGTAACATTTTGATAAATTTGGATACCCCAAATTTGAAGCCATTCGGTTAAGTATCTTCGAAGAAACGGGCCCGGACACAATTCACACACGCACACACGCACGCACACACGCACACACATCCGCACAGACGGCACTCACTGAGGAGGAGAAGTGCGTTCGGAACACCATACGCGTCAGCATCGATGACGCAAGTTTTCTTACGTCATTGTCAGAGTTACACTTGCATAATCGTCTCTGCCGGAGATCGGCAGTGACGTGCGTTTGTACCACAGATGCTTGCCTATGAACGTGGAAATTTTAGCCCGTCCTATTATGTTGTTTCCATTACTATGGAAACAACATAAAAAATGAAGATGTAAGGAATTTATGAACGCGGAAAAGGCGTTCTGGTTGAGCAGTCTGTCCAGTTATTACCGACACGCAAGCGGCGCCTAGCTGTTTGACGTTTGGCTTGGCTATCACTCGGGGCATACACCGATTACGTGGCCAATTCGCTTTCATCGAAATCTGATTGGATGGGTTGGATCAGTGCCACAGCTGTAGCCAATCAGGGACAGTCACCAATTACGGCCAGTCAGCAGAATCTGGTTCACGTCACTTCGCCATATTGAAAGCTATACTTGTCCTCACAACTACAGCCCACAAAAACCTTAACCCGTGTATTGGCAAAACACGGTAAATCCATGACGTCATTTAATTGAAAAAGGAATGGTAGAAATCATAAAATAGATCGTCATTTTTCCTCATATGACGTCAACGGACTTACCGCTTTCTTTCCATATTTCAGTCAATCGATATACACATGCTTCCCTCTTTGTAGCGTCTGGCAAGAACGTTTGCTAGAACTAGTCATGTGTTATGTTCATTTTCCACGGCACACGATTGGCTGAATTCTGGGGGCTCGCCCTATTACGCTGACGGTAATTGCCAACTGCCTAAGAAAGCACACGTCAAACCTCAATACTTTCAACAAAAACATGGTACATTAGCAGTCCGGCACATTGCAAACATTCGAATATAGAGAGATTGAACTGAAAAGGTGTCAAAATGGAAACGAAAAAACATGAATGATTCCAGTGTGTGTGTGTGTGTGTGTGTGTGTGTGTGTGTGTGTGTGTGTGTGTGTGTGTGTACTTGTTTCACTGTCTATTAGTGTCTATTACCCATTGAGCAAGGAACCCTTCTCTGAGCTTCCACGTCATTCCGTCCGGCTTAAGGTGAGCGCTAAAGCAGTCAGTTTTCGATCTGGGTATGTCTCTTGCCTCAACAGAATTGTTTTTTTCATCCTCCCTTCTCACACCACAACCCTGAAACACACACACACACACACACACACACACACACACACACACACACACACACACACACACACACACACACACACACACACACAAGGTTTATATACACATTATCTCTCACTCTCTCTCATTTCCACGGCCCCCACTCCAAATTCCCCGTTCAAATCGTTGTTTTTGTGCGGAAAACTTTATGTTCAACCCGGATAAAAAAGAAGGTGGATCGAGACGACCGCTTTTTAGAGTACATGAAGACATCACAATCCTGTTAAATAACTTCAAAAGATTTCATCGAAGCTGTTTGTTCTAGAATTTGTTTTATATAAAAATCGAGAGAGCTACTGTACGGCACCCAAGCACACATAAAACATACATAAAATCTGAGCACATGTACGATTTGCAGCGAAACTAATTGTTACCTTTCTGAAATCACGGAGTTTTAGCCTGTCGTCGGATACGAGGAGAAACAGTGTCACCCTCAGTTTGTCTTTTTTGACTTCGCCATACAGTCGCAGGTGCAGGTTGGAATGTCCGAAACATGGTAGGAAATGCTGTCTTCCGAAAGCAACAAATCCTGTAAAATGTGACGTCAGCACATGAACGCGGTCTTCTGACAGATAGTACACATCACCGTCACAGCTTTCTTGTTGAGTTTTGCGTTTCTTTTGTTTGAGTTTTTCTGCGACGATCCTCCCGTCATCTTGTTTATGAAACTTATAGACTTTTATTGATTTTGTCGAGGATGAGTATGGCTTGAAATACGGCAGCTGTATCTGTACAGGTTTCTGAAACCTGAAGTCGTCTTCGTCTGTCACGTACTCGATGACGGGGCTACAGATGAATTCTTTGTCTTTCAAAGGTAGGCGTTTGTGGACAGTGCTCAGATCCACAGAAACGGATCCTGATATGGTGATTTCCTTCTCACTTTGGATGGCGTTCTCTGGCACCGTGAGTATGACGTCAGAATCCCCCTGTAGTATTCCACCATCGCTGGTAAACACACCAGAAAACTGGAAGTTTCTACTGAATGTAAAATTTGGGTTTTGTGGTTCTTGTTCGTCGTCTGAATCTCCCGGATCTCCTGGACGGACCCCAGTGCTTGCAGACTGACCAGGGAGCAGGTTTTCGTCGTCTGAATTTTCCGTGTGTAATCCTGCGGTATTAGGGCAGAAACAACAGAAAAGTCCTGTTGTTGTAGACATACATCCTTTGTTTTGTCGGATTCTTGTCGTCTGAATCTCCTGGGTCTTTTCCACCGCCCCCTGCCCTTCATTTTGTTGTGATTTGTCGTCTGGGTTCTCACTGAATACAGGGTTTGGGTTTTTTTGTGTTTCGCCCTCTGGGTTCTCACTGAGTACAGGATCTTGGTGTTGTGTTTCGCCCGCTGGGTTCTCACTGAGTACAGGATCTTGGTGTTGTGTTTCGCCCGCTGGGTTCTTACTGAGTACAGGATCTTGGTGTTGTGTTTCGCCCGCTGGGTTCTCACTGAGTACAGGATCTTGGTGTTGTGTTTCGCCCGCTGGGTTCTTACTGAGTACAGGATCTTGGTGTTGTGTTTCGCTCGCTGGGTTCTCACTGAGTACAGGATCTTGGTGTTGTGTTTCACCCGCTGGGTTCTCACTGAGTACAGGATCTTGGTGTTGTGTTTCGCCCGCTGGGTTCTCACTGAGTACAGGATCTTGGTCTTGGTTTTCCCTTTTTTCATTATTTGATTTTTTGCTTAATGCAAGTTCTTGACTGTAATCTTCCCGGTGACCTGCCCAGGTCGAACAGATGTAAAAATCGTCAGTGGACTTTGCGTTGCCAGTGGATGCACCCCCTCCTTGTTGTTTTTCAGCACGCACAGAGTCATTGTGCCTACATAGTGGGCATGATTTGTTAGGCGTTTGAGCATGTGTTTTTATTATGGGGACGCCTTCAGGTGTCTCAACCGGTGGCATCTCTGACCAGCATTCTCTTTAGCAAAACAGAAAATATAACACACACACACACACACACACACACACACACACACACACACACACACACACACACACACACACACACACACACACACACACACACACAAAGCATCATAATAATAATAATACTTAGCACTACTGTGCCGGCGGCGCTGCTTTTGAACCCGTCTGTGTTATGATAGGTGTATAAATAATAATAAGTATGTACACAGGGAAGACTGGAGGTTTGAGTCCAGGCAGCCTTTGTGTTATTAGAAACAAGGGGAAACAAGCCTTACGGCATCTTACATCAACAAAGTATGCTTGGTGACTCAACGGCATCGTACCTGGGGTAAGGGCACGGCTGATGAGCTGCGTGAGCTGTACGTGTAGATGAATCCTTGTGATGTCTCTGTTCAGTTAACGAGTTACTCCGTTTCCTCATGGCCATCGTCTGAGTAACACGTGATACTTCATCCATTAATATCCGTGTGTCAAACTTTCGTCTTCAGTCCGCCTGCTCTCGTCTGAAATAGTTCTTTAAACATGCATGGCCCGCATGTAAAAGTCGAGGTTCGGGATTTTAGCCCCGGTTTAAAGTCTAACTACGAACTAAACTAGCTCTAGGGTTAAATTTTCTGTTGTTTTTATTTTAAAGGGAAGCGGGTCCATTCCAGCAAGGTGCCTAAGCCGTTAGAGAAGGATTTTTTTTTTCATCCTTTCTTCGCTTCCTTTTTCTCTTTAATTTTGTTTTGGGTTTCTTTTGTCCTAGTCTGGGTTAGGCCCGTAGCCGTGGGTTAAATTAACCTCGAGTTTTACATGCAGGCCCTGATCAGTCATAAACATCGCCACACACCTCCTAAATAAATTCCCTGAGGTAGAAAGAGGTGTGTGTGTGTGTGTGTGTGTGTGTGTGTGTGTGTGTGTGTGTGTGTGTGTGTGTGTGTGTGTGTGTGTGTGTGTGTGTGTGTGTGTGTCGAGGGGGGGGGGGGGGTGCAGACTGTGATAAAATGAAGTGTGTGTGGAGGATGAAGTCTCTTTTTTTTTTCTTTTTCTTTTTTTGATATGATAATCTTAAATAGTTATTTTAGATTATACCTATCTTAATACCAAGACTGTTTTTAATTCATAGAAATCTTCTTTTTTTTAATTCATGGAAATCTCTAATTTAATTGTAGTGCCGTTTTTTATGTTAATTTGATGTGTATCATTGTCTTTGTTTGTCCACCACACCCAAATTTCCCTTTGGGATAATAAAGATGTATTGATTGATTGATTGATTGAATAATTATTATAACCATTCCCCATTAGGACGTTTTGACGAGCCATTCAATATTATGAGGCAATCACGTTTGAGACTGACGCTCTCACTGGTCAGCGCATTAAAAATTGCTGTTGATCATTCCACGATGATTCCAAAACGATGATCAGCAGCGTTTGAAACTTCAGCGTATGAATACAGTGCATGAAGGTCACTGACCTCATTAGCAGGCGAAATGTCTGCCCATGACTGACTTGGATCCTAACAGTTGGACTTGGCCAGCCTTTCGTCAATGGAACTGAGACGAACGTTTTACCACACCGCATGACCAAAAGGCAAAAAAGAGAATTTTAAATGGCTTCGAAAGTCGAATGGCAAGCCGTTCACAACCGTTCCGCATGGTCATTTGCACAATCGGAAAATCTGTGTCGCAGATCTCGAAGCGCTTTGGCGTGAGTACACTGACACAACACGTACATCTTATCCGAACATCACCGTCACCGCAGCACGCACACAGACCAAGTACTGTCACTCCAAATCAGCACAAACCACTCTTTCAACATCACACAGTATGGTGCCAACATTTATCAGAAATAATCCAGCAAAACCAGGTATTCAAACGTTCCCGCTGCAGAACTATCGATCGGCCATGCGCATTCCAATGAGCGCACCTCCCTCGCCTACGAGCAGAAATGCGTGTCATTAATCTTGTTTGTTGTTTTGCAGCTTCTCAAACCATTCGTATTTGCCTTGTTTAGTGATTTTTTTTCACTAAATAATGAAAAATCGATCGATAAAATGTGGTTGTGAGGTAGTTTTACATAACAACTAGAGGAGCAAAGCCTCCTTGGCTCACTTGTGAGATGGGTCAAGGTCATTCAAAAGAGTATGTTTGTAAAACTCTTATCACTATCTATCCTGAAGTAAGGTGTCTCTTGTGTTCATAGTTCCTAAGAAAACGGAAAATGGCAATATATCAGTTTTCCCAGGGCAACTTGTATGACCCTCACCTTGGGTCAAGGTCATTTCGAATGAGATCTGTAAGAGCTTATCAATGACTATCATTATGCCAAGTTTGATAGCTCTAGTTTTGTAGTTTCTCTACAAATGATAATGTAAAATTTCACAACAGACAGCTGTAATGACCTTGACCTTGAGTCAAGGTCATTAAAAAGGGTATGTGTGCATAGGTCTCATTTCTGTCTATCATTGTGCCTTGATTGGAGTCTCTGCTGTTTTTTTGTTTCCAAGAAAATGGTAACGTTAAAGTTTCCGCAAAACATCTTGAATGGCCTTGACCTTGAGTGAAGGAAATTGAATACAAGTATGCCAGTACAGGTTTTGTCAGTGTCTATCACCATGCAAAGTTTGATGCCTCTGGTACCGCTAGATTCTGAGAAAATGGCAATTTTAAATTTCCAATGAGACAGCTTGAATGACCTTTACTTTCAGCCAAGGTCATTCAAAATGGTATGTATTGGGAGGTCGTACTTCTGTCAGCAAGCCAGGTTTTGTGCTTCTGCTGTTTATTGTTTCTGAGCAAATGCCAGTGTTAAGGTTTTGGAAGCTTTTCTGCAAACAGCTTGTATGGCCTTGACCTTGACTCAAAGTCACTGAATACAGGTGTGTCTGTAACAGTGTTGTCAATGTCTATAATCATGCAAAGTTTGATGTCTCTTGCTTTTCTAGATTCTGAGAAAATGCGAATGCAAAATTTCTAAACAGACAGCTTTAGTGACCTTGACCTTGAGTCGAGGTCAGTCAATATGATGTGTTTTGAAAGGTCTTATTGCTGTCTGTCAGCAGACCAAGTTTGGTGCCTCTGCTGTTCATTGTTTCTGAGAAAATGCCAATGTTAAGGTTTTGGAAGGTTTTCCGCAAAACAGCTTGCACGGCCTTGACCTTGACTCAAAGTCACTGAATACAGGTATGGGAGTAAAGATGTTGTCAATGTCTAACAACATGCGAAGTTTGATGTCTCTGGCTTTACTAGATTCTGAGAAATTGCCAATGTAATATTTCCAAACAGACAGCTTTAGTGGCCTTGACCTTGGGTCAAGGGCAACCAATATGGTACGTTTTGAAAGGTCTTATGGCTGTCTTTCAGCATGCCATGTTTGGTGTCTCTGCTATTTGTTACACAAGTGAGCCAAAAATGGAGAGACGAGTCAGACAGTGTGTCACAGCATGCGGTCAGACTGCGTTACAACGGCTGTGAACTGTTGGCTCACTTGTGTAACAAAGTGAGTCTATGTAATAACCCTCTGTCTGTGTGTCTGTGTGTCCGCAGTAAACCTTAACATTGGCCTTTTCTCAGAATCTACAAACAGCAGAGACACCAAAATTAATCTGCTGATAGACAGCCATAAGACCGTTCAAAATATACCATAATTATTGATCTTGACCCAAGGTCAAGGTCACTAAAGCTGTCTGTTTGGAAATTTTACATTGGCATTTTCTCATAATCTAGAAAAGCCAGATACATCAAACTTTGCATGATGATGGACATTGACAATACCTTTACCGGCCTGTCTATATTTAGTGACTTTGAGTCAAGGTCAAGGCCATGCAAGTTGTTTTGCGGAAAGCCTGATGAAACCTTAACATTGGCATTTTCTCAGAAACAATGAACAGCAGATGCACCAAACCTGACACGCTGGTAGTCAGCCGTAAAGCCTTTCAAAAAATACCATAGTGATTGACCTTGACCCAAGGTCAAGGTCACTAAATCTGTCTGTTTGGAAATTTTACATTGGCATTTTCTCAGAGTCTAAAAAAGCCAGAGACAATCAAACTCTGCATGGTGATGGACATTGACAACACCTTTACTGACATACCTGTACTTAGTGACTTTTAGTCAAGGTCAAGGCCATGCAAGCTGTTTTGTGGAAAACCTTCCGAAACCTTAACATTGGCATTTTCTCAGAAACAATGAACATCAAAGACATCAAACTCAGCATGCTGATAGACAACCATAAGACCTTTCAAAACATACCATAACGATTGACCTTGACGCAAGGTCAAGGTCACTAAAGCTGTCTGTTAGGAAATTTTCATTGGCAATTTTTAAGAATCTAGGAAAGCCAGAGACATCAAACTTTGCAGGATGATAGACATTGACAACACCTTCACTGACATACCTGTATTCAGTGACTTTGAATCAAGGTCAAGGCCACACAAGGAGTTTTGCGGAAAACCTTCGAAAACCTTAACATTTGCAGTCTCTCAGAAACAATAAACAGCAGTGGCACCAAACCTGGCTTGCTGATAAACAGTAATAAGACCTTTCAAGAAATACCATTTTGAATAACCTTGACTAAAGGTCAAGGTCATCAATAGCTGTCGCATTGGAAATTAAAATTGCCGTTTTCTCAGAATGTAGGGGAACCAGAGGCATCAAACTTTGCATGATGATAGACATTGACAAAACCTGTACTGGCATGCTTGTATTCAATTTCCTTGAGTCAAGGTCAAGGCCATTCAACATGTTTTGCAGAGACTTTAACGTTAGCATTTTCTTGGAAACAACAAACAGCAGATGCACCAAACAAGGCACAATGATAGACAGCAATGAGACCTATGCACACATACCCATTCGAATGACCTTGGCTCAAGGTCAAGGTCATTACAGCTGTCTGTTGTGAAATTTTACATTACCACTTGTACAGAAACTACAAAAACTAGAGCTGTCAAACTTGGCATAATGATAATTACTGATAAGCTCTTCACTTACAGATCTCATTTGAATGACCTTGACCTAAGGTCAAGGTCATAGAAGCTGTCCTGGGAAAACTGTTATTTCGCCA